>CM019151.1:89708104-89784922 GCA_009733165.1 Naja naja
AAAATCCCTGTTTAAATCACATCTCCTTTACCTAAGAACTACCCTTCTGTCATAAAATTGGTTTTACCTGTAAAAATGCTGCAAGTGTCACTAGTGTTGCTTTTTTAATGCCAAGACTATTTCAGGAATCCCAGAATGCTGGTCTTGGAGAATTCAATGTTCATATGCCCGTTCTAATTTGATGGAGTCATTTTGGAACTCAAAACAGAGGATCTTGGAGTTAGAAGGATCTTGGAGGACGTCTAGTCTAACCCCTATGAGACGCCATATCATTTCAGCAAATGGTTGTCCAATCTCTTCTTGAAACCTCCAGTGATGGAGCACCCACAGCTTTGGGAGGTAAGCAGTTCCACTGATGAATCATTCTTTCTCTCAGGAAATTTCTCCTTAATTCCACATCGGATCTCTCTTCACTGATCCACCCATTACTTCTTGTCCTGGCCTCAGGTGCTTTGGAGAATTGTTTGTCTACTCTTCTCTGTGACAGCCCCTCAAGTACTGGAAGACTGCTATCATGTCACCCTTAATTCTTCTCTTTGTTAAGAGTACACATATCTAGATCCCCTAGCCATTCTTCTTAGTCTCCACTGATCGCTTATAATGTTGAACTTGATACATAAGTTAGCAACTTGTACATAGAGATTTGGCTTCACTACAAGTTGAATTACAACATAATTGATCCTGGTTGCTTTCAGAAAAGCTATGGTGGTCCGACTTGGTCAATACTTGAATGGAGATTATCAGGAAAAAATCGGGGTTCTAGGTAGGGTGATGGCAAATGATTTTAGTATTATTTAGACAATTAAATGAAAGCCATCTGGAGATGAGCTTACTCCAAGCTGACAAATATGATAGGGATACTATGATTTGAATAGTAATAGATGACTATTTCATGAAATTTAGTCTTAGACCAGGGCTGCCAAACTCGATTTCATTGAGGGCCACATCAGGGTTGTGTTTGACCACAGGGGGCCATGGTGGGCATGGCCATGGTGGGCATGGCCATGGTGGGTATGGCCAGCATGATGTCACTCATGTCAGGGGGCACCTGTGCTGGCCCAGTCGCTCTGCCAGCAAAAATGGACTCCTGAGCTCCATTTTCAGTTGCAATGGCCTCTTGCAACCCTCTGCCAGAGAAAATGGGTTCCTGAGCTCTGTTTTCAGCTGGGACAGACTCCTGCAACCCTCTGCCAGTGAAAATGGAGCTTGGGAGGCCCGCTTGGGCTCCATTTTTGCTGGCAGAGGCATTGCAGCTCTTTGCTGTTTCCAGGGCAACCCCATGGGCCAGATCTAAGCACCCCGCAGGCTGGATCCAGCCCTTGGGCCTTGAGTTTGTCACCCCTGTCTTAGAGTAATACAATCCCCTGTGCAGTTTTAAGGGATACATTTAAGATTGCTCTCTATGGGAGACAGGTATTCCTGTTCTAAGGGAACGTCTGACAGCTAGAATGGATATTTTAATAAAAGTTCAAGCAGATCGAATGATGAATCTCTTTTTCCATAAAGTTATTACTTGAATAGCTTTTGACAAATGATTGGCTATGTTCAGACAACAGGATTGGCCCGTCATTACGGAATTAACTCGTTTTCCAAATCCGCACTGAAATTTAAAGGACTGGGTTTGCGTGGCAAACAAACCTAACCAAGTTTGCAGTTGAAGAAGCCAAATGGGTGCGGGCTGCCTAAATAATTTCTAATGTTATAAAATTAGGTAGGACCATAGGGGACTTCAGATATTGAGTGCAGCAAAGAGCAGCCAAGAGGATTAGTGGGCTGGAGGCTATAGCATAAAACAAGAAAGATTGCAGGAATTGAGTATGTCTAGTCTAGTGAAAAGAAGGACTAGGGTAGCATGATATGATATGATATGATATGATATGATATGATATATGATATGATAGCAGTCTTCCACTATTTGAGGGGCTGCCCAAAGAAGAACTGGGTCAAAGCACCAGAAGATAAAACAAGAAACAATGGATGGGAACTAATCAAGAAGAGAAGCAACCTGGAATTAAGGAGAAACTTCCTAACAATGAGAGCAATTAACCAGTGGAATGGCTTGCCACCAGAAGTTGTGGGTGCTCCATCACTAGAGGTTTTTAAGAAGAGACTGGACAGCCACTTGTCTGGAATGGTATAGGATCTCCTGCTTGAGCAGGGGGTTGCACTAGAAGACAATAAGTGTAGGAAATGGTCATAAGTCACTTTATTCAGTGCCATTATAACTTCCAACAGGCACTAAATGAACTGTTGTAAGATGAGAATTAACTGTCTTTCAACATGCTACATTAAGATACATTGAAATATTTTCCCAATATTGGTTGCTTCTTTTCTTTCTTCACTCTTTTCCCCAGCCATGAGTCTCTCTCTCTCTCATCTTCCCTTTATTTTAGGATTTCATGAACTCCGTAGCACTATTTTTGTGTTGACCTGTGAGTGGCACAAAGGCAACACAGTCACATAAGTTAGAAGAGTCCCTTTAGTACCTCCAATTTTGCTCCCAATGTCCAGGTTACCTTTGGCTGGAGAAAAAACTCTCCCAAGAACAGCCTAGAAGTGGAGGAAATTCAGACCGAAAACTAAGTACATACAAACCATAAATAAAAATCCACACAAACCACACTGCGGCAATTAACTTGACAGGACAGGAGAAGGAATTGCAGACTTGAAAGGCCAGCAAAACACACACAGTTGGGAAGATGCCAGGAACCCAGATAAGCCTCAACAATACAAGATAATACATGATTTGCTGTCAACAACTTTTAAACACTGTATTCCCAGCTGCAGCTAATGAAGGGAATCAGGGCCTTTCCTCCCCCATAAGCCATGCAACTCAGGTTGCTCCCTTGGTGGGCCTGGGTCTTCCTCTGAACCTTGCTCTACCTCTCTCCTGCTCTGCCCAGCCGGCCTTTGCCCTTCCCTGGTTTCTTGCACAGCCAACAGAGACGCACTCCCACTCCCTGTCAGCTGCTCGGCCTCCCCTCTGAATTAGATTCCAACAAATTTTTTGGTCACACCCAACAGGACCCATGCAAATAAATTGAAGGATCGGAGCTATTGCGCTATACCGCTGACAGAAATGTCAGTGTTACTCAACGGCATGAGATAGTTTGCCTGTGACTTGCTTCCAGTTTAGGCCATTCTTTGGGATCGACTAGGAAAGTTAAGAGGTCCTGTTTTGAATATTACTACAAAGAATGGCCTAAACAGTTTTCAAGGGCTAATACATTGGTTTCCAGAAAGCGAATTGTACATTTTCAACTGCTGTTTTGAGAAAATGGACTGGTTTGCTGCAGATGTTACTCTCCTTTAATTTACTGGTGTGCAATTTTCTGTTCATAAGTCAAGGAGAAATGAGAGAATCTACTCCCATTGAATATACGATGTTTTAATTGACTTCCTAGAATAAAGTTTGCAAATGGGTGCACAGGGACTTCCTTGCACGATTCCCTTTTGTAGTAAGATTTATTATTACCTCCATTTGTTCTTTCAGTCACACCATGTTTGGAAATCTTAACCGTTTGCCTGCACATTGATATAATACCAGATCCATGGATTGCCAAAAAAGTATATACGTTTGTATTTCATGGACAATTTATCATAGTATTACCTTTGGTATTTCATTATCTATCTTGCTTTGGACACATGGTGAGTTAAGAAGTGCAGCCACAACAAGGCCAGGAAGAGCAATTAATGTTCAGTGCACTCTGAATTATTTTTTTGCTAATTGCAATCTGCCCTGTTTCTCCTCTGTGCGTGTTCTGTTGAATTGTCGAGACTTTGGGAAGATGCAGAGAAGAGCATGAACTAAGATGATTGAAGGCCTGGAGACCAAAACATATGAAGAAGGGTTGCAGAAATTGGCCTTGCCTAGTCTATGTCCATAGGGTACCAAGCAATAAATCCATTGAAGGCAATACCTCTGAGCAGTGGTGGGCTTCAAAAATTCTAGCAAAAGGTTCCCTGGGTGGGCGTGGCCATGATGAGTATGGCCTAGTCCTCCTGCACCATGGTAGGGGGGGCATTTTTGCCCTCCCGGGGCTCTGGAGTCTTTCCTCGAGCCTCCCAGAGGGCGAAAATGGCCTCCCCAGGCTCCGGGGGCTCTCTGGAAACTGGAAGCGAGCCATTTCCAGCCTACCCAAACTTCCGGGAGGCCTGTTTTTCACCCTCCCCGAGCCTCTGCATGCGCCCTGCACTTACCTGCATCCAAAACAGGCCATGTGAGGACTCCTGGGAGTGGAGGGGAAGGGTGGGAGGGACCAGCCAGGAATGGGATTTGGGGGGTTCTCTGAACTACACAGAATCTTAGCTAGGGGATCTCCTGAATCCCTGTGAACCCCAAGCAGCCCACCCCTGGTTCCAAGTAATAAATCCATTGCAAGCAATAGCTCTGAGGCAGGTGAAGACCTCAAAGAATAGCTTTATTGGAAATATCATATTGGCACATATCTGGTGAAAACCAACTCTGAAGGGCCCTTTGGTTTTCACCTAATTAAAAGTAAAAGTTTTTCCCTCAACCACAAACGATCAGTCACATGGCCCAATCATGGCAGCATCCACTGGTCTGGTGACATCACTCCTCCTTCCTCTGACCAGGTGTGAGAACGTCCTTGGTTCCCAGGAGAAAGTATTTTATTTTGACTACACAGGCCCAGCTATCTCTAATCCCTCCTCCCTATCCCTCAGTTCCAGTGTGTCAACACTGAAGCTCCAAGATCGTTTCGCCCAGGTCAGCTTCAGGATTGACAGTCTAGAGGAAAGAAGGACTATGGGTGACATGATAGAGGTGTTCCAATATTTGAGCTGCTGCCACAAAGAAGAAGAGGTCAACTTATTTTCCAAAGCACCAGAAGGCAAGACAAGAATAGAATAGAATTCTTTATTGGCCAAGTGTGATTGGACACACAAGGAATTTGTCTTGGTGCAAATACGCTCAGTATACATAAAAGAAAAGATACATTCATCAAGAGTCAAGAATCATAAGGTACAACACTTAGTGATAGGGGTACAAATAAGCAATCAAATCATAGATAGATAGATTTCTTTTATTGGCCAAGTGTGATTGGGCACACAAGGAATTTGTCTTGGTGCATCTGCTCTCAGTGTACATAAAAGAAAAGATACATTTGTCAAGAATCATAAGGTACAACACTTAGTGATAGTCATAGGATACAAATAAGCAATCAAATCATACTAGGAAACAGTCGATATAAATCATAAGGATACAAGTGACAAAGTTACAGTCCTACAGTCACAAGTGGGAGGGGATGGGTGATAAGGAGTGATGAGAAGATTAATGGTAATAGTAGTGCAGACTTTGTAAATATTTGGACAGTGTTGAGGGAATTATTTGTTTAGCAGAGTGATGGCGTTCGGGAAAAAAACTATCCTTGTGTCTAGTTGTTCAATGGATGGAAACTAATGGATGGAAACAACGGATGGAAACTAATCAAGGAGAAAAGCAACCTGGAGTTAAGGCGAAACTTCCTAACAGTGAGAACAATTAACCAGTGGAAGGGATTGCTTTCAGAAGTCGTGAGTGCTCCATCACTGGAAGTTTTTCAGAAGAAATTGGACAACCAATTGTCTAACATGGTACAAGGTCTCCTGCTTGAGTAGCAGGTTGGAATAGGACACCTCCAAGGTCCCTTCCAGCTCTATTCTGTAAGGTTAATTTATCATTTTCCACCTCTTCAATTTTGACGTTATTGACGTCCATTTCCATCTCAATCTGGTTCATCCAGTCAGAGTTACAGGGCTAAATGTATGGAAACAATATTTATTCCAGCAGCTGTTAAAAATCTGTGCCTATGGATTAATGTCAGCTTCTAAATGTACCATGCTTTAGTTAATTCCACCCAAGGACAGATGATATCATCCTGTAGGAAGGAATATATTAGCAACTTGTCAGCCCCAAGGTAGTAAAAGTAGGCCGTGCATTATACAGAGGACTCAAAGGTCATGCCAGGAAGAGATATTGGTAATAAGTCAATTAATTTTATTTCATTTTTTGGGGAATTTTTGACATTTTACACATTTCTGGGTAAGCGTGACTGTGGTTTTTTCAGTTAGCTAAATTCAGATCCTGGTTTGGTGAAACGGGAGCACTGCCTGTCCCCCCCCCCCACAAATCCTTTAAGTGATGAGTAAATGGGGAGCCAGCTATGCTGAGATAATCCTCTTGGCAGGAGGGACAAGAGAAAGGGAACTATTTATGCCACCTACTTGACCAAATCAGTGTGTTATTTGTGTGGTGCGCTTTGATGTGGGCTCTGCATTTTAAGGGGTTCCTCTTTGTGCGACATCCAGCCTTTCATTACTACTCAGCTGGGCCACTGTAAATGCTTTATGGGGAAGTATGAATGGATGCTGGGTGCCCTTTCTGACAGATGTTTCTCATGGGGGACATATTTTCCCAGTGCCCCCAGACTTTGCTTTCTTTCTGTTCAAAAGGCTTGTCATGACCCACAAGGTTTAACGCTGCCAAAATCAGAGTGTCGCATAACTGCTTTATTCAGTGATGCAACACTCTGATTTTTCTATTATTATTTTCTCTCTCTCTCATTATTCTATCTCAGAATGGTTCTATTCGGATTGATTGAAAATGAGTGGCCCAAAGTCACTCAGCTGTTTTTCAATGGCTGGCTGGGGAATTCTGGGAGTTGAAGCCCACAGGTCTTCGAATGGCCAAGATTGGACATCACCGGAATGGAGTCTCCTGCTGAAACAGGGGATCGGACTAGACCTCGAAGATCCCTTCCAACACTGTTATCTTGTTATACTCTTCTGGTTAATCAAGATAAACCTGGAATTCTTCTTAGGAATGAGGCATTGGCACAGTATTAATTATAGTAGGGGTGTCCAACCTTGGCAACTTTAAAACCTGTGGACTTCAACTCCCAGAATTTCCCAGCCAGCCATGAATGAAGTCTACAGATAAGACCGCTTCTTTGAAAATCTATCCTAACCCATCAGGAGAAGATTCAGGAGTCCACCTGCATTTGAAAGACAAAGGCCACTCTTTGGAAGACAGCAAAGGACAGAGAAGATTTCTGGTTTGAAAGAGGGGTCAAAGGGGTCATCTATGTCAAAATTGAACAGAGGGGGAGGGATAGGACATCATTTATCTGCAGTCTACAACAAGGTCCTTTCAGCAGTTCCAAGAAGGCTCCATTTGCATTACTCAGGTGACCTGGAGGACACAGATAAACCTCCCAGTGGCCTCAATGACTCTCTAAAAGAATGTAAATGACCAGCGGTCTGCAAGAACAGTTGCTGGAATTGGGTTGTCTAGTCTGATGAAAAGAAGGACCAGAGGTGACATGATAGCAGGGTTCCAATGTCTCAGGGGCTGCCCCAAAGAAGAGGGAGTCAAGCTATTCCCCAAAGCACCTGAGGACAGGACAAGAAACAATGGATGGAAACTAATCAAGGAGAGAAACAACCTAGAACTAAGGAGACATTTCCTGACAGTTAGAACAATTAATCAGCGGAATGACTTCCCTCCAGAAACTGTAAATGCTGCAACACTGGAAGTTTTTAAGAAGAGATTGGACAACCATTTGTCTGAAATGGTATAGGGTTTTCTGCCTAGGCAGCGGGTTAGATTAGAAGACCTCCAAGGCCCCTTCCAACTCTGTTATTCTATTCTATTCCTATTCCTATTCCTATTCCTATTCCTATTCCTATTCCTATTCCTATTCCTATTCCTATTTCCATTCCATTCCATTCCATTCCATTCCATTCCATTCCATTCTATTCTATTCTATTCTATTCTATTCTAGCCAATATTCCCACAATATTCATTGTGCAATTTTTTTTTAATTACATTTATATGCCGCCCTTCTCCGAAGACTCAGGGCGGCTTACAATTTTTGGGATACAACCCAGTGTACTCAGCAATAGCCTTCATTCCATTGTATATGCCTGCTTATTACTAAGTGGCATTTTTACAAGGTCAGCTAATTGCCCCCAACAATCTTGGGTCCTCAATTTACCTACCCCGAGAGGATGGAAGGCTGAGTCAACCTTGAGCCTGGTGGGATTCGAGCCTACAGCAGTTGTAGGCAGCTGGAACTTAAGTGCAGGCAATTAACAGCCTGAGCCACCAAGGCCTTCATTTGCAAAGAACATAGAATGGAATGCAGAGCAGGAGCTCTGAAACTAGAAGGATACTTTCAAATATATTATTTGCAAAAGGCAAGATAACAAGATCATGGTTTTATTTATTATTATTATTATTTTGTATTGGTTTTCGTCATGATAGTTAGATAGACAGACAGACATAATCTCTAAGCCCCAGATCCTGCATAAACAATTTGGCTTGCCTTTTAGGGCCTTTAGTGCATTGTCAATCCAATCCTACTTTACATGCGTGACAACTGCAATAGATTTATGAAGGGAACCCTTTCCCAAAGTCAATTAATCAATCATTTATTGTCAAATAGCAGCTTGCCATTATACAGCTTTAGCCATATGTCAGAAAAGCAGATCCTACACATTAATAAAATGTTCATAAATAGTTGCAAAGGAATGCTTAGAATAACAAATCATAGCCCCAAACCAGAAAAGTATCAGGATTATTAGTAGTCCACATTTTCTTGGATCTTAGTATGCCCTGTTAGTGGCTGAACATTTTTTTTCTTTTTTAAATGTTACTTCTTATGACTTATAGTAAGAAAGAATAATTTGTCTTATAGCAATCTAGTGATGTCTTTACTGTGAATAAAGAGTAAATATATTTAATACAAAGATGATTATTATACATTTCACATTCCAAAGTTTTATTTAGGGAAATGCTTTATTTGGCACTCGAATGAACAATCTTACCCCTTCAGAACAAACTATATTCCCTAAACAAAATTCATTCCTATGGCCCTTCTTCAGACCATATAAATTTAATAAATAAATTTAACCAATGAATGAGTGAAGTCAATGCTTGTTTCTTACTTTTCATGCCATTTTGGGGCTTGTATGTTTATTTTTTACTATATGGTTGTTGCGGGTAAAACAAAATCCTCACTCACTTTCTTTAAGTTCTCCTGCTGTTTTTCTAAAATCTAATAACATGTAGGGCGGAGAAAAGGCAGGAACAGAGAGAAGATCAGCCAGATTACTCAGAAAGAGGCAGCCTCGCCTCTCTTGAAGGGCTGCACCAGAAGCTAGCATAGCAGACACAGGGAAGCGATTTTGGGAACAACATAGTCATTTCCTTGTTGTGCGTTCTTACCTTGAACTTCAGTTCATTGTCACTTCTTTTGTGGCCTGCCAGTGGCCAGCAGAGCTGGTGGCAGACTTGGACAATGAGGAGGTTGGGGAGGAACATAGGCCAGTCCTGGAGTCTGGGCAAGGCTCTGACAAGGGCTCTGTGTTGGAGGCAGAGATGGGCTCAGGGCCATCTGACAGTTATCAGCTACCTTTGGAGTCAGAGTTCAGTGGGGCAGATGAACAGCTGGAGCCTTCTCCCAGTGGGCGCATGTGCAGAGCTGCCAGGAGAAGGGAACAGTTAAAGAACAAGGGTCGACTTGGGAGTAAAGGCTCAGGTGGAGGATGAATGGTCCCTCCCATAGGGAATAAAGAGGAGTGAAAAGGGAAGGGTGTTTGTAGGAGACAGTTAGTTCAATTCATTCAGTTGAAGATCTGTTCCTGCCTTCTTGTCAAGTAATTGCTGCTACAGTGTGGCATTTGGAAGATATCGGCCTGGCAACTCTCCAAGCCTGATAAAGGTCTGTAGTTGTGAAATCTCATGAAACGCTGTTTGCTGGGAATTTGCTGGAGAGGAATTCCCTTTAACCTAAATAAACGGGGTTTTATCAGGACAAGGAGTCTGCTTCATGATCTTGGGAAGCCCAGGTCAAAACAACTTCAGTTGAGGCCTAGCCTTTGCCTGTGGATTTGCCCTGCCTTGTGGATTTGCCTTTGCCTTGGAAACTTGCTTTTGCCTCGTGGGCTAGATTCCCCTTTGTCTTGAGGACTAAGGTTGGCTTCGTTTCAGTAGCTTGTGGAATTGGGTTGAACTGGTGCCAGCACAGGGAATTGCTGGGGAATAACCAATTCAGGCTCGGAAGCTTTAATAAGGACTCCTTACCCCCTTGGTGCATCTATGTTGTGTGTGTGAGTGAGCAGGACAGCACAGTGCTTGGCAGTCACTGTATACAACCTTTTCCCAACCGTAGTCTATCTTCTGCAAATAAACCTCACTTTGCAAAGTGAGATGTCCCTTTGCCCTCTCCAGCTCTGTTTCAGAGGGACCCAAACATTTGCTTGAGTGGATGAAGCAGAAGGAGAAAGAAATCCTATCTGTTAGTGACACCATGTCCTCGCTGCAGAGTCAGATTTGGAAACAGCCCTGTGTTCACATAGGGGAGGGAGGGAGAGAGGAATTACTAAGTAGGTGAGCCATAATCTGCCCCCTCCAGCACCTGCTTGCCTGTGGGTATTCCGTTTCTGTTTCTGTCTCTTGATCAGAGTCTTCTCTTGTGCCCCATGGCTAGTCATCTGAACGCTGGAGTGCTCCTCTTCCCCCCACCCACAAAGAATGCTAATATCAAAGTTGCACCCGTTTTCTGACAGTGGGAGAATAAAACCCATCCTCCTTACTAAAGGGGATCTCTGCTGGAAGCAGACTCCTTTTCAGAATGAGATGCACGCACCTGCTTTAAGCTCGGTGCAAGTAATACAAATTTACAACTTCAATTTTTTTTCAGTCTTTGAATGTCCAGGTGCGTCTGCTCCTGTCGATGTCACCCGAGGTCACTTTAATTAAGATCAGCCCTTTTCTCTTGGCGGAGATGTTCCAAATGGTTGTCACGGAGCAGCTTCCTCACCCTTTTGTCCGGTGCCAGCAGCTGGTGACAGCTTGGCAAATTATGAGTTTCTTGGCTTAAAACAAACTAAATGGCAGACAAAACAAGCTGTCAGCTGAGTAAATACCGCACCTCTCTTTGGCTCCCTGGGAAAGGAGGAGATTAAGGAAGAGTACTTAGTGTTCATAATTGCTAGCAAGAGGCAAAATAGTAGGCTCAGGCCTGCTGGAGATTGTTCCATTATATCCAATTAACACCCACTTGATTATTCTTAATTGCTTAGGTTTGATGACAGCAGAGCAAAGACATCAATGCTCACATTGGCAGATACCACCTGGTCATTTTGCTGGTATTCGGAACTTACGCATCAAGACGAACGAGAGTATCTCATTCATTACAGAAGGACTGATGGATATTATATCCCCTTTTGTAATCCAGGGTTGTTGTTCTCAAATATTGGAACACTGCTATCAGATAACAGATAACAGATAATCAGAGTTGGAAGGGACCTTGTAGGTCATCTAGTCCAACCCCCCCGCCCAAGCGGGAGACCCTACACCATTTCTGACAGATGGCAGTCCAATCTCTTCTTGAAAGTCTCAAGTGATGGAGTTCCCACAACTTCTGAAGGCAAAGTGTTCCATTGGTTGATTGTTCTCACTGTCAGAAAATTTCTCCTTATTTCCTGGTTAAATCTCTCCTTGTTCAGTTTCCATCCATTATTCCTTGTCTGGCCTTCGGGTGCTTTGGAAAATAGCTTGTCCCCCTTCTCCTCTCTGTGGCAGCCCCTCAAATATTGGAAGACTGCTATCATGTCTCCCCTGGTCCTTCTCTTCACTAGACTAGCCAAGCCCAGTTCCTCTAACCGTTCTTCATATGTTTTAGTCTCTAGTCCCCTAATCATCCTGGTTGCTCTTCTCTGTACTTTTTCTAGAGTCTCAACATCATTTTGTAATGTGGTGAACAAAACTGGATGCAGTACTCTAGGTGTGGTCTTACTAAGGCTCTTTCTGGAGCAGTGGGAGAGAGAGACCACTGATCTTTTTGGGGGATGGGGGGGGGTTAATCTTGAATTGATCAAAGGGAAAGATTCTCTTGTGTCAACCTCCATGGTGGGAATCCAAATGTTATTCCCTTTGCTGAAAGAGATTCTGAAAGGAAGATGTGGGTTCTTGGGAATGACCTCGTGTTCTGACCCAAACCTTGTTCCAAGGAAACAAACACAAAACCAAGGTAACAGCAAAACCTTTTAATGATTCTTTACGAATTCCATTCCTTCACAGTGAAAAGGCTGTTTCAAACTAATTATCTCTGATAAGAACGAGCCTTGCCAAGGTTATGCAAGGCTGCCAAGAACACTAGATAAAGTTACTAAGAAATATTTCAAACACAAAGAGTCTCCAAACACAAACTAAGAGAATCTGAACGTCCACAAGGCTTGAGTGGAAAAACTGCTTTGCTTCCTGCAAAGAACTCTGGTTTCTCAGCTGCCTTTTATCTCTTAAGGGAAGGGCCATCACCTTCCAGCCTTACTCCCGAGTTGCTTGTTCTGCTGCCGCTGCTCTTTCCTTTGAGCAGCCCTGCGCGTGCGCACTGGGCACAGGCTCCTTGGGGGCCTCTTCCTCACTGCTGCCAGCCTCCACAATCTCTGAAGGCAGCATTCCTCTCCCTGATGGTCCTGGCCCCATCCCTGCATCACATGCAGGCCCTTTATCTGAGTCCTTGGCTCTCTGAGACCTCAGCCATCTGTACCTGCTGCCAGCGAACCACACCTCGCTCCAAAGAAATGCAACATGCCTTGTTGAAACCAGCAATGGTGTGAATGGAAGGGAAAGGTGACCAGAAGGATGCCTTCATGGACAGCTTTTCTTTTCTGTCTTGGTGTTCCTTCCTTTGGTTGATTTGGTTTTCCTTCCTTTGGTCGACTGCTTTTCTGATGTTCGTTAAAGATCTGTGCTAGAGGGCTGGACATAGATAGAGTAGAATAGAATGAGCTGGAAGCGACCTTGGAGGTCATCCAGTCCAGCCTGCCCCCCTGCTCAAGCAGAAGAACCTATACCATTTTAGTTAAGTGTCTGTCTAGACTCTTCTTAAAAACATCCAGTGATGGAGCACCCATGATTTCTGGAGGCAAGCTGACAGAAGCCATGAAGATGTCAAAATGGCATTACATATGTCATGATGTTATGTCACAGATGACATTGTTTGCATGATGCACACAAAGTCACCTGCCCATCTCTGTTGATGCCCATATCAACAGAATTAGAATCAGAATTAGAATTTGAACCAGGATAGATCTGGAAGCGACCTTGAAGTTCTTCTAGTTCAACCCCCAACTCATGCAGGTGACCCTATATCCTTTCAGACAAGTGGCTGTCCAGTCTCTTCTTAAAAACCTCCAGTGATGGAGCACCTACAACTTCTGAAGGCAACTTCTGTTCCACCAGTTAATTGTCCTCACTGTTAGGAAGTTTCTCCTTAATTCCAGGTTGCTTCTCTCCTATTTATTTATTTATTTATTTATTTATTTATTTATTTATTTATGAGATTTATGAGATTTATGAGATTTATGAGATTTATATGCCGCCCTATCTCCCGAAGGACTCAGGGCGGCTTACAATACTAAAAATAAACAATATAAATATAAATATTAAAGTTAATTAAAAACCAATCCTGATTGGTTTCCATCCATTGCTTCTTGTCTTGCCTTCTTGTGCTTTGGAAAATAAGTTGATCTAGATTGGATCTCTCTTTAATGATCTTCTACCCTTTATATCTTGTCCTGCACTTAGTTCTCTCCTTGATTAGTTTCCATCCATTGTTTTGTTGCCTTGCCATCTGGTGGAAGGAAATCAGTGCTTCTCAAATTCTTTCCTAAAATGTTGTTTTATTACAGAGTCTGAAGTGAAGGAGTACTATTTAATAATGAGGAAGTTACTAGAATATATGCAGTACTTAAAAAAAATATACTATGGTAAGAATGATGTGTCTTGACACTGTTGAGTATAGTTAGAATACAGAATGCACAGAAAAACAGTGTTGGAAGGGACTTTGAATACAACTCCAGACAAGTTGCTGTCCAATCTCTTCTTAAAATCTTCCTGTGATGGAGCACCCACAATATTTGATGGGAAGCTGTTCCACCAGTTGATTGTTCCCACAGTCAGGAAATTTCTCCTTAGTTCTAGGTTGCTTCCCTCCTTGATTAGTTCCCATCCATTGCTTCTTGTCCTGCCTTCAGGTGCTTTGAAGAATAGGTTGACCCCCTCTTCTCTGTGACAACCCCTCAAATACTGGAAGACTGCCATCTTACAAAAGACACATGCAAGTATAAAGTGCATAAAATGCATATAAAACAAAAATAATGAAATAAAAAATAAAATAAAATAAATAAAATAATTAAAATTAAAACCAAACAAAATAAAAATAATGTAAATGATACAAATAATACAAATAATACAAACTCTTTTAGTTCAAAATGAAAAGAATTCTGGCTATGATCGCCCAGTATCTTTTTGGGTATGTATAGATAATATCACTGATTAATTCGGTAAGATTATTTTTTTTTAAAATTGAAATTTAGCAATAACAACAAAACCTTCAAAGATTTAGGAAATATCTTTCGGTACCCTTTGCATTGTTAAAGCTGTGCAAATCTCTTCTGAAATCTTCCTTTAAACTTATTTTATAACCTCAGTTTTCGATGTATGATTTTGTCAAAAGATGTAGTTGTTCACCTCAGCAATTCTTCCGTGGTGCTATTGAAAAATGAATTTTAAAAAGTCAGAAACCAGTGATTCCGACTTAAAAGATTTAGGGCTAAAATAAATAAACCTGTGTTGGCCCACAGCACAAATAAATCAGGTGATATTTTAAAATAAATTGAGTGCTGATGCTTAATATATTTTCCAACCCTGACACGACCTAATTGAAATATGTTTGCCACATTACTATATGAAACATTCATGATAATAATGGTATTTTTTTTGTTTTTCACTATGTTTGTTATGGATAGTTGTAAATCTAGAGTCATCTTATGAGACAGGCAGCTTATACAAGTCCCTTAAATAGATAAATGGCATTACAAAATGTCTGGTTTTAAGTATGGTCTCAGTTACTAGACTGGAGCTGGCCACCAACAGATGGATATTCCAGTGGTGGGATTCAAAAAATTTTGTACTACTGCTACTGTGGGCATGGCTTGGTGGGTGTGGCAGGGGAAGGATTCTGCAAAATTTCCATTTATTTATTTATTTATTTATTTGTTTGTTTGTTTGTTTGTTTGTTTGATGGGATTTATATGCCGCCCTCTCTCCCGAAGGATTCATTCCCTCCCCACTCCTGGGGGAAGGATACTGCAAAATCTCCATTCCTTCCCCACCCCACTAACCTGCTTTTCAGCTCTGTTCTCCTGTGCAGGGCAACCAAAAAAGAGCCAGCCAATCAGCTGGGACGCAATGGGAGGCGGAAAATAGATGGGGGCAGGGCCAATCAGAGATGGCATTTGCTGGTTCTCAGAACTACCCAAAATTTCCACTTCCGGTTCTCCAGAACTGGTCCGAACCTGCTGAATACCCACCTCTGGGACATTCCTTTGCTTATCCATTAGCCATGCTCTTCAAGTGCTACAGACTCTCAGCATTGAGATATCTGGAACACTTTGGTGACCTTAACAATCAGAAGAGCCCACTGAAGAGCTGTTCTGCTTCAGATGGGATGTTAGGAAGCTTGAACAATGGGAAACCTTGCCAGTGGGAGGTGCTTTTGCTCCAGCTTCTAGTCTGTATTTTGCCAATGGAAGGAATGGCCTGCCAGATGCAGATGCTCCAAAATTGTACGCAAGGAAATCTCGATGTGATCTTAATAGTAGAACACAGAATGAAAGGATTGGAAGGGACCTCAGAGGACCTCTAGTCCAACCCCCTGCTGAAGCAGGAGACCTTATTTCAAATCATGTCGGATTTCAAATCATGTAGAAAAAATGTTCAGCCGTTTGCACATGGGATATAGTCAATTGGGATAGAGCTGGAAGGGACCTTGGAGGTCATGTAGTCCAGCCCCCTGCTCAAGTAGGAGAAGCTGTACCATTTCAGACAAGTGACTGTCTTGTCTCTTCTTTAAAACCTCCAGTGATGGAACACTCATAACGTCACTCTAAAGGCAAAGCTGTTCCACTGGTTAATTGTCCTCACTGTTGGGAAGTTTCTCCTTATTTCCAGGTTGTTTCTCTCTTTGATTAGTTTCCACCCATTGCTTCTTGTTCTACTCTCAGGTGCTTTGGAGAATAGCTTGACTCCCACTTCTTTGGGGCAGCCCCTCAAGTACTGGAAGACTGCTATCATGTCACCCCAAGTCCTTCTTTTCTCTAGACTGGCCATACCCAAATCCTGCAATCATTCTTCATATGTTTTACTCTCCAGGCCTTTAATCATCTTAGTTGTTCTTCTCTGCACTTATTCCAAAATCTCAACATCTTTTTTGTAATGTGGTGACCAAAATTGGATGCAGTATTCCGGGTATGGCCTTACTAAGGATTTATAAAGCGGTACTAATACTTCACGTGATTTTGATTCTTTGCCTCTGTTTATACAACCAAGGATAGTATTAGCTAGTTTTGGCTGCTGCTGCACACAGATGGCTCATGTTGAAGTGATTTCTAGAATGCCTAAATAGGGTTCCTGTCTGCAAGACATTTAAAGCATGTACATCACTAAAAGAAGGATAATATTTGGAATGTGAATTCTTGATGTGTTTGGGACTGATTGTTATTGGAGAAGAGCCTAATGCTGGGAAAGATCGAGGGCAATAAAAGAAGGGGATGATAGGGAATGAGGTGGCTGGCTGGAGTCCCTGAAGCAGTCGGTGTGAGCTTGAATGGACTCTGAAGGATGGTAGAGGACAGGAAG
Source organism: Naja naja (assembly GCA_009733165.1). Taxonomy (NCBI): domain Eukaryota; kingdom Metazoa; phylum Chordata; class Lepidosauria; order Squamata; family Elapidae; genus Naja; species Naja naja. The sequence goes on from CM019151.1 coordinate 89,724,816, forward strand.
GCCTGGAGGAAACTTGTCCATGGGATCACGATGTGTCGGACACGACTTTGCAACTAACAACAAAAACAACAAAGCCAAACATAGAAATGTTCTTCCACTCCACTGTAGAGAGGAACTTCCTAAATTGCAACTCAAGAAATAAAGTAATCTAATTTTAAAGAAGGGGATTTCTGGTTGGAGATCTTATCAAAAGGGGAGAAAAAGTGAACCGGATAGCAAGTAGATTTATTACGCATCTTAATCTTTCCGTAGTTAAGAGACCTATTAAAGCAGAACATCCGTAGTGATTAATGGATCCTGGGGGATTCTGTTTGATCAAAGGGGACCAGGGAATTTGATACTTTAACTCCTAAAGTATCCCCTCTTGGAATTCAGATTTTAATTTCCTTGGGTTTTGTGGAAGAGAAAGGATCAAAGGACATGGCAACAAGAATGGAGAGCAGTTTGGGCTGAATCCAAGTGAATATAAGCTTGTTGGACTTAGGTTGAAAGCATTTTTAGAATCAGAGGGGTGTCATCCAGAAGAATTATTTTGTCCGGTTAATGTTAGTTATGTTTTCCTCTCCAAGGTGTTGTTGAATTCTTTCACATCAAATTTGCAAAACATATTTGCTTGTAAAATCACTCATGTTTGTTCCAAAATAATTCAGCTACTTTTGATTTTGAGAAATTCCTCGTTTCAGCTGGTGTGTTTTACTAATTCCTCAAACTCAGCTTTAAAAGGTTTCAAAAATGTTTACATCCACTTTATTGCACATTTATGGGCGATGGACATTTGGTGTATATACTAGTGTTTTCCTTGGGTGTATATTTTTACCAAAAAATTTTGCCAAATGAAAATGCACAAAAAATTTGCATGTATCTTGTTCTGAAACATGTATTTGAGTGTACTTTTTTTCAATGTGGTATTGAACTGATATTTATTTATTTATTTATTTATTTATTTATTTATTTATTTATTCGACTTATATGCCGCCCCCTCTCCCGAAGGATTCGGGGCGGCTCACAGCTAAAATACAATACTAACAATAAATTGCCTAAACCATATTAAACAATGAAGCCGAATTAACATTAAAACCCCAAAATTAAAATGAACAAACCCCAAAGAGTCAGCACAGCCCAGATTGTAAAAACAGCCAGGTTTTTAACTCGTGGCGGAAGGTGCGGAGATTGGGAGCCAGCCCGATTTATGCAGTTGTCCCATATATTGAACAAGTTTGAAACTCTTCATTCATCGAAACATACCGATCACCTGAATTTCTCATCTATTCTTAACCACACATTGTAATGAAATTCTTACTAGCAGATTTTTATCCAAGACGAACCTTAATATATATTTTTCTTGATAGAGTTCCCTTAAATACAGGAGATTTACTTTTGAGTAGCTATGCGTAGGATGAAAATGAAAAATGAAGTAGGTTTTCTTAAATCTAATGTTGAGGAAACTCATGTAGAGTAGACATTTTATATGTGTAAAGATAGACACTGAAAGAGTTTAGAAGTTTTCAGTACACTAGTGAGGGGGGGATTAAAAAATGATTAAATGCATTCAGTTAGTTGATGTTAGTCTTTTTTACAAATTCCATTTTTAAGCTTGCATATATTAATTCTGATAGGATGGTGTGGACATTAAACTAACAGAATGTCATATTTATCTGAAAGCTGGCACTTTCTTCAGGCAGTGCTTGATGGGGAGAGGAGAGAACATACTTAATTTATATTGGTAGTCCCCCCCCTTTACTAACTTAAATTACACAAAGCCATTTAGGGAGGGTGACGTGTGTATCTTTCACCCATCTTTTATCATCACTACCATTCCTTCATTTAACACAACTTGTGACAAGCAGGAACATTAATTACAGTTAACAATGTAATGTGAAGTCTGCCTGGAATTTCTTTTTAAAGAAAAAAAGAAGCCAACCCAATCAAGGAGATTTCATCCTAATGCTGAGCTTGAAGTCAAAGTTCAGAAGTTAGAAATCAAGTAGCCTCAGTTATCAAATTATGTTAATGATTCTAAAGAAAGCTTGGGGTATTTTTCCCCCCATATTCTGTCCTCTTGTTATGGCACCTAATGGGACCAGAAAAGCTGATAGCCAATTAAAGCTGGCTGCTAGAATGCGCTTAAAATATACATAGACAGACAGGCATGCTGTTTAGGTACCCCAGAATTTTATGCACAGCTCATACAAGGGAGCTGAGAGTAATTTTTTGTCCTATTGGTGCACACAACAAAATGTCTTTCACATATAGTCAGGGGTGGGCTTCAAAAATGCTAGCAATTGGTTCTCTGCCTGGTGGCTATGGTGGCCTTCTAGTCAGCCTCCTGGGCTCTGGAGGCCCTCTGGAGTCCAGAAACGGGCCCATTTCCGGCCTTGCAGAACTTCTGGGAGCCCTGTTTTTCACCCTTCCTGGGTGCCAAAGGCTTTCATCAAGCATCCAGGAAAGCAAAAATAGCTTTCCCCGGGCTCCAGAGGCCCTCCAGAGGCCAGAAACAGACCTGTTTCTAGCCTTCCAGAGCCTCCAGGAGGCCCATTTTTCACCCTCTTTGAGCTTCACGCAGGCCCTGTACTTACCTGGCATCCAAAATGGGCCGCGTGGGGACTCCTGGGAGGGGTGCAGTGGGGTGGGTGGGGCCAGCCAGAGGTGGGATTTGCTGGTTTGCTGAACTATTAAAAATGATAAAATTAGCTACCAGTTCGCTCAAACCGGGGAGAACCTGGAGCAGCCTACCCCTGTACATAGTTATGGCAACTGGAGAGAAAAAAAATAGGAAGAAAGGTCAACTTTCTTATAATGTCAACTCATAAAACATTTCTATGCCTGTTTTAGTACTTGCCATAAAAGGGGAGGGAAAGCAAAAGTACATTCCAACTCTTATCTTTAAAAGATTGTAACTAAAATACCAGAGATTTTGCCCTTGAATATGCTTAACTGGAGAATGTGAATGATGACACCTAGCCAGTGAACATGCTCAATTGGAGAATCTGATTTATGACACACCCAGTGGGGTTAGGTGACTGTAAATGATGTATGCCAGAGTTGGCTTCATACAGAGCAGGGCCAGTATGTCGCCTCTAATGAATCCTTCAAAGTTTTTTGAAGCTTGGCTCGAGAATCATGATTTAGTTAGAGCGATTGCTGGAATCCTGACATATACTTTATAATGACTTCTAACTGTTATATCTAATTGTTGTATCTGCATCTGAATGATTAATAAAGAATTGAGCAACCAATGCTAGAGAGATTTCTGCCCAGGATATAAACCCTGTGACTGTATAAATACTTCCCTTCTTTCTGAAATAGTCACAGATAATAAGAATAACAGACAACAGATGAGGAACAAAGACAACCAGCCAGGGAATTAGCCTCCAATAATGAGAAGTTGTTTCATAATTTCTAATCAGTGGTAAATTCCCAATGCAACCTTCACTAAATGTTTGGGAAACATGAAAAATGGCAAACACTGCTAAACTTCCATTATCATGAAAACAATCATTTTGGTTCTATTTACATCTAATTGTTTCTTCCATATATTTCTCCTTGGGACAGCTGAGGTTTTTTTAGGAAAAAAAGGAAGGAGGGTGTTTTAAAATTGAAATTAAGATCAAGACTTAAAATGCCCCTGCAAAATAGTTATCATTCTATAACAGGAGCAATAATAACAGTATCTACCCCTGACTGGATTGCAACATTAGTAAAAAAAAAAATACAATGTACATGTCTGTACAGTTTGTAATCGCAGTAATATTTTGTGCTATCATGCAATCTAATTCAGAGGTTTCATACGATACAAAAATGCTTGAGAGGCCACATATGAAAAGCAGCATTTTTCAAACTTGGAAACTTTTAAGATGTGTGCATTTCAACTCCCAGAATTCCTGTCTGTTATCTATCATCTCTGTCTGTCTGTTTATCTATCTATACATCCATCCATCCATCTATCCATCCATCAATCTATCCCTCTGTCAATCTGTCTGTCCATCCATCCATCCATCCCTCTATATATCTATATGTCTATCATATATCTATCATCTATCATCCCTCCCTCCCTCCCTCCATCCATCATCTATCAATCATATAGCTATTATGTCTATCTATCTACCAATCTATCATCTATCACCCATCCATTCATCCATCCATCCATCATCTATCTATCATCTATCATCCATCCATCCATTATCTATCAATCATATATTTATTATCTATCTATCTATCTATCTATCTATCTATCTATCTATCATCTACCGTCCATCCATCCATCCATCCATCCATTCCTCCATTATCTATCTATCAATCATATATCTATTATATCTATCTATCTATCTATCTTCTATCATCCATCCATCCATTATCTATCTATCATCTATCATCCATCTATCACCCATTATCTATCTATCATCTATCTATCATCCATCCATCCATTAGCTATCAATCTTCTATTATCTCTATCTATATATTTATCTATTATCTACCATCTATCATCCATCCATCCATCCATTATCTATCTATCTGTCATCTATCTATCATCCATCCATCCATTATCTATCTATCTGTCATCTATCTATCATCCGTCCATCCATCCATTATCTATCTATCTGTCATCTATCTATCTATCATCCATCCATCCATTATCTATATCTGTCATCTATCTATCATCCGTCCATCCATCCATTATCTATCTATCAATCATATATCTATTATATCTATCTATTATATCTTTCTATCTATCTTATCCTATCCTATCCTATCCTATCCCCTCCTTCTCTCCTTCTATTCTATAAAGAATTCTATTTTAGCATCAATAGGAGAAACTTCAGCATTCCTTGATCATGTTATTTCTGCCTCACCAGGAACTAAAAAAAAAGGAAAAAAATTCAAAACAATAATGGATTTGACAGCATATTATGACAATCAGTCCTGGCAAGCCCCACAGCCCTAAATATGCCATGCCGCCCCACAATAAAGAGGACAGTTTTTCTTCTGCAGGACATTGGAAATGTCACCGGGAGGGGATTGTTTGTCCCCGTTGCCATGACAACGTCACTGGTACTTATCATTAACTTTCACATCAATTTTTTTTTCAAGAGGCAGGAACAAAATCCAGGCTCTTTGTCAGAAGAAGGAAAGAAAAAAAACCCACAGCAAGTCAATGTTGGCCCAACTTTTTCCAAAGCTGCTATTCTAATTACTCTGAGATTGATGAGCTTAGTTTTTCACTAAGACTGGTGGCAGTTAATTCGTGTGACCCGAATGGCTCTTGAAGTCTCTTTAGGAGATGGCGCCCTGGAAGTTTGATTATTAGTGACATCTCGTAACTGAGAAGAAGCTTATCTCTCCAGACAGTGTTGATAACTTGAGACAAGGTTGAACTGGGAAGTGGTGTGACAGTGTGTGGCAAATAAATAAATAAGGACAGTCTGCTTCCTCGATCTGGCTACAAGATCACCAGAAGAAGGGAGAAAATACCAACCAGTTTCACGCTGTTGTAAACACTATGCTTGTAACTTCTGGAGAAGCCTCTTTCACTCTCCTGTATCTGACCACCTGTAAATATTAGTGCTGTCCACCTGACCAATCTTACATTTTAATAATAATAATAATAATAATAATAATAATAATAATAATAATAGAGTTGGAAGGGACCTTGGAGGTCTTCTAGTCCAGCCCCTGCTCAAGCAAGAGACCCTCTACCATTTCAGACAAAAGTTGTCCAATCTCTTCTTAAAAACTTCCAGTGATGGAGCACCCACAACTTCTGGAGGCAGGCTGATCCACTGGTTAATTGACCTCACTGTTTGGAAATTTCTCCTGAATTCCAAGTTGCTTCTCTCCTTGGTTAGTTTCCATCCATTGCTTCTTGTCCTGCCTTCAGGTGTTTTGGAAAATAAGTTGATCTAGATTGGATCATTCTTTAATGATCTTCTACCCATTACTTCTTGTCCTGCACTTAGTTCTCTCCTTGATGAGTTTCCATCCATTGTTTTGTTGCCTTGCCATCTGATAGAAGGTAATTAGTGCTTCTCAAATTCTGTCCTGAAATGTTCTTTTATTACAGAGTCTGAAGGAGTAATATTTAATAACCAGGAAGTTACTGGAATGTATGCAGTACTTTTAAATGTATATACTAAGAAGACCTTAAAAGTCTCAGAAAAATGTGAGTTCACAAGCACTGTATATTTTAATCCATCAATCTAAGCCATTGTATCCTGGCTTATGTTAAATGCAAATCACAGATTGAGTTTTGAAGAAAACAGGCATAGGAGATAGCTGCAAGTTTATTGTCATTTCATAAATTGTGGCTAATATTTCTAGCTTTTATTCGGTGCTTTTCTCATAAAACTTAACTGATTGCCTTCCTTCTTACAGAGAAGCATCTTACTCAAATATTATGGTGATTGTGGAGTTGTGTTTTTTTTTACCCATTCCTCTCTCTTTTTTTCCAATTGTCTTGGCCCCACTGATGTTCATCTGTAGCGAAAAAATGTGGTTGCTTCATTGCTGATTTTCATCATAAAGTTATTATCATCCTAAAGTTCAATCTACAGAAATTGAATTTTGTAACCAGGAGAGAGCTGTTCCTGATTTTTTTCCCCTTCATTTTTAAAGCGTCTCCTTGTTAATTAGAAGTGTACATATTGGGAAATTAACTATGAAATACTAAAAATGATAAATTATTCCATGTTTGAAAGTATAAATTAAAGGTTTAGTGTATATAAAATTTGTCATGTTTAATTGCAAGTTCAATTAAAATTCAGGATAATGATGATTTATACAGGTTTCTGTGTAATTTGATATTCATTAGCTTAGCCAGACACATGCTGATATTAGCTCGTTAATTATGTTTCCTTTTGTTGAAAGCAGCCTTGTGAAAGCAATCTGTTCAAAGTTTTCCAAACTCATTCGGCTAAATGAATATTTAGCAGCTGTTCGTGCTATTGAGATGGTCACTGTGGCTTCATTTGACTCATACATGGCATCAATCATGCCTACTGTATAACAGCAAGGTTGTCTCATTACAAACCCATTTATGAAGGTTATGGGTGGACGTTAACAAGCTACTACATAGCAGCAAAATACAACTTTATAGTAACGTCAAGCATTGAGATTGGAGAAAGAAATTACGGCCCAAATTCTGAGTAATTCAAGAAATCTGGAGAAATGACCAAGATGGAATGGCACTAACCCTTGATTCCTTTTATGGACGAAATGAACGAAGGAGTGAATTGCTGTAATTTCTGAATATTAGACTCTGCCCATACAGTAGCTGCTTTTTCATTTCTCCCCTCGTGCAGCTTTTAATGTGGAGATCGGTGATAACCCAAGAGTTTTATTAAAGCTCCTTCCACAATCTTGGAACTTTTCTCCAGAGGATTTGCCATCACTGGAGGCTTTCAAAAATAGTTTGGACAGCCCTGTCTGAAATGATATAGAGTCTCCTGGTCTTACTAAGGCTTTATAGAGTTGAAGTCCAGAAGCCTTAAAAGTCACCAAGGTTGGACAGACCTGCCCTAGACCTATCTAGTTCATCTTCTGTGAACTTTGTGGACAATCGGATACTTCTGGGAAGCTCACAAGCTTGGCCTGTGAGACAATACCTTCCTTTCACCGTTGTTTCTCAGCAACCAGTACAGCATAAGAAAACATGCTGCCTAAGAGTTAGCCAAGAGCTAGCGGGTGTTCTTCTACAAACCTTTCCAATCCCTTTCTGAACCTCTGTAAATTGGCTGCAGTTGCTGGCAGCAATGTTCAAAGTTTATTTATGCATGGGGTGACCAAAGGATTTCCTTGAATTGGTCTTAAAACTACCTTCCTTTTGTTTTAATGGATGATCGGAAGGCAAGCCTTCCCACTGACTGATTGTTCTCACTGTCAGGAAATTTCTCCTTCTCTCCTTGATTAGTTTCCATACTTTATTACTATTACTATTATTATTATACACAAAAATGACAGTATACACAGCAAACGAGATAACCACGCTGGGTTTCGTATCACAAATCACTAGCCGAACACTTTCCAAGTGTTTAGGACTGTGTGATGTATCGGCGGATTATACAAGCAGATCCCAGTAAGGTGGCCTTCTGCAGCTGATCAATGGTGATTTTATCAGCGCCAATTCTTTTCAAGTGCTTGCCTAGGTCTTTAGGCACAGCACCCAGTGTGCCGAGTACCACTGGAATCACATTGCATGGGTTGTTGGGTGCACTCAGTTCTGCTCCTTGGCCTAGACCTCTCTGACATGGTTGGACCTGCTGGTAGTTTGCACTACTGCCAGCACAGCTCTCAGCTTCATTGGAGCAGTGAAGCCCCCTGCCATCAGCGGCACCCCATGGGGATTATTATTATTATTATTATTATTATTATTATTATTATTATTATTATTATTATTACAGTCAGCCAGATGTTCAGACTGGGTTTGGCATTTTTGTCTACCTATCGAGTCCTTCCCAAGGACCTGGGATAGGCAAATCTGGATGTTCGATGGTGTTACAAAGATCGCTGCAGGATGGAAGCTGTTCCAAGTAAAGCTGCCTTCTGCAATTGACTGATGGCAAATTTGTCAATGCCTATGGTGTTCAAGTGGTGCTCCAGTTGTTTTGGGACTGCACCCAAGTTGCCTATTACTATTGATGCTACCCTTGCTTGCCTTTGCCATAGTCATTCTCTTTCTATTTGTAGGTCTTCGTATTTTGTGATCTTCTCCGTTCTTTCTCTTCTCTTCTGCTATCTCCAGGCACTGCCACATCCACTATCCAGAGGTTTTTTTGTCTTTTCTTATCAACAACTGTTAAGTCTGGGATTTTATGTGGCAGGTACCTGAGTCTGCCTGCCTGCCTGCCTGCATCGTTGTTGTTGTTGTTGTTGTGTTGTTGTTGTTGTTGTTGTTTGTTCTTCTTCTTCTTCTTCTTCTTCTTCTTCTTCTTCTTCTTGGAATTAAATTACAACTCTTCGAATTAGACTCCTCCGTAATAAATCCCCATTCCCAAGGAGTCAGCACAGCCCAGCCTATTCAAACAACCTTTTCGTGTGGAAGGTCGGGAGGTCAGGGGCCAGGCGAGAGCCCCAGAGGTAGTTGGTTCCAGAGGCGGGAGCCACTACAGAGTAGGCCCTTCCCGGGATACCGCCAACCGACACTGAGTAGCAGATGGACCTGAGAAGTCCCTGCCTGCGGCGTTTGTACAGGGCGGTGTAGAATGGTATTCGATGCCTGCAGTAATTCAGCTCCGTAAATAACCTGGACCCATGTCTCATAGGACTTTGAATGTTAATACTAGGACCTTGAATCTCATCCGGAGGGCAACCAGTAGCCAATGCAGCTCACACAGGAGGGGTGTAACATGGGAGTACCGGGAAGCTCCCATTACAACCTCGCATGCCGCATTCTGCACCAGCTGAAGCCTCCGGATGGTATGCAAGGCAGTCCTAAATAGAGAGCATTGCAGTAGTCAAGCCAGGAGGTAACAAGTGCCTGAGTGACAGTGCGCAGGGCATCTCGGTCCAGATATGGGCACAGCTGGCGAACCAGCCGAACCTGGGCAAATGCCCTCCTGGCCACGGCCCCACCTGCTCCTCCAACCTGAGCTGTGAGTCCAGGAGGACCCCCAAGTTCTGTGCCCTGTCCACAGGGGCAACACCTCTCCCACATGACCAAAGATGGAATCTCCTGACTGGACCAGATGTCGGTATGTACAGCCACTCTGTCTTGGCGGATTGAGCGAAGCATGTTCCTGTCCATCCAGATCCGTGCATCCAGACAACATGATACCACAGACATCACTGATGTGACCTGGGGTGGAGATGTACTTCACGTATCATCAGCGTACTGATGATACTTCACCCAAAAGCCACGGATGATCTCACCCAGCGGCTTCATATAGATGTTGAACAGGAGGCGAGAGAACCGACCCCTGAGGACCCCAGTGAGAGCCCTCGGTTGACCTCTGCCCCCTGCCAACACTGATTGCGAGCATCCCGAGAGGAAGGAGGAGAACCACTGCAATACAGTGCCTCCCACTCCCAACCCCGAGACACAACAGGATACCATGGCGATGGTATCGAGAAGTCGCTGAGAGGTCTAACAGGACCAGGACAGAGAAAATCCCTGTCCCAAGCCCTCAGGAGATCATCCACCAGTGCGACCAATGCCGTCTCCGTTATACCTGGGCGGAAGCCCAATTGGTATGGATCTAGGTCAGGGTGGCGAACATGCGCTTTCGAGCTCGAGCATCGCGACTCGGCCAAAATGAATCTTGCTCTTTGCCTCTTATATTATTATTATATTATTATTATATTATATTATTTTGTATACTGTGGCTCTTGCCCGTTTGGATTGTTATGCTGCTTCTGAGGAGGGATCTCTGAGGAGAGATTTCCGGCCGGCGTGAGTCCGCCCTGGCTGCGTCATCCCGTCTCCCATCCCTGGAAACAACTGCACGAGCCAGTGGCGTGGTGTGGCTCTGACTTCGCACAGTTTAAAATTATGCTCTTTGTGTCAAACTTGTTGCCACCCCTGATCTAGGTAGTCTGCTTCCTCCAGGAAAAGTGGAAACTGCTGAGCCACCACACTCTCAACAACCTTCGCTAAAAGAAGGTTGGAGACTGGACGGAAGTTGTTCAATTCGGCTGGGTCCAGGGCAGGCTTCTTCAGAAGGGCGCACCGCCTCTTTCAGGGCGGCAGGGAAGGCACCCTCCCTTAATGAAGTGTTCACCACTGCCTGGAGCCAGCCGCTCGTGACCTCCCTGGAGGCATAAACCAACCAGGAAGGGCACAGGTCCAACAAACATGTGGTGGAACTCAGTCGTGCATAATCCTGTCCACTTCATCCTCAGAAACAGGATTGAACTCAGTCCAGATTACATTGGCCAGACTACTTGCACCCCCGGGATCAGGCCCCTGCACACTAGAGTTCAACCCTTCCCGGATCTGAGCGATCTTATCCTGCAGGTATTGTCCAAATTCCTCAGCTCTGCCCTGCAAGGTCCACCACTGCCCCGGATGTAATAGGGAGTGGGTGACCCCAAACAGGGTGGCTGGGCGGTTACCTCTGCGGATGCTATGAGGAGCGGAAGGCCCTCCTCGCCACTCTCAAAGCTACCAGGTAAGTCCTCATATGGGCTCTTAGCTGGGCTCGGTCAGAACCGGGAGTGCGACCTCCATCTGCTCTTGTTGTTGTTGTTGTTTCTTTCCTTCTGGTCCTTTGAAAAATAAGTTGACTAGAAGCTTGATGATGATGATGGTGCTTTTATTATCAGCCAAATCAACCCCACTGCAGAATGAAGGCCCCTTTCTTGATAGTTATGGACCCTGATCTACCATATGATCCTGTGTAAGTTTGTAAATAGATGTTTTTTTTTCCTACTGCCTGATCTTCTACCTTCTCTGAGATTGAAAAGTTCAGGATCTATTCAAGGAGAGAACCAACCTAGAGATAAGACATTTCTAACAGTGAGAACAATTAATCAGTGGAACAACTTGCCTCCAAAAGTTGTGGGGGCTCCATCATTGGAGGCTTTTAAGAAGTGATTGTTTTGTGTGGCTCTTGATAAAAATAGGATGCCAAAGATCACGATCACCAATGTCGATGACAGATATGAAAGAAGAAGGAGAAGGAGAAATGATGGAGGAGGAGGAGGAGGAGGAGGAGGAGGAGGAGGAGGAAAAGAAGAGGAGGAGGGCCACTTGTCTCAAATGGTATCGGGTCTCCTGCTTGAGCAGGGGTTGGACTAAGACCTCCAAGGTCCCTTCAATTCTGTTTTGCTGTTATCCTGCTTCATTGAAGGAAACAGAAGAAGTCTTGGAAAATACTTTAATGTAGCTTGGGTATTGTAACAGAATCTTGAAAGTCTGTCGAAACCTCTTTCTCCTTCAACTTTGATGTAGCCTAATCAAGTTGGAATCATTTTGAGTTGGTTTCTCATACTTTTGCACACAGATTCTTTTTTTTAATGATTTGATCTTCTCCTGCCATTCTGTCACATCCTGAGAGAAGATGACTCATCTAAAATCACCCAGCAAACTTATTTTGGTATGGCTGTGTGTCTTTCTCTGTGTGTGTCGTGTGTCTGTATCTTTCTGTACAATTTTTGTAAATCGTTCTGAAATATTTGCTATGGACAGTGTTTAAATCTTTAAACAAGGGATGAATTGATATCCTCACTAAGAACAAGGAAATTAAGAGACTGCCTGTTATCTATTAACAATACAGGAGTCCTTGGCTTATGACCACAATTGAGCCCTGCTGACTCAGGTGCACATCTGGGCTTTATATCTAGAGGACCTTTTAGAACAGGTTTTGATACTACAATGTCTTTTTTCTTATCTGGATCTTCAAAAGTGTCCTTTTGGGCTTTCTGTTTGCTTTAGGGTAAATCCGTAGCTTTTACCTTATCACCCAAAAGAGAGGGAAAGGGAGAGGAGGAGGGAGAAACAGAGAGGGAGGGAGGAGAGGAAAAGAGAGAGACAGAGGGAGAGGGAGGGAGGAGTGGGAGGAGGAGGAGGAGAGAGAAGAAGATGAATTCCATTAGGTGAGGACTTCTAGCTTTCAATGTCTGTGGAAATTCTCAGTCATCCAGATCATAGTTGTCTCAAAGGTGCTTTTTCAAAAGACAAATGGATGGGTTTGTTTGTTTGTTTTCCTTGAGGAAGAAGAAGAAAACGTTTTGCTTCTCTTCCAATGAGCTTTGTAACTTCTGATGGTGGGAGGATGGAAAGATAGGTACTGACAGTGGAGACTGGAAGGTAGGAGGAATGGAAGGATAACTTTTGACAGGATGGTGGGTGGAGGAATGGAAGGACTACATTTTCTTTTGCAGTCATCTGGTCGTTAGCACTTTCTCTGAGGCCACTTGGGGGTTTTATCTGTTGATGTACCTCTGTGCAATTGGTTGTGGAATCTTCTTGGAAGTGCTACAAGGGTGTTCAATTTAACCCAAGTGAATTCTTGACCCCTTTTCAAACCAGCGGTCCTGTCTATCCAAAATGTGGACTTTGCTGTCTTCAAAGATTGACCCTTGACTTTCAGATGCAGATGGACTGCTGAACCTTGCCCTGATGGGTTTGGTCTCCTCGTTCTTCATCCTACTTGGATCAAGAATCCATTTTCTTCTTCTTTTCTTGAGGGAAAAAAATTACAGTCCAGTTGCCATTTGAAAAAGCACATTAGAGTCTAGGTTTCAATCAGTGGTGGATTCAAATATTTTTACTATCAGTTCTGTGGGCATGGCTTGGTGGGCATGGCTTGGTGGGCGTGGCAGGGAAGGATACTGCAAAATCTCCATTTCCATCCCACCCAGGGGAAGGATACTGCAAAATCCCATTCCCTCCCCACCCCAATAACCTGCTTTCCAGCTCCGTTCTCCTGTGCAGGGCAACCAAAGAAGACCCAGCCAATCAGCTGGGACTCAGGAGGCGAGAGAATAGATGGGGCAGGGTCAGTCAGAGGTGGCTGGTTCTCCAAACTACTCAAAATTTCCACTACCGGTTCTCCAGAACATTATAACATGAGCCTCTCGATGGGAAAAGAACCAAGATCACAGTTAAACTCAAATATTTAGATCCTCTCAGCTTCCATTTGTTTGCCTCAGGGTTCCTGATGCAACTTCCTGTATATATTTGAGCCTTTCTGGTAGAGAAACATACCCAAGAAAATATGAAGGTTCTTCTTGAGCTGTCAAGCACTTGCCGTGAGCCTATTTTTGTATCCGTCCATCTTCCAGGGAAAAATATTAATCCTCTCCTTGTTTCTAAACCGTGTCTCTTTTGAAATCCTCTGAATCAAAGATGAATGATATTCCTCAAGAGGGAATTTATTCTTGTAAGGATTTCCTTCGTTCCTTTCATGGAGAGAGAGAAGAGAAACTCTTTGTGGCATTAGCGACCGCGATGTAGGCCGAGAGTGGAAAAGCACCAGAGTGATTTAATAGAAAAAGGTAATTCCTATTCAAACTGTATGGTCTCTTATTCATTTCCTCGGATTATCATCAAATTTATGTCACCAGCAAAAGGGGCTTTATTGAGTTTCACAGATATATTCCTTTGGCTTTCATTGTCATTAGTTGGCACACTTTTTCATATGTGTCTCAGCTAATGCCTCAAAATTACTCCAGCTACAAATGTAACAATTGAACAGATAATTTTAATAAGATTCAGCTTGACTTCAGACTGCACTCCTTCCTTTTTCTTTATAGAATGCAAATTGTAACCTGTTTTTAAAGCTGTGCAATGCAGTGAACTTTAATGGGATTTGACAACATCATATTAAGCACAACAACTACATAATGTACCGAAAAATTGGACGTGAAATTGGAAACATAGCTGAGAACAAAGTAAATTTACATGGTTTGGTAGTTGAATGTCTGATATCATATTCTCTCATGCAGGCTCCAAAAAGCAAGGGGATTTAACAATGAATATCAGCGGAAAGTGCTTTTAAAGTTAAAGCTGATGGATGGCTTCAAAAAAATAATTGCATTGGTTGGAAAGTCCGGGATGCGTGCTGAGGGAGAGGAGGATATACAGAGGGTGATGGGAAGTGACAGTGGGTTGTCAAAGCAGTGGCTGGCCAAGGAAGTGTGAAGCCACAGCTATAAGGTAGTAGAACAGCCTGTCAGAGCAGGAAAGTGGCTTTAATACCCTGAAAAGCAAAGAATCCGCCTGTCAGCCTTGCTCAGCCGTGCTGAAAGAGGAAAAGGAACATGGCAGGTTAGAGACACTAAATGGGGGCTGGGGAAACCAGGGTGGGGTGGGGAAATGGAAGGGGAGGAAGGAGAGAAGGAAAAGCTGATGATTTCATTTGGGTTGACAAATGGCAAACTTCAGCGGCTGAGGTGTGTGTGGTCTCTGGGGCCAAGTTCCCAGGCTTGGCCAGGTGGTTTGGCTGGCCCTACAGGCCAGTGGAGCTGAGCGTTGGTTATGGAACGGGAGGAATGAGACTGGGTTCTGTCTGGAGGCCTTCTTCTTCTGGTCCATGGGAGCATCCTTGATGATTTGGTGGCCTCTGTTTCTTTCCATTGGGTGTAGCGGATATGAATGGAAGGCCGGACCAATCAACTGGCATGAGCCTTTCCTCCTCCCTCCCAAGTGCCAGCAAGTGCCAGCAAAAGCCTTGAATTTGTGAAATATAGAAATGAATGCATTTGTATGCATACCACAGTTGCATTTGAAACCAATTGCCCCTAGAAGCAAAAGCAATGATAATTACAGGTAGTCCTCGGCTGTGGAGTCCAAAATTTCTGCTGCTAAGTGAGACACCTGTTGCTTAGTTTTGCCCCATTTTACAACCTTTCTTGGCACAGTTGTTAAATGAATTGTTAAGTTAGTAACATGGTTGTAATGTGAACTGCTTCCTCATTGACTTTTCTTGGCAGAAGCTCGCAAAAAGGAGATCACATGATCCCAGTCCACTGCACCGTCATAAATACAAACCAGTTGCCAAGCCTCTGAATTTGGATGCAGCAATGGTCGAAGTGTGAAAAACAGTCACCAGTCACTTTTTCAGTGCTGTCGAACTTTGAACGGTCACAAAACCTACCGTTGTAAGTCAAGAGCTACCTGTGTTGTGTAAATTATAGGTGGCACTTTGTCATTTGGTGCAGGATTTATTTTATGATTTTTAAAATTTTTAATCTAATAATTCCATCTTCAATTGAACAGTGTGTCATCCAAATACAAATAGCTTTGTTGAACAATAATAAAAACCTACAATGTCATTCATTACATTGGAATTAATTCTATGATGCTAAAATAATAATAGTCATGCTAATCATAATATTTAGTTACCTCTTTTAACCTCTTTTCCTTCCTCTTCTTCATTTTTTCTTTTCTAACTTCCATTTTTGTTATGATAAAATTAGTCCCACGTCATATAGCATTCAGTTTGCTCTTTCTCCTTAATTGTGTTAGTCTATTCATTTCTGCACATTCTAATATTTTCCTAATCACATTCTCATCTGTGTGTGTCTTTTCACTCTTCCAGCTTTGTGCAAATACAATTCTAGCTACAGTTAGTATATGAATAATTAAATAGGCATTTTTACTATATTTTTGGGTAAAATCCCCAACAGAAATATTTCTGGCTTTAAATCAATATGCTGCTTTATCATATTTTCCAGCCACATATGTATTTTTGTCCAGTATTATTTTTTTTGCTTTTGGGCAAGGCCACCACATATGATAATACGACCCAGGTATCTGCAGGCACTTCCAGCATTTAGCTGTCTTATCTTTAAACATCTTTGTTGTTAACTTCGCTGGCGAAATGCCATCTATAAAACATCTTATACACATTTTCTTTGTATGCAGTTGACATTGTCAATTTATAGTTCCTATCCCACAATTTCTGCCATTTATCTAATTCAATTGTATAATCCAAATATAATCCAAATATTTAGGAATATATATTATGTCAAGATGCAGTACATTGAAAGAAGATAATTATATTAAACTCAAACAGCAGATAGCGATAGATTTGGAAAAATGGAAAACATGCAATTATCACTTATTGGGAAAATCAGTTTTTCTTCTGCTAGTATCTTGTCTAGTTCTGTTAGTTCTTTATAAAAGCCATATAATTTTATATCTTTCTAAGTATCCAGAGTGTAAAGATTGGTGTAAAGTTTTGTTTAAAAATTTTTAAACATACATCAATATCAATTCATGGACAGTGTAGGGTCTGAGTATCATTCATTTTGGTACAAAAATAGTATTGATGCAGATAAAAATTTCCACATTAATCAAACTTACATAATCTAATGTTATTATACACATCAGTATTAACACATAATCCTTCCTTTTTCAATTGTTCAATATTTGCTACATCCTTCTAATAGTAATAATATCTAGAATGTATCTTGGTGCAGGATTTCTTTGCAGCGGGCTGTGATAAACTTTGAAGAGGAACAGTGGTTCTATCGCGTCAGTTTAAACACCTATTAAAAATATCATTATGTTCATTTGACAGGATTATTTTAGTTTATGAAGCACAAAAGGTCCAGTTTAGAGGTGGCAAGAATATACTGTCCCTAAACTTAGATTGCTTAATTAGCAATCGCTTCTGTAACTCTTTTTCTCTCTCTCTTAAACACAATACCCAGACTTCCTTGGCTGAGTAGTTTGATTCTCCGGTTTTGGATGGCCTGCTTTCTTGTCTTCTCATTTGGTCCAAGAGGCACCAGTTGTGATGAAGTGGAAAACTGGAAAGATGGAATGTAACACTGCTGAGACATATTAAGGATGGTGCCCTGAGTAAATCGGAGGGAAGGGTGAAGGCAGAGGGCTATTTGAGTTCAAATTCTTGCTGCTCCTGGGGCAGTCCTTGGCAACTGGCTGGGCCATTTGGATTTTCCCTTTGCTGACCAGATTAGTGGTCAAATGAATGGGTTTGAATGGGTTAAAACAGACGCTATGAGAAAGAGTAGAGTTGCAAAGGCAGCAGCTTTCTAACAAGTTGGTGCTTGTAAATTAGGACTTTTGGGCCAAGAGAAGTGTTTTAAGGCTTTAATTCATCGTTCTTCAATCCAGAGGAGACTTGGGAGGCCTAGGATGTTGTGTGTTTGTGTGTGAAGATTTATGCTTTCAAGTTCGGAAACTACATCAGGGGTGCCCTGTGTCACTTTGAAAGAAACAGGATGCCAATTTTACAACTGAATATTTTGCACTGTTGGTTAGTCTTGGTATTGTTTCTTGCTTTAATGACAGAATTGTTTAATTCATCGTTCTTCAATCCAGAGGAGACTTGGGAGAGGCCTAGGATGTTGTGTGTTTGTGTGTGAAGATTTATGCTTTCAAGTTCGGAAACTACATCAAGGGGTGCCCTGTGTCACTTTGAAAGAAACAGGATGCCAATTTTACAACTGAATATTTTGCACTGTTGGTTAGTCTTGGTATTGTTTCTTGCTTTAATGACAGAATTGTTTGTTCTTGAGTCTGACCTTCCTTCCTTCCCCTCTCATCCTTCCTTCCCAAAATAGCACCTGTGTTCTGTTCCACTTCAGATAAATGAAACTCCTTCTTTAATGGAGCATTTGTAAAAATTACTCAATACAATTGTAAAAGTTCTTTGTTGCAATGCACTCAGTTTCATCTTTGCCTTCTGGTACATAATGACTAGCCAGGTGTCCATTAAATGGTGGTAATGTTGTTTTGTGGTTTGCATCTTAGAAACACGCAAATAGAAGAAAAAAGGTAGATAAAACGGTGTTTGAAGAAAGAAGCAGCTTCCTCCAGTTGCTCTGGCTCGTCTAGTAAAAATTCAGTTGTAAACCTTATCCCACCGCTTATCTTGTTTTGTAATGTTTTTTAAAACCGTGATATATAATTGATAGTGTCAATGACAGAAATAAATAGTTTATTAGCACTTAAGCACAAATATATATTTTGGGAGGATAGGGGAGCCGAAGTTTAGCCATCCATGTGAGAGTTGGACAAAGCTACCCTTTGTGCAGTTTTCCAGAGTACTAATAATATTTTGCATATAAAGAGGTTTTATTACAATGCAATGCATAATAGCTTGTTGAAAAGGTCATAATGTTCATTATTTCCTTTTAAGTCTTACAACATAAAAGCAATACCTTTTTCTGCTGATCAGATATAACAAAGCCTTAAATGTTAGGTCTTTATTGTTAGGAGTTCTTCCAGAGGTTATAGTGAGGTGGTTTTGTTTTTGTTGTTTTGCCTCTCCAATGTAAGGCTGCCTCGGCTGCATGTTTCTTCTTCTTCTCCCTAAACTCCTTGAATTCTTTTCAGGCAAATGAGACTTGAGGCTAGAAACCAAACTGAAAAATGTAAAGTGGACAAGATGAATTGCAAAGGCACCGTGCATAAATAAATTACAGGGGAAACAAGATGAACAATGATTGTGTGGTTGAAGACCTGGCTGAATACTGTGTCAGGTGGTGATTGGAAGGATGATAAATGGAGTGACCTAACAAAGGATTGACTTCTCCAAAAAGACAGGCCCTTTAATGGATGGTTTTTTAAGTCTTACAACATAAAAGCAATACCTTTTTCTGCTGATCAGATATAACAAAGCCTTAAATGTTAGGTCTTTATTGTTAGGAGTTCTTCCAGAGTGAGGTTTTTGTTTTTGTTGTTTTGCCTCTCCAATGTAAGGCTGCCTGCCATGCTGCTTTCTTCTTCTTCCCTAAACTCCTTGAATTCTTTTCAGGCAAATGAGACTTGAGGCTAGAAACCAAACTGAAAAATGTAAAAGTGGACAAGATGAATTGCAAAGGCACCGTGCATAAATAAATTACAGGGGAAACAAGATGAACAATGATTGTGTGGTTGAAGACCTGGCTGAATACTGTGTCAGGTGGTGATTGGAAGGATGATAAATGGGTGACCTAACAAAGGATTGACTTCTCCAAAAAGACAGGCCCCTTTAATGGATGGAAAGGATGAAGCCTCATTTAGAAGGGAGAGGCTGTTTGCTGTGCAGATATGACAAAGAGAAAGTCGACAACCATTGATTTACATTCGGGAATGACAGTTGAAAAATTCAACAATAATCATGACAAATGAGAAGCGATGCAGTCAGAAGGAAAGGGGAGAGGGAAAAAAGTCAATATGTTAAGCCTGAGAAGAAAATGCCAAGGTCACAGGAGAGGTTCCCAAACTTTGCTTTTGACAACCTTAATGGGGAATATTAGAGTCCAGCTATGGCTTGAGGACATTAGTTAGGTCAGCTTCTTCCCAAACAGCTCCTGTCTTAAATGTTTGCTGCAGCTGCTGGAAGGAAGAAGTTCTCCTGATTTTTCATCCCGCAGAAATTCTTGGAATGAAATAATGTTGAGTGTCCAGAAGTGCATTTGAACAAAATAATGTAGATCTTTCCCCACCTCTTTTTTTTTTGCTGTAGAGGCGGATACATTTATTATCTTTCTGTTTTAAAATCCACGGATGACACGGAAACATGATTTGGAGTAAGGTGCTGCTTTGTGATTGACGGAAGAAAATAAGTTGGGTGACTTTGCCACAGCTGCTGGGATGCCTGCCCTTGCATTTAAAAAGAGAGAGAGAGAGAGAGAAAGAAATATGAAGGCCGTTAATGAGGTTTCAAGAAGAGATGGATTGTTGGGTAGTTGTGTAAAGATAGCACCCTTCTGTTCTCCCTTTCTCCTGATCTTTCTCACCTGGATGTTTGGGGAATGAAAAGAGCAGCTATACACACTTAACAGTCCTGTTGGTGTATGCAGCAAAAGAAACTCCTGGGTGTAACTTTATTGATAGAGGCACAGACACAGAAGAAGCGAAGCTAGCTCTGAGGTTTTGCATGAAAAACAGCATAATTAATTTTCCCCAGTGGTGGCTGCTGCTGGTTCTAGCAAGCCAGTAGTTCCGACGATCAGCTGGCCTTGCCCACCTCACCCGCCCTATCCTGTCCTATATTTTCGTCTTTTCAGCTCAACTGATTCGTGCAGCACAGTGGATTACCACGCCTCAGCTGTTCTACTTACCTGGGCCACCTGTAGAAGTTCAAATTGGTGTTTTTGAATGCTGTGCGTGCTCACAGAACCGGTTGTTAAACCGGTTGCAGCGCAGCACTGATTTCTCCTATTCCCTATATGGGCCACCCATTGTCAGTTGTCCACCAATCCAACTCATTCCTTTTGTTTTGGGAAAAAATCTCTTGCCTTCAGAAGGTTCCCATCGCAGGGCTTTGAAGTGTCAGAATTTTCTCAGGTTCACCTAAATTCCTCACCTCCCAATACATTCCAGGCATTCCCTTCATTTCTGCTGTCAAGTTGAGAGTAGAGGTGGGTTATGAGTCAGCTTTGACAGTCTCCTTTTAACTCCATCACAGTGTGTGATTTTGAAGAAGGAAAAAAGAATAGTTCCATAAGGAAGGCTGAACACTGAAGAATTGATGCTTTCAACTGTTGGAGAAGGCTCTTGAGAGTTCCTTGGACTACAAGGAGATCAAATGGGTCATTCCTAGTGATGGGATTCAGCAGGTTCACACTGGTTCAGGAGAACTGGTAGCTAACTTTTTGTGCTATTTGATGAACCGGCTGAATAGTGTGCCTCGCTATGCCTGGTTCTGCCTTGCCCCTCCCCTCCCAGCCACTCCTTGCCTTGCCACCCAGCCACTTGCCTGGCCACCCAAGGTTACAAGGAGTGGCTGGGAGGGGCAAGGTGGGGTTGGACGGGGCAAGGAGAGACCGGGCAAGGCGAGGCACCTGTCAATATGAGTGATGTCGAGATGACCATCCAGCCATGCCTACCCAGCCAGTCATTAGGGCAGAGAACCAGTTGTCAAATTATTTGAATCTCACCATTGGTCATTCCTAAAGGGAATCAACTATTCTTTGGAAGGACAGACACTGAAGCTGAAGCTCAAATACTTTGGTTACCAAATGAGAAGAGAGGATTTCCTTGGAGATATCCTGATGGAAGGCAAAAGAAGAAGGGGACAGCAGAGGATGAGATGGTTACACAGTGTCATTGACTCAATAAACATAAATTTGGGCAAACTCTTGGAGACAGCAGGACAGGGGTGCTTGGTGTATTGTGGTCCATGGGGTCACAAGGAGTCAGCACAACTTAGCAACTGAACCACCACAACAAAAGAAATAGAGGTGATTCCAACTTTGAAATTATTAACTGTGGATAATAATTGTGGATAAACTGTGGAGAAGGTGTTGCTTAATTGTTCTAAAGGATCCATTTGACATCGTCCATCAGAGCTTTCTCTGAGCTGAGGGATAACTTATAAATATTTCACAAAGATAAACAAACAAACAAATAAATAGAAAGATGTCCCCACACTATCTCTTTGATAACCCTGAGATTTAGGCTAGTTGAAGCAATGAGTGAACTTAATGGTGGTAGGTCTCTCTTGTTCAAGGTTAATATACTGTTAAGCCACCTTGGTTTTTAACATTTGTAAGACTAAAATCTATATTTTCACCCAAGCAACTGGAAGTGCCATTAGCAATTTCATTCCATGTTATGTTGCTACCGAAGGATGCATTTCTTAAAATATTCCACAGCTCAGAAATTATTTATTTGCCTATTTATAATAAATTATTTAGACTGCAAAGTGCTTCACAGGCTGCTATAAATATATTAGTCTTTCAGGGGTCAAAAGGCACCTTATTGTTTTTGCTGCAGAAAGCTAGCTCAAGTCTCTTTGGAAAGTCATCTCTTTAAAAATCTGAATTAAAGGGAACATTTAGCCCCATTTAGGCTTTTGGTAAATGTGAGGGTTCTTAGTGACTTTATATTCATGCCAAGAGTGGGCATTCCTTGGAATACATATTAGAATGTATTATTAGAATACATATTAGAATGTTGGAATACATATTAGAATGTATTTTGTATTGCAACAACTACAAAATTATTCAGCCAGTAGATGGCAGCATTTAGTGTGCATCTATGGTTATAATCTATGGTTTCTTTATGTTCTGAGGAGAGTTTCCTGTTTCATGTTACAATTGAATAGTTGAGCAGTAAAGCACATGGTGATTGTACTCTTTTTCTTTCTTTTGCTCTGTGGTGCTTTATATAAAAGATATATAAAACAGCATGGAAGTCAAGAAGCTTAATTGCATCCATGGACGTTTTCTTCCTAAAAACAATCACGGGACATGTGGTCAATTTCATTTGACCAACGCTTATTCATTTTATTCAATTAACATTGTTGTGTTTTTAGTTAGAGCTTTCTCATTTTATTTGGTTGTTTCAATTTTTATGACCTGGATTCAGAGCTCCAGCTTGTATTGAGAAGTTTTTGATTCCTTGTTTTACCATAACCATAAAATTAGATTAGCCAAACCAGAGCCTCTTTGCTTTAACCCAAGACTACAACTGGATACATTGCTTTTTCTTAATAGCCCTGCAAAGTGGAATTAAAACACTGGTCACTTCTTAAATGTGTCACATGGATTTTCCTAATTTGACAGAGGCTGTGATGACCTGGGGCATGGTATAAAGGCAACACAGTCAGATAATCAATAAGAGTCCCTTTATTATCTCCAACTTTGCCTCCAATGTCCAGGTTACCTACTTGCTGGAGAAAAACTCGCCCAGGAACAGCCTTTGACTGCAGAAAATTAAGTCCAAAACATGGTGAATACAATCTGTAACTTAAAGTCCAATCAAGCCAAACTGAAGTAATTAGTTTGGCAGGGCAGAAGCGAGAATTTCAGACTTGAAGGCACGGCAAAACTCACATGGTTGGGAAAATGCCAGGAACACAGATAAGCAACGACAGCACAAGATAAAGTCACGTTTGCTCCCAGCAGCCTGCCACATGCAGCCTGCCTTTCTTATAAACTGTGTCCCCAGGTGTGCCTAGTGAAGGGAATCAGGGCCATTTCCTCCCCTGTAAGCCACGCAACCCACATTACTCTCTTCTCCATTCCTCCCTGCATTCCCTAGGATGAAGAGGGGGTGGGCCTGGGTCTTCCTCTGAACTCCTTCTCCCTTGTTCTACATCTTCCCTGCTCTGCCCAGCTGGACTTTGCCCTTCCCCAGTTTCCTCCACAGCCAATGGAGCCACACTCCCACTCCCTGTCAGCTGTTCAGCTTCCTCCTCAGATTCAGACTCTGATAGGGGCATGACACTGGCATACGGGCAATCCTCAACTTACAACCATTCATTTAGTGACTGTTCAAAGACACAGCAAGTGACTTAGGATCACTTTTTCACACCTATGTCCATTGCAGCATCCCCCTTGGTCACAGCATCAAAATTCAAATGCTTGGCAACTGGCATGTACTTATGACGGTTGCAATATCCTCGATCATATGATCCCCCTTTGGAGACCACCTGACAAGCAACATCAACAGGATAGGCAGATTCACTTAACGACTGTGTTATACTGACTCAACAAGTGCGGCGATTCACCTCACAGCTGGGGCAAGAAAGGTCCTAGTATGAGGCAAAGCGACTTAACTCGCTTAGTGATGGAAATTTTGGACACAGTTGTGGTTGTAAGTTGTAAGTCGAGGACTATGCTTACTGTAAGTTGAGGACTGTGCTAAGTGTAAACCAAGTCTTAGTGAATTCAAAGTGACTTTTAAAGAGAAAGTTTGGAAAAGTTGCTTGGACAATGTCCTGCCCCATTGAAATTTTGGTGGATTGCAATCTGCAAAGGAAATGTTAAATCATTAGAGCAGAAAGCTTTATCTATATAACTGTGTACCCACATCCAGAGACCCTTACGCCTCTCCCCACATACACACAGAGGTATGTCCTCAACGTACGAGCACAATGGAGCCCAAAATGTCCGTTGTGAAAAGTGAGAAATCTGTTGTTATTTTGCCCCATTTTGACTTTTCTCACCACGTTTGCTAAGTGAATCCCTGCAGTTGTTAAATGAGTCACACGTTTGTTAAGTGAATCCGGCTTTCCCCTTTGACTTTGCTCGTCAGAAGGTCACAAAGGGGATCATGTGACATTGCACCATCATAAATTTGAATCAGTTGTCAAGCCTCCGAATTTTGATTGTGTGACCATGGGGAAATGATGCAGCAGTCATAAGTGTGAAAAACGGTCCTTTTTCAACACCATCATAACTTTGAATGACCACTTAATGAACTGTTGTACATCAAGGGCTTCCTGTACTTGACAGCCTTGTATCTTAAAGGGTTAAGAGTTGAGGGACGCAGTGGCTCAGTGGCCAAGACACTGAGCTTGTCGATCAGAAAGGTTGGCAGTTCGGTTCGAATCCCTAGTGCCACGCAACGGAGTGAGCTCCGTTACTTGTCCCAGCTTCTGCCAACCTCACAGTTCAAAAGCACGTAAAAATACAAGTAGAAAAATAGGGACCCCTTTGGTGGGAAGGGAACAGCGTTCCGTGCACCTTTGGCATTTAGTCATGCCGCCACATGACCACGGAGGACGTCTTCAGACAGCGCTGGCTCTTCAGCTTTTAACAGAGATGAGCACCGCCCCCTAGAGCCAGAAATGACTAGCACGTATGTGCGAGAGGAACCTTTGCAGTGTCGGTGGGTGGATGAAAAGGAAACAAAATCTTAAAGGGTTAAACTTTCTTGTGCTGCCTGAGACGTAAGACACACCAGAAGCAATTTCTGATTAAATTTAAGAAGAAAAATCAGAGTTACAGGGCTGCCAAATGATATCAAGGCTTCATCAGTGGAGACACCTTTTTAACTTTAGAAATTGAGCAAAAAAAGAAACCCACACTAGTTTATAAATGACTAGGGCCAGTTATTTGAGATAATCTGGGATCTGTAATAGCTTCTTACAATGCCTCTTACACTTGAGGCTTGCAAGTTAGCCTGGAAGAGACAAGAGCCTTTAGATTAAACATTTTCTAATCAGCTTTATCACTCATATCTGAATTTATCTTATTTGAGCAAAATGCCAATATATTAGCAGGCATATATGATACACAAGGTGACCCTACTAACTTAATGACATAATACATTATCCTTAATGAAGTCAATATCTTGTCTTTTAGCTGTCTGTCTATTGGGGCGATTAATTGCAGTGTCATTAAAGTTAGCTCTCTTTCCATTTGAGGTTGACAAGTCGCATAAAACTAATGTTCTTATCAGCCACTGCAATAGGTTTGAGGATGGAGGAAATTGTAGGACAAATAAGGGGTACTGCTACAGCTAACCTGAAGGAATTTTTCAGGGACTGGGTTTTTCCTTCCTTCTCCTTTCCCCCCAAGCTGTTCCTGCTAACAAAGCAGCAGAATCAGAGGCTAGGATACTCTCAAGGAAGGAAGACAGAGAATGGCTTTAAGATGCATTATTTGTTTCGTGACTTTGGATGAGATTATATAGCAAATGTCAAAGCCTCCAAAGCCATTACCTTATGAAGGCATCAGGATTTGCAAAAGGGCCTTCGGAGAAAACTTTAAATCCGATTACCTCTCTTTAAACGAGTGCAATAAATACAAGAGGAAAACCAAGGAGTTTGCTTCTTGTAGGGCTGCAGCATCGGTTGGTGGATGAAACGGAAGCAAAATCTTCCTTCCAACCTTTAGGAGTCTTAATTCTGCATGCAATGCAGATGGCACATCACAGCAATAAATGCAGCTGCGGGCAGAGGGGAGTGGGATGCAAGGCGTGGGATAGCCGAAGCCCCGGGAAAGTCGACCTAGACATTCCCTTGCCTTCCCCCCATTGCTGAAACTGGGAGCCAGGACAGCTGTAATTTACAGTGTGTTATCTTTGTCTATAGCAGCAAGATGATATGAAGTAAATCAAGGTACGAGTAATGAAAGACTGGAAATTTATTCCTCAGAGCACACTTTAAAGTGTAGTGCCTGTTATAGGGCCACTGCTGCCTGAAGATCCCAAAATGAGAGTTAGATGAAGGGTAATAAAGAAGCCAACCAGCTCATGTTAATGTTATTTGTCTGCAGTTAGTAATTGGGTTGCACTGATGAGCTGGGTGAAGACAAAGTGAGGCTCCTAGCGGTGTTGTAAATCTTACATTGTTGGAAGAAGCAGTACTGCTAACTGATATTGATCCTTCCTTGGGCCTAGAGGTGAGCCAAGAAGCCCTGTATCTTATTGCAGAGCTTAGACCAACGTCCATCCCCCATCCAGGGAACAGTTCTGTGGAAGGTTTTTCCATGGACCAAAGAGGGCGTGGTTTCCGGTGCTGTGTGCATCCCGCAAATAGGGCTTTGCTTGTTTGCGTGGCCCGGTTTCTAGCATGCCATGTCCTGGTGTCGGTCCATAGACTGGGGTTTGGGGATCTCTGGCTTAGAGGGTTTTCATCGCACTACTTAGCCTAGCCGAACATGGGAATTTGGAAGGGACCTTGTAGGTCATCTAGTCCAACCCCCACCCAAGCAGACCCTACACCATTTTTGACAGTTGACACGCCACTCTCTTCTTGAAAGCTTCCAGGAATGAAGCTCCCACAACTTCTGAAGGCTTCTGAAATTTGACCCTTTCTTCTTTGGGGCAGCCCCTCAACTACTGGAATACTGCTATCATGTCACCCCGAATTCTTCTTTTCTTTAGACTAGCCAGACCAAAAGCAGCAGTGGGATCCTACCTGTTCCACTACCAGTTTGGTGATCGTCTTGGCATGTATCTGCGCACTTAAAAACGCACGCAGCTTTCCCCACACCAGCTGAGACCTGCAGCACCAATCAGCTGAGAGGATAAAGAAGAGAAAAGCACAGGGATGGATGGGAGGGCCAATCCTGTGCTTTCCTCTTCTTTCTCCTCTCAGCTGATCATCGGAGGTTTATTTTTACTACCAGTTCAGGCAAACCGGTCCGAATCGGTAGCATACCACCAAAGCTGCAGTCGTCCTTCCTGTTTTAGATTCCAGGCCTTTGATCATCTTAGTTGCTCTTCTCTGACCTTTTTCCAAAGTCTCAACATCTTTTTTTGTACATGTGGTGACCAAAACTGAACACAGTATTCCAGGTTGTGGTCTTACTAGGGTTTTGTAAAGCAGCACTAATACCTCTTGTGGGAACGTTAAAAAAACCTGTATTTTTTTTAAAATTACATTTATATGCCGCCCTTCTCCGAAGACTCAGGGCGTGTTACAATTTTGGGGATGCAACCCAGTGTGCTTAGCAATAGCCTTCATTCCATTGTATATGCCTGCTTATTACTAAGCGGCATTTTTTACAAAGTCAGCTTATTGCCCCCAACAATCTTGGGTCCTCAATTTACCTACCCCAAGAGGATGGAAGGCTGAGCTTGAGCCTGGTGGGATTGAGCCTGCACTAATTGCAGGCAACTGGATCTTAAATGCAGGCATTTAACAGCCTGAGCCACCAAGGCTTTCCTTCCTTCCTTCCTTCCTTCCTTCCTTCCTTCCTTCCTTCCTTCCTTCCTTCCTTCCTTCCTTCCTTGAGTTGCATAAATGCAGTAATGAATGTGGACCTAACATCAGGAAAGGTTGACCATTTCCCTTCTGAAAAAAATAAAAATAAAAACTCCCTCCTTCAAAGTCTTCCAACACCAAGGGCTTTCTCTGCGGTGCTGCGTGAAATTGGGGATTTCATGAACTCAGACTATACAGTGTCTGCATTAGTGGCTATTTTTCCTACTGTTCAACCCAACTTGGTAATCTTTGAGAAGGGTTAAGGGTTAAAAGTGGGCAAAAGATACTTTCCAAACAATCTTTTTTTCTCCATGGTTGCTCATTTTGAGCTAGGAAGAAAGATTTCCTGGAAGGAACAGCACCGAAGTAGGAGGAGTATGAAAGTGGCTACATCAACAAAAACTTCAAGGAGGAAAGTTTGTTTGCTACGGAGAGGAATGAGATGGGCAAGGTTCTTGGATCACATCTTGTTCGGTAAGGCTTCCGTGATTCACGGGTGCCTTTGCCATTTGTGAGTAATGTGGTCATCTCAAACGGAGGCAGTAAAAACTTTATAGCGCTCATGGTATTGCACATCTCACCAAAATATAAGTGATAGGCCCACAGGTTGAAAAATTGACTTCCTCGGGGCTATAATACCTGAAGCTGTGAGCTGAGGTCATTATTTTTGATGGGAGGCAACCTTATGATCAGGGAAAGCAATACTTCTTGTATACTGCAAAAAAATGTTTCTTTCTAGGAATCTGTCATAAGGCTGCTGCTTTGAACTGAAGCAAATTTTCTCTTCTCTTCATTCCTCTTCTCTTCTCTTCATTCCTTTTTTCTTCTGTTTTCTTCATTCCTCTTCATTCCTTTTCTCATCTCTTTTCTTCATTCCTCTTCTCTTCATTCATCTCCTCTTCTCTTCAGTCCTATTTTCTTTTTTCTTCATTCCTCTTCTCTTCTCTTCATTCCTCTTCTCTTCATTCGTCTTCTCTTCATTCGTCTTCTCTTCATTCCTCTTTTCTTCTTTTTTCTTCATTCCTCTTCTCTTCTATTTTCTTCATTCCTCTTCTTTTCATTTGTCTTCTCTTCATTCATCTCCTCTTCTCTTCATTCCTCTTTTCTTCTGTTTTCTTCATCGTCTTCTCTTCACTCCTCTTCTCATCATTCCTCTTCTCTTCATTCCTCTTTTCTTCTTTTTTCTTCATTCCTCTTCTCTTCACTCCTCTTCTCATCATTCCTCTTCTCTTCATTCCTCTTCTCTTTTCTCTCCTCTCCTCTCTAACTGGGTTACTAATTGACTGCAGTGATTCACTTAACTCACGGCAAGAAAGGTCGTAAAATGGGGGCAAAAATCACTTAACAACAGAAATTTTGGGCTCAATTGTGGTTGTAAGTTGAGGACTACCTGTACGCAAAGCTCAATGTGCAAATAAGAGATGGAACTAACAGGATGTAGGTAAATATGTAACATGGTGCATAATGTTGCTGATCCTTCAAGATAATAGAATGACCGGTATCTATGGATGCAATGCATCGGGTGGGGGGGAATACATCTGTAATAACATCTAAATACAGTAGAGTAACTACAGACCAGCCATGTTGTTCTAATATTTGAAGGTTACAGAAAGTATAATCTTGAACCACAGCATGTTTTTTTTTAATGAAGCATTTTGTAAGTTGAGGAGGACCAGGTTATCTGAGGGACTGTCTCTTACTGGTGACATCTACACAACCCACCAGAGCCAGGAGGCAAGAAATGTTATGGGTCCCATCCCCTAGGGAGATATACCTGGTGGGACCCAGAAGAAGGGCCTTCTCTGTGGTGGCTCCCTATCTCTGGAACAGCATCCACCAAGAGATTAGACTGTCTCTCACTTTAACACTCTTTTGGAAGGCCCTGAAGATGTAGTTCTGCCAGCGGGCCTAGGGAACCCAGAGGCCATTAAATGGCTTCTATAAATATGTGTTGTCGCCAAGATGGGGGTAGGTGGAGAGCTATTGTTTTATTAATTTATTTTTATTTTTTTATTATTTTCTTTTATTATTTTTATACGATGTTTTTATCTTCATGTAAGCCACGAGTAGGCAGCAATATAAATTTTCTAAAATAAATAAATAAACAAACAAGCAAGCAAGCAAACTGAAATGCATTCAGGGTGCCTCCAGGTCAATGTAACATGGATTGTGGAGATTTTTTTTGGAAACGTATGAGTTGATGTGATGGGTTGGGTTAGGTGTACGAAGGAGGAAGAGGTCTAATGGACTACAGTGAAGCAGCAGTTGGCCAGTAAGGAAGGCAGGAAAGAGAAACCTTCCAAGGAAGGACATAAAACAAGAGACAAGACCCAGAGCTGAATCAGAGACAGAGGAAGAAATTTAGGATAGCCACTCTCTACAATCTCCCATGATAAATCTGTTAGGCTGAGAGTTTAGCCTGGCAAGATTCTGTCTCTATGATGTGAAAAAAACAAAGAACTGAACTCTGGTTGGATTGTTCTATGTTGTTCTTGAGGTAGGCCTGAAATTTGAGCATCTACTGAAATTGGAGCAATTTTGAGAAGAATACAAAGCATATTGCCTATAAACTTGGTTTATATCCTGCAATATGATGGCACATTTGCATTTTTTTACGATGCAGCTGAGTGGCAGAATCTCCATTTATGCTTATCTTGTCCCAGATGCCTGTCACATAGAAGTAGCTATTAATCATACATTGATCACCTTCCTAAAGCCTAAACAAGAAACCAGGGGCCACTAAAAACAGGCTGCCTTTCACTAAAGAGGAAATTATTACTGCGTATTTCCATAATAACCAATAACATTTCAAATTAGTCACATTTATAACTTGTAATCAAGTTTATCTTTAACCTCTAATCTCTACGAAGTAAGTAAATGTTGCTTTCTTAGTCGGGTTGTGCCTTGGCAATTCAAGGCAGACAGGAAGTTGCTTGGCTAGTTAGAATATATAATAGAATAGAGCTGGAAGGGACCTTGGAGGTCTTCTAGTCCAGCCCCCTGCTCAAGAAGGAGAACCTATACCATCTCAGACAAGGGACTGTGCAGTCTCTTCTTAAAAAGTCTTAATGATGAAGCACTCACTATTTCTGGAGGCAAGCTGTTCCACTGGTTAATTGTTCTCCCTGTTAGGAAATTTCTCCTTAATTTCAGGTTGCTTCTTTCCTTGGTTAGTTTCCATCCATTGTTTCTTGTCCTGCCCTGTCTGGTGCTTTGGATAATAATTTGACCCCCTCTTCTTTGTGGCAGCCCCTCAAATACTGGACTACTGCTATCATGTCGCCCCAATTCTTTTTTTCTTTAGACTAGCCAGACCCAAAACCCTCAACCATTCTTCATATGGTTTAGTCTCCAGGCCTTTGATCATCTTAATTGCTCCTCTCTGAACTTTTTCCAAAGTTTTTCTCAGTGCCCTTTTAACTTTGAATGGTCACTAAATGAACTGTTGTAAGTCAAGGACTCCCTCTATCTCTTAGCTTAGTTAAGGGGTGTAGTTAATCCCTGAGAAATAAGCTAATTTATCAGCCACTCTTTCAAATTCGGCCTCTCCCTTCCTCATTCTCCCAATAATCCAGAAAGAGCAGCTTTTAACCAAACAAAATTTGGAGATTGGAGAGAAAATGTCTCTTTCCCCCCCTCATTCTTTTCCTTTCTTTCTTTTTCCTTTCCTTCTATTTCTTATTGATTTCACTTTTACAAAAATGTTTTCTGTCTGAGTTCAGGTTTTCAGTAGAGCAATTACAAAATATAGAGGTAAATGATTTTTTTTTGGTCTGTCATGAATTGCATTGTCAGTTTGCTTATTTTGCTTGTCATTTAAAAACAGTAGAAAGTTTTATATGGTCTCCATCCATCATCACTTTCTAACCTTATACTTTATTTTATTTTATTATTGTATTAATAAATCACATTGATACTCAACCACAACTATACAGTTAGAGGATAAAGAAAATACTGCCAGCTATTATCTCCTGATTTTTGAAATTAATTTTTTTTGTCAGTCATTAATTTAATTGTGGAAATGGTGATGATTAGAATTTCCTTTCATTAAACTGATTGCAAAACAAAAAACAAAAACCCTGATAGTTGAGTATATTTGGAGCAATAAACTGCCAAGGATTGTGAAATTAGGAAGCAGAGCTTTTTAACTGGAACAAATTAGTAGTACCCAAGATTTTCTAAGAGATTAAGAAAGGCAGACTGTTGAACTAGTCGAATACTTTTCATCTTAAATATATCTTTGCTATAGAAATTTATAATAGGTGGTTAAGTCCTTTTGACTTAACCTTATGTAGACGATGAAAATGAAAAACAGTATTTGCATTAACATTTCTAGGGTTTTAACCTTCTTTATGTATTGTTATGTTTTGGACACTCTATGAAAATATAGAGATGGATTTTATTTATTTAATTAATTATTCATTCATTCATTCATTCATTCATTCATTCATTCATTCATTCAATCGATTGACTGCCCATCTTAACCACAAGGTAACTCTGGGTGGTTTTGTATTAAAAAGGTAAAATTTTACAAAACCTTTACACAATAGGAACTAAATAATAAAATAGATAAATACCCAGCCCGCCCTCTTTTTAAAAAAAAAAAGTAAATAAAAACAAGGCAAGCATTCTATCTCTAAACGAAGGGTAGAATTTGACCTTTAAAAGCACAACTAATTTCTTTAGATATTAACATGTAACACCGTTATTACTGAATGTGTTTCCCTCCCCACCCCAAGTTATGATATCAGATAAACTCAGTGGCTCATGTTTTGTGCTGTTGCGGACACATTGCATTGACGTGCCTTTGGGCTGTGACTCTTTATTGCAACCAACATTAATCCTTGACACAGGACAACTAAAAGGCACAAACCAAATTGCTATGCTAATGATCAAAGATAAGGAGACTTAGAATGCGGGGGGGGGAGGGCAAAACCAACCTTTCTCTTCATATTAAAATACTAATAGCGGTTTAAAGCTGGTATGAAAATGGGCAATGTAGGAATTTGGTTCCACCCAGAAATGTCCATTTATTGGAGGGATAAACTAAAACTGGTATTTTATTTTCCCCCATGAATGTTCATTGATTGAAGGGAGGAAAGTTTGCCTGCCTGAGACTTTTAGATTTCTACAGTTTTATGCCTTCCTTAGAATATGGCAGGTGATCGAAGAGCATTTCCAGTAGGGTTTAGATACAGGCTGTTTGTTTTTGTTTTTGTTTTGCAGTGCTATTAATAAGGAGTGTTGTGTTTTAAATACTATGGCTTTGCTGAAGAGAGATGGTCCTGCTGA
This sequence comes from Naja naja, assembly GCA_009733165.1. Lineage (NCBI taxonomy): Eukaryota > Metazoa > Chordata > Lepidosauria > Squamata > Elapidae > Naja > Naja naja. The sequence continues at coordinate 89,757,884 of CM019151.1, forward strand.
CAAGCATTTCTCTGCTTTAGGTGGTAGGTGGAAAGCTCTGAAGACATGCCTGGCAAATAAATTTTGTATATGAGGCTGGATTTTAGCATTTTGTTAGAAAGGGCTTCTAAATATCTTTACACAGTGCATCAAATCATCTTTACATGATACTTTAAGGTTGTGGGCCTACTCTATTAAAAAAAGGAAAGTTATAGATCACTGCTTGCTCCTAATAGTGTCAAGTTGCTTTTCAGAGATGATGCTGGTTAGTTGATGAATAGAAATAACTTCTGCTCACCATTTGATTTGGCTCAGATTTGTGCCCTAAAGAAGAGGGGTTATATAGCTCACCATCCATCTTGGGAGCCTTTGATCTGTTTTATTTTTTTAACTCTTATTTGCCACCTACGTAGAAGAACACTGGTGATTAATTTGATATTGAGAGGGGGGAAAAATGGCACTGGTTCCTGGCAGACCAATAATTAAGCTCTTTGGGGTGTTTTTTTTTTGCTTCACTTTTAATAGCAATTTGCAAAGATGTCTATGCAATTTATGTTGAATATTTCACACGTCAAAAAACAGCAGAATGGGGCTAGGAAGTTCCTTGTATTGGATGATCCATGGTCCAGGATTTGTTTTCCCAGTCTGGGATGGAGGGAAACCCAGGTTTAAACCAAAGATTAACGGAAAAGCTCTGGTTGCCACCTGATCATACTTTATTTAGCTTTGTAGCAGGATAGAAAAATGATATCCCCTTTATGTAGCATGCCGTGGACCGAACTTCATTGTCAGGTAGAAAGACGGGACACATTAGCAGTGTCTTTTATTATGCAAGCTTGCTTATAAAAGGATACCAAGTACTAAAATGCTTTCTGGATGACGGTGAGATTTTATTGTTCTTCTACCGTTGGCTATGATTAAAGCAAGGGGAATACACAATTTCTTCTTCTTCTCCTTCCGCCCCCCCTGCCCGTCAGGAAACAAGGCAGATCGAGGTAAAATAGATGAACAGGTGCTGGCGACAGATTAAAAAGGCCGGTCTAAAGTCCATTAATAATTCTCATATTTAGGATTTTCTCCCGTACTGTACTTAACGGCATCTCTACAACATTTAATCTCTTTTCAGGGGAGCGGAGGGAAATTTCCCCCCCCTCTCCATCCACCCCCAACCATGTTGCCAGAGTGATAGGCCCAGATTTTCTGAGGCAGCACATTTGTCTGTCAGAGCTGTTGGCTGGTGTGGTGATTTAGTTGCCTTCAAATGATCCCAGTGTCCGGTTGATGATATAGCCTCGCTGGATATGGGGGAATTTGTTACCTTTAGCTCTGACAGGAAGATAATTGCTGATGGTTAACAGAACGGTGTGGAATCCATAGGTTGTGTAGCAACACAAGCATCGGTATCTTGTTCAAGAAGGCAGTCTCTTCAAATTAACTTCTGGAAGCAGGTCTCTCATAAGACAAATTTTATTTCACCCTGCCGTGAATTGTCTGGGGAATTTTCTTTCCCCCTTAACTGGGAAAGCTTATTGATCCGAGTAACTAGGAAGAGTCTTATTATTAAGAAGATTTGATATTTGTGTCATTGCTTAAAAGTCCTGGTGCACTATTGAGACTGCTTTCATTCTGCTTATACCAAGCAAGGGAAAAGCTTTTATCGTTCACCATCACCAGCTTAAGGCAGACATTTATAAACAGGAAGAAGAAATTGTCGCAGTCCTTGCTAGTGGTAACGTTAGTCTGGTCAGAAGCAATGCAATTGTTTTGCGTAGGCCAAATGCTTTGGAAATAATCTTCAAAGATTACAAAGAACACAGAATATATGACTGTAACTTTGTCGCTTGTATCCTTACGGTTTATATCGACTGTTTCCTAGTATGATTTGATTGCCTATTTGTACCCTATGACTATTAAGTGTTGTACCTTATGATTCTTGATGAATGTATCTTTTCTTTTTATATACACTGAGAGCATATACACCAAAGACAAATTCCTTGTGTGTCTAATCACACTTGGCCAATAATCAATCAATCAATTAATTAATTAGCATAGGACTATAAGGGACCTTGCAAGTCTTGTAAACCAACTGCCTGCCCAAGGCAGGAGTCCTTATACTATTCCAGATAAATTCACCTAAGGTGGATGACCCAAAGGGGTGTGGCACAAAGGCAACACAGTCAAATAAGCAAGAAATGTCCCTTTAATACCTCCAACTTTGTCCCCAATGTCCAGGTTACCTTCAGCTGGAGAACAAAAGCCTCTCCCAAGAACAGTCTTTAAGTGGTGGAAATTCAATCCGGAAACAAAGTACATACAAACTGTAACTAAAAATCCACACAAACCATGCCGCAGTAATTAACCGGACAGGGCAGGATAAGGAATTGCAGACTTGAAAGCCCAGCAAAACACACGCAGTTGGGAAGACGCCAGGAACCCAGATAAGCCTCGAGGATACCAGATAATTCACAATTTGCTCTCAACAACTTTGCTGTGCGCAGCCTCCCTTTTTAAACACTGTGTTCCCAGCTGCAGCTAATGAAGGGAATCTGGGTCGTTTTCTCCCCGTAAGCCATGCAACTCACATTGCTCCCTTGTCCGCTCATCCCTGCGTACCCTAGGATGAAGAGCGGGTGGGCCTGGGTCTTCCTCCAAATTCCTTCTCCCTTGCTGTACCTCTCTCCTGCTCCATCCAGCCAGCCTTTGCCCTCCCCCAGTTTCTTCCACAGCCAATGGAGCCACACTCCCAGTCCCTGTCAGCTGCTCAGCCTTCCCCTCCAAATCAGATTCTGACAGGGGCATGACACAAGGGCAAAACAAGAAGCAATGGATGGAAGATCATTAAAAAGAGATCCAACCTAGAACTGAGGAGAAATTCCCTGACTCTGAAATCAATTAACCAGTGGAACACACCTGGAATACTTCAATCAATTTTGGTCGCCATATTACTTAAAAGATGTTGAGACTTTGGGAAAAAAAACTCTAGTGCACAGCTAAATGTCTGTGGAGGTTCTCAGTCCTCCAGGTCATGGTTGTCCCAGAGGTGCTTTTTGCAAGGGACAACTGGACTTTCTGGTTTTTCTTTGAAGACAGAAGGCAGTTTTTCTCCTGAAAAAAATTACCTTTGGGACATTCATGATCTGGATGATTGAGAAACTCTGTAGACATTTAGCGAAATAGATGTCCTGTTTCAGGCCAACAAGGAGATGCCAAATTGCTCACAGGAGAAAGCAAAAAAGAAAAAAAAAGATTGCAGTCCATATTGCAAAACCATAAAAGGCTTTGGTTGGTATGCTGGCTGCAGCAGTCCCAGGGAAGGCAGTGGTTCTTTCCATGGTTGTGTTATGGCCTGTCGGCTGCCAGCAGAGCTAGCAGCAGACTCAGATGAGGAGGAGATCGAGGGAGTCCCTGGGCCAGCTTCGGAGCCTTTGGAAGGCTCTGATAAGGAAACAGCATCAGAGACAGAGGCAGAGCCGGGGCCTTCCGCCTTCCCGCAGGTGGAGAGACAGCTGTCTTCAGGGCCTGAGCTGAGTGAGGGTGAGGAACAGATGGGGCCCATCCCAGGTGGGTGGATGGGCAGAGAGGAGAGGAGAGCAAAGGAAAGCAATAAGCCGGCTCTCGGGGAAAAGCAGGCAGGGTGCTAGCCAGCCCCTCCCTGGCTGGGAAATAAATAGGAGGAGTTTGGGTGTGGCCGGTTGTCACAGACAACTGTTTTTAGGATACAGCAAGCAATTCGGATTTCTAGGCCAGAACCAGGTCTGTTGGGACTAATTAAGTTTGGTTTTTTTTGTTTATCCACGTGAATAAAAGACTGTTTCTGCCCTGTTTGAAAAAGGGTTTGTGTTTACTTGTGAGTAAGTGGCTTATCATCATGGGTCAAAACTGGTTGTGTATTTTACTGGTTACATCCAGCTTTGACGATTGTATCCTACTGTGTGCAGGGATTGTAGAACCAGCCCACCAGACTTCATAAAATCTGATAAAGAACTAGGTGCTACATTTGCAGAACAGGCTAATGTTGAGTAGTGTTAACCTTAGGTCATTTTGTAATCCTGCATATTGAAGGGACCTGGGTGGTTTATTTATAGTGGATGACAGCAATAGCACTTAGACTTATATACCGCTTCACAGTGCTTTAGAGCCCTCTCCAAGCAGTTTACAGAGTCAGCCTATTGCCCCCAACAATCTGGGTCTTCGTTTTACTCACCTCGGAAGGATGGAAGGCTGAGTCAACCTTGAGCCAGCCAGGATTGAACTGCTGGTAGTGGGCAGAATTAGCCTGCAAGACTGCATTCTAACCATTGAGCCACCATGGCTTGTAGATATTGTGTAAATAAACTTAAAAATAAACTGGAATTAGGTTAAGAATGCAGAATATTACAGAAAACAGAGTAGAAGGGACATTGGGGTTCTTCTAGTCAACCCCCTGCTTTAACAGGATCCGTCTTAGCTATGAAAACCAGCTGGGTGACCTTGGGCCAGTCACTCACTCACTCTCAACTCATAAGGTTGTTGTTGTGGAGAAAATGGGAGGCATGTGTTGGATATGCTCACCACCTTGAATTATTTGTAAAAATAATAAAGATGGGATTCAAATAAATAAGTAAATTAGTACCACACCTTGTTGACCTACCTTGTAATAAAGTTAGATATAAAAAAACTTTACAGTAGGGAGTAAAAGAATTTTAAAAAACCTTGTTTTTAATGAAATCCTTTGGGGCAGAAACTGAAGTTTAATGATTTCAGGATTGTTTATGAGAAGGAAGGCAATCACCCGTTGCTAGGATCTAAATTTAGGGTCTTCTCTTCTCCTCCCCTCCCCTCCCCTCTCCTCTCCTCTCCTCTCCTCTCCTCTCCTCTCCTCTTCTCTTCTCTCTTCTTTCTTTTCTCTCTGCTTCTCTCTCTTCTCTCTTTTCACTTCACTTCTCTCTACTTTTTCTGCTCTTCTCTCTTCTCTTCTCTTCTCTTCTCTTCTCTTCTCTCTTCTCTTCCCTTCCCTTCCCTTCCCTTCCCTTCCCTTCCCTTCCCTTCCCTTCCCTTCCCTCTTTTATTGTCTCAAAGGAGATCTACCAAAGAGACACAAAGGTTCCATAAATTGTATGTTGTACTTAGAAGTTTTTAAGTTTTCTCTTCCTCCAACTGATTGTGCACCATTTTATCTTTTTTACTTGGATTTGCCACCTTGTGACCTCGTGTTGTATTTTTTCTGAATGACAATGAAAGTAATTGAAAATATTGATTGGCAGTACAGTTAAGTTGTCAACACAACCATTTAATTTGTCAAGAGGACTTGTTAAATTGTCAAAAATCATATAAAAAACTCCTTCAGTCACTGATGATATACATTAGGGATGTGCATGAATCAAATGGCCCATTTCTAAGATAAGTATTGAAGAAAAATTCTTAAATGGCTTTCTGCTGATACTTTTTTAAAAAATAATATTGAATTAAAAATAAAATAGCTGAACATTACATAGCAGGTAAACATTTTCATTAGATGACAGTTGGTATCCCAAACTAAAATTTAAGCTGTGTACTAGCAATATACATAACATGTTTTATTTTTTCTAAGTCTTGGAAACTAATTTTTGGGGGGTCTTCATTTTGAATTTTGTGGTTGTTCTTGATCTTGATATGGCTAGTAATATACTCTGTATGCAAACACTTCTGTAAGCTGATTCTCTTATTTGAACTCATTCAACATATTTTCTCTTACAGTTATGAAAATAAACTCCCATTTATCTGCTGGAATTTCTATTTTTCTATAAGTTCATTGACAAAAAGAAAGAAGAAATAAGTAGAAAAGAAACAGCTTTTTTCTATTCAGATTTTCAATGGTCCCTCATATATTTACATATATTTTGGTAAATATATATGAGCTCCAATATATGGCCATTCCTTTTAGAACATAGTACATCCTTATGTGGACTTACTGATTTTACATATTTTGAACTCTCATCTTTTTAATGATTTGAAAACAACAAAACATAGCATGGGTCTGGGATATTTGAGGGAGCGTCTCCTGCTGATATCGAGTACCAACCGCCCTGTTCGAGCACACAGACTGGGTCTTCTCCGGGTGCCGTCGGCGAGTCAATGTCGGCTGGCGGCACCCTGGGGACGGGCCTACTCTGTGGCGGTTCCCGCCCTAGGGAAACAACTACCCCTGGGGCTCTGCCTGGTCCCTGACCTTCGCACCTTCCGCCACGACCTGAAAACCTGGTTATTCAAGCAGGCTGGGCTGGGCTGATCTCCTGGGGGGGGGCGGTTTAAATTTTAAATGGTTTACTGGGGTTTTAACTTAAATTAGACTTGTTACTGTTTAATATTGTTTTAAATTAATTTATTGTTCTGTTCTGGTTTTAATTGTGAGCCGCCCCAAGTCCTCGGAGATGGGGCGGCATACAAGTCTAAATAATAAATAAATAAATAAATAAATAAATAAATAAATAAATGGAATATAAACAGAATTTTAAAATATTGGCAGTCGCCAAAGCATGCATTCATATGCAGATATAATATACATGCCGGTATGTGTGTATGTGTTTGTGTGTGTGTGTGTTTGTGTGTGTATGTCTCTGTGTGTGTATATATGTGTGTGTGTATATATACACACATACATATAAATATATGTGTGGGTGTGGGTATGTGTATACACACACACACACATATATAGATATATACATTTATATATACATATGCATATACTGTACATACTATATAGAGAGTTATTTTAATTAATTTTAATCTTAATTATTTTGTCACTATTAGGCTTGTAATTGTTTAATTGTTTTAATGTAATTTTTTTGTATTGGTTTTTATATTGTTAGCCGCCCTGAGTCCTTGGGGAGAGAGGGTGGCATACAAGTCTAAATAAATAATAATAAATAATATACACACACACATTCTCTCTCTCTCTCTCTCTCTCTCTCTATCTATATATATATATATATATATATACACACACACACACAAACACACACACACACATAGATATATACATTTATATATACATATGCATATAAATACTGTATATACACACACACATTCTCTCTCTATATATATGTATGTGTGTGTGTGTATGTATGTGTGTGTATGTGTGTATGTGTGTATGTATGTATGTATGTATGTGTGGTATTCAGCTTTGTTCGGGTATTTTCCCACGTCATTATAGTTGTGCTTTTAAAGTTGTAGTGACGTTTCGGCAGAATCTCATCTGCCATCATCAGGCTTGTTGTATTGGGTTTGTCTGTGTGTCAGGCTTTCACAGCTGTTTCTGTTTTAAATTTAGTGCTAGCCTCATACTTTGTTAGAATGTTGCCAGCCAATCAAGACAAAAAAAACGCTACAAAACAGACAAAAGATATTAGAAACACCAATCAAGCAGAACACAGCAAACTCCAAGACCAATAAACACAGAGCAAGACTCCCAACCAATCAGGATGAAGAAAAAACCATTCTAACACAGCATGAGGCTAGCACCAAATTTAAAACAGAAATGGCTGCAAAGCCTGACACACAGACGAAGCCCAATACACAAGCCTGATGATGGCAGATGAGATTCTGCCGAAACGTTGCTACAACTTTAAAAGCACAACTATAATGATGTGGGAAAATACTCGAACAATGCTGAATACCATACATATAAATACCCATGAAAACTTAAGTGTATACACACACACACACACAGAGAATTTGTGTGTGTGTACACATATGTGTGTATGTGTGCCACATACATATTTGGATCTAATAGGAAGACAAGTAAAATATTCCGTAATTCTGCTGTTTAGCTTAGATGTTCCATATAGAGTTAATTTTAAAGTAAGCGGGCAGAAAACCAATAAGATTTTTTTAAAAAAGCTATAAGAGCTAATTTTATGGAAAGGAATGATCAATTAGGAGGGGTGACCTGAGGTGAAAAAAAATGTTTTTTTTTTTAAATGGAAGACGATAAATATGCTGATTGTCAAAAACAGGCCCATGAAATCAGTCTCCTCAGGTAAACCATTTTCTCATTGACTTCATCTTGACTTTTAGTGGGTGATCAGAACAGGCTTTTCTCCTTGCATATCGGATCAAATCGGACGACAGGGATGAGAGCTTGCGTGTTAAATTAACGCATGTTAAATTAGCCATAGATTCATTATAGGGGAACTTTGCTGTGTTAATGATGATTGATGATGTCCATGGGGAAAGTCAGCACCTGAGTTGGGTTTGGTGGGCCCATGTCTGTCATCCATTTGTTCACACAAGTTTTCACTGCAGATGCTATGGGTTTTTTGGGGAGGGGGAACGTTATTCCTATTTTTAAGGCATTAAGAACGAACAGAAGAAGAATTTGGGGGGGGGGATTACTGACCATAGCTCATTATAATGGCCAAAGTAAAGAACCAAAAATTTAGACTTTTAGGGGGTGAATATGATTTGAGCCCTGGGAATTTTCTCTGTTTTATGTTTACAATGAGCTTGTGAGGTAGCTTAAGGGGACACCTGGGGGCAACACCAATGACTTTCTGAAGAGCATGTCAAGGTTATGGGGAATTCGGCATGCCACTTAGCTACCTCCAATTGACCACAATAGCTTTCTGCCTTTAATTTTTCAGGAGGAAGACCATGAATCTTGATGCCTATGATAGGCCTCTATTTATTTTTAAATGTAGCCATCTTAAGGTGACACAAGGTGAGTCATTACTGACTAAACCCTTTCAGAAAGAATGTCTCTAGAGATCAAAGATTAATATCTGCCATCTGAAGGCATTGCCTTCAAGGGCAAAAATGAGAAATAAAGCAAGAGTACCTAATACGTTAAACTGGACCAATTTGGCTGGATTTAATATTTAAAATCAGTATATAGATTCTGATTAGCAAAGAGCTTCTCTTTCTGTCTCTCTGTCTCTGTGTGTCTGTCTCTCTGTCTCTTTCTCTCTGTGTGTGTCTGTCTCTGTCTCCCTCCCTCTCCCTCTCTCTCTCTGTGTCTCTGTCTTTGTCTTTGTCTCTCTCTCTCTCCCCCCGCTCCCCCCTCTCCCCCTCTCTCTGTCTCTGTCTCCCTCTGTGTGTGTGTCTCTGTCTCTGTCTCTTTGTCTCTGTCTTTCCCTCCGTCTCTGTCTGTTTGTCTGTTTGTCTGTCTGTCTGTCTGTCTCTCTCTGTCTTTGTCTCTCTCTGTCTCTCTGTCTCTCTGTCTCTGTCTCTCTGTGTGTGTGTGTCTCTGTCTCTGTCTCTCTTTGTCTCTCTCTGTCTTTCCCTCCGTCTCTCTCTCTCTCTCTCTCTCTCTCTCTCTCTCTCTCTCTCTCTCTCTCTCTCTCTCTGTGTGTCTCTCTGTGTCTGTCTATCTTGGTCTCTGTCTCTCTCAAAACATAAATGTTCCTTCAAGTACCTATTCCAGGTTAAAGGCAATTTATCATACTTTTTCATGGGAAGAAATGCACAAGGCCAAGTTGTTTGTGAAAACTTGCAAGAGAAGAGCATTTAATTTAATATTCCCAGAGGGATTCTTCATTGATTATTTTCAGCCTATATACCTGTTGTATCCCCTGGCCTTCAATATTGAAATATGAATAGGTATAAATGAGGTGGTGTATTGACAATTGATTGTTTCTATCTAATATGAGGAATTTATCTTTTTTCCTCATGTTTATTGTTGTTATAATTTATCGCACAGTCAGCCAGATGTTTAGACTGAATTTGGCATTTTTATTCCCCTATTGAGTTCTTCCAACTGACCTGACATAGGCAGATGTTCTTCCTAGTGTTAAAAGTATCACTGCAGGGTATTTCAAGTAAAGCCGCCTTCTGCAATTGACTGATGGTGAATGTGTCAATGCCAATGGTGTTCAAGTGGTGCTCCAGTTGTTTTGGGATTGCATCCAAGGCACCAATGGCTTTTGGTAATATCTTTGCTTTCTTTTGCCACAGTTGTTTTATCAGTACTTTCAAGTCTTTGTATTCTGTGATTTTCACCAGTTCTTTCTCTTCTATTGGCACAGTGGTTAGAATGCAGAACTGCAGGCTACTTCTGCTGACTGCAGGCTGCCTGCAATTTGGCAGTTCGAATCTCACCAGGCTCAAGGTTGACTCAGCCTTCTGTCCTTCCAAGGTGGGTAAAGTGAGGACACATATTGTTGTGGGCAAGAGGCTGACTCTGTAAACCACTTAGAGAGGGCTGGAAAGCACCGTGAAGCAGTATATAAGTCTAAATGCTATTGCTATTCTATTCTGCTGCATCCAAATAAAGTCATGTCCACTATCCAGACTTCTTTGTCTTTCTTATTGACAATTGGTAAATCTGGGGATTATTATCTTTATTAGTATCTATTCAACTCAGATGATCTCATCTCAGCATATGATTCTGGGCAGTGATATTAATTTTTTTTAAAAAAAATATGTATATATTTTTGCTGAAAATGTTAATGACATCAATGCAAACTAATAGAAACTAAACTCAAAGAAGGAAAATAAAATAAAAATGCAAATGAGGAAAAAGTGGGAAAAAAGAGTGAGATAGCAAAAAGAAAATCAACTTTCAATCATCACAAGTATATCACATTGCAACTTTCAATCATCACAAGTATAAACAATGTTCTTTCTAAAGCTTCTTACCCTTCGTAAAGCTTCATTTGTAGAAAAGGACTATAACCTTCATGATTCTGTTATTACACCTTACAACAACATAGTAGATGTTCTGTAATTCTTGTGGTGTCTTGAGTTGGCCAACTTGAAGAGATGACAATTATCTTGAAAGCCTGCCAACATTTTTCCTTGCTCTGCGTTATACAGAATTATCTTGAAATGTTATTTACCTCTTCAAGAAGGTCTACAAAAAAATTTTTGGGGTGGGTGGGGGATTGTCAGATGTGATTTTCAAGCAAGCTCAGAAACCAGATGTTCTAGTTCGACCCCAGTGGTTGAACTTTGGTGGCGATGATCAGAAAGTATTGCATTAATCTTCGAGCCATTTAGTCCTCTTATCTAATAGCCCAGACTTGTTCTTTTGTAAGTAACAACAATGAAGGGGTGCCTTTAAGAAATCTCCAATGAGCACCGAGGCATTACAGATTAGGTCAGTGCAACTGCTGCTAGGTTGAACATGATGGATGAGTAAGCGAATGAGTTTTTGCTGTACTGGTATTGTGAAGTCTTTTCGTTGTCACCAACAGGGCCTACGAGGAGGCTGATGTATGGAAGAGCAAGTGTCAGAAACATCCTTCAGCATGCCAGGACACTTTCAATGTTGGGGGGGGAGGGAGCTCTAGGATGAGAAAAGTAAAGTTTAAATATAGCCATGGAATGGTGTGTGTGGGTGTGCGTGTGTGTGTGTGTGTGTGTGAGAGAGAGAGAGAGAGAGAGAGAGTGGTGATGATTTAAGAAGAATGTGGCAAAGAGGTTAGTTAGGGTTCATTTTCCAAACGGTGAAGGGAAGGAAGTTGACTCATGTGGCTGAGAAGGAAGACCGGCTTTTCATAAGAAGCTAATTCTTTTTGGACACTGAGCTCTTTGATGGATGAGTTACATCCATCTGGTTGCAGTATATCTAATAAATGGCTGGTCTCGCATTTGACCTCTCTGACTTATGGGACATATCTTTTGCCTTCCGTATATCCAGAAGGAAAACTCCCTAGCGGTTTGGGAAGAAAGGGGAAATAATCTGTAGAACACAGCTTCGAGAAGGGAGTTCGTGTGAGCAGCCTTTTCAATATTACAGAGCCCAAAGGTCCTTTTGGTGGCACTCGGCTTCATGTTTCAATGTGCTCTTTTGGGATTTCAATGCACATGGATGGCTTTTCCAAAAGGGAGGTTGTTTACGACAAAAAATAAACCTAGAATAACTCTTAACATGATCTCATTTTGAGGAAAAGAGTCTCATTGCAGCTTGAGGTATGAGGGTTACGAGATCTTCAGAAGCCTGGAGCTTATAGTGGTTTGTCTGCACCTGACCTCCATGTAGCCAAGGTCCCATTGGCATACAAGCTAAGTGTTTGTGGCAATTGTCTCATTTATCCAGTGGCACAATACCATGGTAGTGAGCCGCAGTGGCGCAGTGATTAGAGGGCAGTACTGTGGGCTACTTCTGCTGCTTCCAGCTGCCTGCAATTTGGCAGTTCAAGTCTCACCAGGCTCAAGGTTGACTCAGCAGTCCATCCTTCTGAGGTGGGTAAAATGAGGACCCAGATTGTTGGGGGACAAGAGGTTGACTCTGTAAACCGCTTAGAGAGGGTTGTAAAGCATTGTGAAGGGGTGGGATTCAAAAATCCCAGCAACCGGTTCTCTGCCCAGTTGCTGGATGGGCTTAGCCATGGTAGGCGTGGACTACTGAAACTTCCGGGAGGGCCATTTTTCACCTTCCCCAGAGTCCAGAAGCTTCCCTCGGTCCTCTTGGATGGTGATAACGGCCTCCCCCGGGTTCTGGAGGGCCTCCGGAAGCCAGAAAGAGGCCTATTTCCGGACTACCGAAACTTCTGGTTCAGCCCATTTTTCGCCCTCCCAGAGCCTCTGTGCAGACTCTACACTTACCTGCATCCAAAGAGAGCCACCTCTCCTTCTGGGAGGGGCGGGGTGGGGTGGGCAGGGCCAGCAGTTTGTTTCGTCTACCAATTAGGCGAATCAGATGTAATTTTAACATCCCGTTCACTCAGACCGGGCCGAACCGGCTGAATCCCACCCTAGGTATAAGTGCTGTTGAGGTTATTGCTGTAGTTGAATTAATTCAACCCCAGATCCAGTGAGATCTCTTTACTGGTGCACATAATCCCAATAATTCAGTTAGATATACAATTTGGAGGAATATACAGTCTCTATCCTCTTTCTACAGGGTGTACCTAGTATCCAGGGAGCTAACACATCTGAGATTCCTGGCAAGGCCTCATGTTATCGCTTGCCTCTTCCTCCTTGGCCAACCAAACAGCAGCAAGTATGATTTGGCAATCAATATTTGGGAGGTGGCTTCTCTGAGCTTTGGTGCTGAGCACTGCGATAGAGAAGATTGATCTTCTGCCATTCTTTCTCTGTACCTCATTTTCTTGGAGGATGGTTGATCCCACAGCACAGTTGATTTGATGGAGTTAGTTTAATTCTCTGCATGGCAGGAACTGTTTAGAATTAAATTTAACCCCCTTAGTTAGTTGAGTGGCTCAAGTGATTTTTTTAGTGTGTTCCTGCAAGATATTAATTTCCTGGTTGAATCCATGAAACCAAGGACAATTATGTTTTATTTATTTCCTTTCCTGTTTATTATGAAATACACACATGTGTGTGTGCAGCAGTGGTGGGATTCAAAAACTTCTACCACAGGTTCAGTGGGCATGGCTTGATGGGCATACTTTGCACACGTGCACACACTATGCATGCACGCGTGTGCCAAACGTGCACTTTGTGCAGGCGCAGAGGCATTCCAACTCACCTCCTGCAAGCCTGCATTCTCCTGGTCACTTCAGCAGCTGCCGCGCAGCACTCTGCTGTGCCACGCAAAGCAGCTGCGCTTCAAAAGCAGAGGATAAAGGTGGGTATGGGAGCCCAGGAGGGCAGGTGGGCCCAACAGCAGAGCGGTGGAGAGAAGCAGTTCCACTACCGGCTCCACTACCGGCTTGGCGGAACCGGGCCGAAACCGGTAGCATATAACCACTGGTACGCAGGAATAAATTGATCCCTAAAATCAGGGATGCTTCCTGATCATCATAACTAAGGTTCAACCTGTGAGGTCAAGGTGGATCAGGTTTGCAGCTACAGGGCCAAGAAAATCAAGAGAGTAGTCATGTGATTAAGCTTCATCACTTTTGATGTGTATCATGACCAACTGTGGTGTTTATGCTTGTCATCCTGACTTTTTTTGATGCCCTTGAGTAGGGCTTGTTTGTATTTTCTCAATAGTCATAGTGTCCCCTCTTGTGTCTATCCATTCCCAGTTTCTCCAGTGATATTTAATCTGTACCTAAACTGAGATTATGGGTTCTTTATCTGCTCTGATAGAACAACAACAGCAAGGACATTTTATTAAGGGAGGGTAATGACATTGCTTCTAAAAATATGTGTGTGTGTTTGTGTTTGTGTGATATATATAGCCTTTTGTATGAAAATTCTTTTAACTGCATATATACATACATACATACATACATACATACATACATACATACCATGTTTTTCCAAAAATAAGACTGGGTCTTGTATTAATTTTTGCTCCAAAAGACGTATTAGGGCTTATTTTCCGATTAGTTCTTATTTTGGGGAAAATATTTATTTATTTTTATTTTATTGGACTTATATGCCGCCCCATCTCCGAAGACTCGGGGCGGCTCACAATTAAAACATACAATACAGTAATTATTTAAAAAAGAATTAAACAATTTAAGCCCAATAAAACCAAATATGATACTAAATGCATCCATCTTGCTGACAGTCTTAACTGGGGCTTATTTTGGGGTGGGGTAGGGCTTATATTATGAGCATCCGGAAAAATCACGCTAGGGCTTATTTTCCAGCTGGGTCTTACTTTCGGGGAAACATGATATTCACTAAAAATGTTGCAAATAATGCTCAGGCGTGTTATTTGTATGATGGCATTGTTATGCAGCTGAAGTCATGCATGACTTGGTCTGGACATCTGAATTTAAGGATTTTAAAATAAATAAATACATGAAGGTTCCTTTTGAATAGATAATAAGGTTCTAGTGATAATACCTAAATTAAGATCAGTGAATTAAGGTCTATAAACCTGGAACTGACTAAATATTTGAATATGTTCCCTGGGTGAGAAGCAGAAAATGCTCAGTATGAAACAAAAGTTACTGTGTTACTTACTTACTTACTACTACTACTACTACTACAATGTTTTTAATAAAAAGAGGTGAAAAGAAACAAGTGAAAAATGACACAGAGAAGTCATATCAATAAGTAGATGAAGAAGTTAATATGTAATGCTCAATAGATCATTGATCAAAAATAACAATTAAAAACAATACATATTAAGTTACTTTTAACAATAAGGATAACGATTGTGGGGATATTTTCTGAGTGCCATAGTCTCTCTACTGTATTTTGTTAGTTAAAAAACACCATTGAAAAATGGAAATTTCCTCTCTCTTATACTATGACTGATTTACAGTATTTATAAACAATTACGTCTTTTCCAACATTATGCTAGGATTATCCCCATGGGCATGAACATATATCTTAGTAAATTGGAGAATATGGAGTAATGGCAAAATTAACCGCATGCATTCATAATAGAAAAATATGCATTTCAACCCATTTTT
The DNA here is from genome assembly GCA_009733165.1 of Naja naja. Classification (NCBI taxonomy): domain Eukaryota; kingdom Metazoa; phylum Chordata; class Lepidosauria; order Squamata; family Elapidae; genus Naja; species Naja naja. The sequence goes on from CM019151.1 coordinate 89,773,102, forward strand.
GGACAGAAAATGAGCACATGCTGCGTAGGCTAAAATCCTTCTCCTGTAGTCTGACAGTTGTACAGGGAATGTGCTTTTGCTTACAAATCATTTGTGTTGTGCTTGGCACAAGCCTGTGATGCTGAGTTGGGAGTAAGTCTGCCTTGTATTGGATAGGATTTGCAGAGGTGAACCATAAATAGGACTATGGTTGTCTCCACTGGTTTGTCAGCCTAAATCTCTGGAACTCCAGACTAGAGCAAAGGATAATATACAGTGAGGGAGGCAGAAGGTCATAGATATGATGGCAGAACCAGTGGTAGGTTTCCAACTTTTTCCTTATGTGTTCTGAGAGAGCGTATTGTGTGTGTGCATGCACACAGCTCAAAGACCACCCTCTGTATCAACACTGGTGAGCTGTGCTGTTTTTACCTCAGCTGAGGTGTGGCACTCCACTCTGCTGCGCGAATCAGCTGAGGTAAAAAACAAGGGAATATAGGAGAGGTAATGGCAGAGGTGGGTGGGTGGGACCAACCAGAGGTGGTATTTGCCGGTTCTCTGAATTAGTCAAAAAATCCACTACCGGTGCCCCAGAACCGGTCCAAACCAGCTGAGTACCACCTCTAGGCAGAACTATTGGCAAAGGTTTCAGCATGTCGGCCTGGCCTTGGCTTTTCATCTTGATGTTATTTTTCTTCTGAGGACACTGAGATAGACTTGAACCTTCAAACCTATGTAAGATTTTAGTCCCAGTACTCTTCGACATCTTCATCAATGATTTGGATGAGAGGATAGATGGGGAACTCATCAAATTTGCAGATTGGCAGGAATAGACAACACTCCAGAAGATAGGCTTAAGATACAGAAGGATCTTGACAGACATTTATTTATTTATTTATTTATTTATTTATTTATTTTATTTGAACTTATATGCCGCCCCATCTCCGAAGACTCGGGGTGGCTTACAACTAAAACAGGAAACAATAAATACTTAAAAAACAATTAAATTAGATTATAAGTCCAAATATTATAAAACCTTAAAAACCATCCCTCCCCCAGAGGGGGTCACAGCCCGGGTTGGTCAAATAACCAGGTCTTTAACTCACGGCGAAAGGTGCGGAGGTCAGGGGCCAGACGGAGCTCCAAAGGCAGTTGATTCCAGAGGTCAGGGGCCGTGACAGAAAAGGCTCGTCGTCGGGGAACCACCAGCCGGCATTGACCTGCCGACGGGACCCCGAGGAGTCCTTGCCTATGGGCTCGCACAGGCGACCGGTATTCGATATTGGAAGAAGACGCTCCCTTAAATATTGAGGACCCATGTCATGAAGGACTTTGTATGTTAACACCAAAACCTTGAATCTCACCCGGAGCACAACCGGCAACCAATGCAGGCCACGCAGGAGGGGGTCGTATGGGAGAACCGGGTAACTCCCATCACCACCGCGCATTCTGCAACAGTTGCAATCTCTGGATGGTATTTAAGGGCAGTCCCAGATAGAGAGCGTTGCAGTAGTCGAGCCTAGAGGCAACAAGGGCATGAGTGACCGTGCGTCGGTCCAGAAAAGGGCGAAGTTGTCGAACAAGGCGGAGCTGGGCAAAGGCCCCTGGCAATGGCCCCCACCTGTTTCTCCAACCGGAGCAGTACATCCAGGAGGACCCCCAGATTCCATGCCCTATCCACAGGGGGCAACACCTCTCCCCTATGGCCAAAGATGGATAATCTTGACTGGGGGGGACGCCGATATGCACAGCCACTCAGTCTTGGCCGGGTTGAGTCGAAGCATGTTCCCGCTCATCAAGTTCGTCCGCATCCAAACACCGAGTCATCAGGGAGAGGGCATCACTGATCTGGTCTGGGGTGGAAATGTACAGCTGAGTATCATCAGCGTGCTGATGGAATTTCACCCCAAAACCACGGATGATCTCACCCAGCGGCTTCATGTAGATGTTAAGTAAAAGGGGGGAGAGGACCGACCCCTGAGGGACCCCACAAGAGAGCACCCTAGGGGATGACCTAACCCCCGCCAACACCGATTGCGACGCCCGAGAGGTAGGAGGAGAACCACCAAGAACGGTGCCCCCACTCCCAACCCCTCAAGGCGCAAAGGATACCATGGTCGATGGTATCGAAAGCTGATGAGAGGTCTAATAGGACCAGGACAGAGGAAAGACCCCTGTCCTGAGCCCTCCAGAGATCATCCATCAGCCGACCAATGCCGTCTCCGTGCTGTAACGGGTCGGAAGCCCGATTGATACGGATCTAGGTAGTCCGCTTCATCCAGGAAAAGCGGAACCTGCTGAGCCACCACACTCTCAACAACCTTCGCCAAAAACGAAGGTTGGAGACTGGACGAAGTTGTCTAACACAGTCGGGTCCAGGGCAGGCTTCCTCAGGAGGGTCTCACCACCGCCTCTTTCAAGGCGGGAAAGACACCCTCCCTTAAGGAAGCGTTGATAACTGCCCGGAGCCAACCGCAGGTGGCCTCCCTGGCGGCATAAGCCAGCCAGGAGGGACACGGGTCCAACAAACATGTGGTGGAACTCATTCGCTGCATAATCCTGTCCACTTCATCCTCGGAAACCGGATCGAACTCATCCCAGATAACAATAGCCAGACTCCCTGCACCCCCTTCCTCAGACCACTGCAAATCGGAGGGTAACCCGTCCCGAATACGAGCAATCTTATCCGACAGATATTGAACAAATTCCTCAGCCTTACCCCGCAACGGGTCCGGCCCCCCCTCTAAATGAAGGAGGGAATGGGTAACCCGAAACAGGGCGGCCGGGCGATTATCTGCGGACGCTATGAGAGTGGAGAGATAAGATCTTCTCGCCTCTCTCATAGCTACCAGGTAAGTCCTAATAAAGGCTCTTAGCTGGGCTCGATCGGACTGGGAACGGGTAGACCTCCACCTGCTCTCTAAACCCCTTCGACATCAATTTTGGGTGCTATCTAAGAAAATGAAATTCAATGGATTTAGGCAAGAAAAAACAAAATGCACAGGTACAGTATATGTGGTACCTCACTCAACAGTAGTAATTGTGAGAGAGATCCCAGAGTCCTAGTGGACAACCATTTAAATATGAGCCAGCAGTGTGCAGCAGCTGCTAAAAAAGCCAACACAGTTCTAGACTGCATAAACAGAAGGATAGAATCAAGATCACGTGAAGTGTTAATACAACTGTATGTCGTGGTAAGACCACACCTACAATACTGCATCCAGTTTTGGTCACCATGATGTAAAAAAGATGCTGAGACCCTAGAAAGAGTGTAGAGAAGAGCAACAAAGATGATTAGAGGGCTGGAGGCTAAAACTTACGAAGAATGGTTGAAGGAACTGGGTAAGTCTAGTCTGATGAAAAGAAGGACTAGGGGAGACATGATAGCAGTCTTTCAATATCTCAGAGGCTGCCCCAAAGAAGAGGGAGTCAAGCTATTCTCCAAGGCACCTGAAGGCAGGACAAGAAATAATGGGTGGAAACTAATCAAGGAGAGAAGCAACCTAGAACTAAGGAGAAATTTTCTGATAGTTAGAACAATTAATCAGTGGAACAACTTGCCTCCAGAAGTTGTAAATGCTCCAACACTGGAAGTTTTTGGATAACCATTTGTCTGAAGTGGTATAGGATTTCCTGCCTAAGCAGGGGGTTGAACTAGAAGACCTCCAAGGTCCCTTCCAACTCTGTTATTCTCTTTGGGTTTCATCTCCATTGTGACATGCTATTATCAAAGTGGAAGGGGTGCAGGTTACTTAGAAAACTGCCCCCTGCCCATTCTGGTATTCTTCTTACTGTCCATCTGAAATGAGACCAACAGCATTATTGCAGGTTGCGGTGGAGAAACATCTGGCTACATCAGAACAGTTCCATTGTGTAGTGCTGGGGCCTCTTCTGCTCACCTGTGACTAATTTCAGCACCACCACCATGAGCCTGTCCATCTTTCCCTTCCCTCTTAAAAGGATGCTTAGTGACAACATCTCACCAGCCTATGGGGAATGTGAAGGATCAACCCAACACAATCTTACCTAGTTGAAGTCAACAAGATCTTATGATGCTGGCCAAGTGGTTAGCAAATTATCTTGGGGATAGGAGAAAAAGTGATGTGTTGGGATGAGGGTATGAGGAAGCTGATGGTATGTAGTTGGAACCTTGACATTTTCAGATCCCTAATTTATACGGAGGGGGAGGTTCATGTATATGCACAAAGGAGAAAGTCAATCTCATACTTCTCATAATGGAGAAAGAAAGATGCTCAGGCAGAAATGGCCTGGAAAGCAGAGGATCTTAAAGCTTCTTACTCTTTGTAGAAAAGGATTGTAACCTTCACGATACTGTTATTACACCTTAGAACCATGATGGCAAACCTGTGGCAAAGCCATTTGTGCTGACATGTGAGCCGCAGGCAAACATACCTCACTGTGCATGCATGCACCTCACAGCTGATTTTCAGTTGGCTGTGGTGAGTTGGCCATGGTGAGTTGGCGGTGGTGAGTTGGCTGTGGTCAGTTGGCTGTGGTCAGTTGTCCCATTCTCTCCTCACAAACAGTGAGCGGTTCATCTCATTGGGCAAGGAGGCTTTGACCCATATTTCCAACAACGGGTATTTTCAGTTACTTCTCTTCTGCCTTGTGTTCTGGGCATTTGAGATTTATTGCTTATGTAGAGCATAACAATAACATGTCTGCAATTAGGATGTGGGGAGATGGGGAGAGGAAAATGTAGACTGGGAGTGTGGAACATTTCTCTACCCACCTTTTTGTCTTCTGCCTCATCCCAGGGAGTGAAAGCGGAGCCAGGATAACTTTCCCAAATGCAACCCTCCAAATTGCATTTAAACCAATTCAAGTTATTAGTTGCCTTATCTGGTAATTAAAAGTGCAGGAGATATAAATATAAATCTGCCCTCCCTCCTATGACTCAGGCCTAGTTAAAAGGAAAAAAAATACTTTAGACAATGCCCAGGTCTGGTTCGTTGGTCGTACTAAATCCATCGCTCATTCTTCAGTCATGCAAATGTAATGGAATTGGAGGTTTCTATGAAGACCATAAAGGTAAGCCAATTCTATTAATCGTAATTCTATATTAGTTGCACTGCTATGCAATGCTATCTTCAGTTTTTTTTCCAACTAGCATCCTTATGTTACCTTAAAAAAACCCTAAAAGCTTAGTTTGACTTTAAAGCTAGCTGTAAGAAATTACACTCGAGCCAAATTGAGGTACACAATAATTAAGTTGTCAACTTTAAAAAACAAAGTTGTACACTATGACTCTGAAGCTGTAATGGCTTACAACTGTTTTCTGTTTTCTTCTCCTTTGCTTTTTAGCTTAAGTGCCCTTCAGCTTTTCTCTTTTCTGAAACTTCAGTGCCTGAGCTCCAGTTGTAGGTTTTCACATGTATATCTAATTCACTTGTTCAATTGTTGAGCCCCCCAATTAAATTACTGTATTCTTTAATTACAGAGCATCTTAAACTGTGGCTTTGAATTTAATTTAACTTTTTCATGCTCCTTGCTCCCTAGCCAAACAATTTGTACAAAAAAGATTGAATTAGCAATCTGACTTTTTTTTTTGCATTGATTATTATAACATTAAGAGAGTCCCATGAGTTTCCAGGCTGTAAAAAACTAAATTGTATAACATTACTCACAATAACGCATATGTTATAATCGCAAAGAACTTACTTAAAATTCAATCCACTTTGGCATCATTATCATGTATCAACATAATAAATGAGTCCTTCAGAGCATGGTAATTATAATTTGATAAATCATCAGCAGAAAATTAACTGGATGTCAAAACATTCATTGGAAAGGGTGATGAATCGAGGATGATTGTGGTGATGAATTGTGTTAATCTGCACAGTATGAAGCCAGTGAAATGGCTAAGCAGCCCAAGATGGATGGGGCATAGAAGCAGCAAGGTCAGGACACAAGAGCTGGAGAGAGGAGGGGGGAGCAAAGGGATGGAGGGAGGGAGAAAGTATGCAGAGAAAGGGAGTGGAGGATTGTTTAAACAGGGAAGTGAAGAAATTAACCCTTTTCTTGAAAGAGCTTTGACATTTAGGAGGGTCCATTAACCCTGCGTGGGTGACACAGCCTACAAATGGGCTGCTAAGCATATTAAGAAGGCGTTAGGTAAAGGTAAAAGTTCCCCTTGCACATATGTGCTAGTCGTTTCCGGCTCTAGGGGGCGGTGCTGATCTCCATTACAAAGCCAAAGAGCCAGCACTATCCAAAGACGTCTCCATGGTTATATGGTTGGCATGACTAACACAGAATACTGTTACCTTCCCACCAAAGTGGTCCCTATTTTTCTACTTGCATTTTTAACATGCTTTTGAACTGCTAGGTTGGCAGAAGTTGGGACAAGTAGCGGGAGCTCACTCCATTATGTGGCACTAGGGATTCAAACCATCGAATGCCGACCTTTTTGATCAACATGCTGAGCGTCTTAGCCACTGAGCCACTGGGTATTTCTCTGCAAAATCTGATGTGGCTCAGGGGTCTTTTTTTCCATCATAAAATCCTTGACTGTGAGTATGAGCGTGAGGCTATGTTCCAAAATTCACCCATTCCATACGGGTGGGGCCAGGAGAGAAAAATGGGATGTTCCATCCATTTCTCCATCTGCAGTGCTTCGACAATGCCCTGTTGTATCAGTGGACAGAATGATCAGGAAGTCCGTGTGGTAACTGGGCTGTTGTCTGGCATACTCAAAGACTAAATTGCTCCTGTGTGGCCCTTAGATGGAGAGAACCTGTAAAAAGGCCTTATTCTTCAGGCCTGCTTATTACTTTTCTTGCTGCAGTTCAACATGTCATCCTCAGCCCATAAAAGCTTCCATCAATCAAGTACAGATGAGGCAAAACCTGGCTCAGAAACAGTAGCTGTGAGAGGGACCTTGGAGTCCAAGTGGACAATCACTTAAACATGAGCTAGTGGTGGGTGGTAGCAGCCAGAAAAGGTAGTACAATCCTCGGTTCCATAAACAGAGGCATACAATTAAAATCACATGAAGTATAGTACACAAAATTGTCTGCTACAATGTCTTGCCAGTCAATGATTTCTTCAGCTTCAACCACAATAATACATGGGCAAACAATCCATACAAACTCAAGGTAAACTGCTCCAAACTCGATTGCAGAAAATATGACACAGCAACAGAGTGGTCAACACCGAGAATACTCTACCTGACTCCAGTGTCACAGCCTCAAACCCTCACAGTTTCAATCTCAAACGGTCTACTGTGGACCTCACCCCCTTTCTTAAAAGGTCCTTAGAGGGGGCGTGCATAAGCGCACCCGTGTGCCTACCGTCCCTCTCTTACCATCCCCATTTATCTGTATTTACTTCTTTTGTTCATGTTTATGTTCATACCTATACTTATTATCTTGTACATGTTTGACAAACAATTAAAATAAAAAAATAAATAAAATAAGTATTAGCACCATGTTTTAAAGCCTTAGTAAGGCCACACCTGGAATACTGAATCCAGTTTTGCTCACCACATTGCAAAAAAGATGTTGAGACTTTGGAAAAATTGCAGAGAAGAGCAACTAAGATGATTAAAGGCCCAGACATATAAAGGAAGGTTGCAGGAATTGGGTATGGCCAGTCTAGAGAAAATAGGGTGTGGGACATGATAGCAGTATTCCTGTAATTGAGTGGCTGCCACAAAGAAGAGGGGGGGCAACCTGTATTCTAAAGCCCCAGAAGGCAAGACAAGAAACAATGGATGGAAACTCATCAAGGAGAGAAGCAACCTGGAATTAAGGAGAAATTTCCTAACAGGGAGGACAATTAACCAGTGGAACAGAAGTTGCCTTCAGAAGTTGTGGGCGCTCCATCAGTGGAGGGTTTTTAAGAAGAGACTGGACAGCCACTTGTCTCAAATGTTATAGGGTCTCCTGCTTGAGGAGGGGGCTGGACTAGAAGACCTCCATGGTTCCTTCCAGCTCTATTCTGATTGATTGCTTGATGTCCCATTCCTGTTGTAAGAAGACCGTTTTAGCCACGCTAAGCTTGTGGTGTTCATGACTGAAATAAGTGAGCTTCTATTTCTCAGAAAGTTTGATGTCTTCCTTAGGGCGTGTGATAATTCTTCCAATTTCTCTTTGCAACAATCCTTTAAAGCAGCCAAGCCTTTGACAGAGTAAAGATCGGAGGAAGCTTTATGGTGGGTTGGGAATTTTAGGTGGGCTCCAGGAATTTCAAGGCGGCAACTAGAACAGAGCTAAGGTTGGTGTTGCAACCATATGTGTACAGTTTATGTTCCCAATTGTAACAACAATGGTGCGGTACAGAAACATGAGGAGGAAAGGATCCAGAATTGGGCCTAAGAGAATCCAGACCTTCCCTTAGACGCAAAGTTCAAACATTGTTCTTGTACTTTTTTCCATCTGTAAGCTAAATCTCACAATTTATGGGGCACATTGTATCCAAGGCTGAATGATTGCCAGCTAGGAAGAATTTTGCTGAGAGTAATTAAGCTTCCTGAAAGCAATAGCTGAAAGTAATGAAGGAGGCAGCTATCCTAGCATCTGACTCGATTTATTGAGGGGATCTAATATTAAGCAGATATCCAAAAGCTTCAGTTTGCTTTCCAAAAGTTCAAACAAGGGGAGACATTTGTAATTAGAAGTAATTATTCCTTTCTGTTTTGGTCAACAAAGAGAGAAGCAAAATGAAAAATAGTGGCGATGCAATGAAGGAGAACTTTGCTTCCCTGCCCCCAAAAGAATGCATGATTAACCAAAAGTTTTTTCTTTGCAATTTTCTGGTAGCATACACACAAGGACACCTGAAATAGTCATTAAAGACTTGTTGAGTTGTTGTGAGATACTTATGTGTGAAGGTTGGCTGCTGCCGGTTTGCACCTGTTCTGGTGAACTACCGTGTTTCCCCGAAAATAAGACACTGTCTTATATTTTTTTTGGCTCCCCAAAACACACTAGGTCTTATATTTGGGGTAGGTCTTATATATTTATGGTGCCAAATAGTGGGTGTGAGTGTGTAGGGGGGGATGTTTCGCGGGTGCACGGTTGCTCCCTGAAAAGTCTTCCTGGAACTGGAGATTTACACTAGGTCTTATTTTCGGGGTAGGTCTTATATTAGGGCAGGTTTAGAAAATAGTGCTAGGTCTTACTTTCGGGGTAGGTCTTATTTTCGGGGAAACACGGTAGTAGTTAAGATTAGGTGCAGTTCGGTGAACCGGCAAATCCCACCACTGGCTGGCCCCACCCATTTTTCAGCCTGTTTTTTGGGCCATCCTCAGACCATTTTGGGGCTGTTTTCAGGCCATTTTTCGGGCCATTTTCCAGACTAAAAATGAAAAAAACATTCCAGGCCTGAAAAACAGCCTTAAAACAGCTTAAAACAGCCTAAAAATGGAAAACGTTCCAGGCCTGAAAAACAGCCTAAAACAGCCTTAAAACAGCCTAAAAACAGCCTGAAAATGACCCAAAAAGCCTGAAAATGCCCCCCAAAGAGCCTGAAAACAGCCCAAAATGGCCTGAAAATGCTCCTAAAATGGCCCCAAAACAGGCCGAAAAACAGGCAAGGGCAGGACCAGCCAGTGGGGGGATTAGCCCCAACTGGCTGAATCCTATCTCTTCCTTTGAGGCAAGTGGCTGGGAGGCAGGGCTGGGTGTGACGAGTGACATCACCCATCCAGTCACATGACCAACTGGCCATGCCTACCCTGCCAGAGAACCAGCTGTTAAAAAAATTGCTGGCCACCACTGTTTATGTGCCACAGTTATGTGGAATGGGATTTTGCAGTAACCTTTCCCCAGGAGTGGGGAGGGAATGGAGTTTTTGCAGTATCCTTCCCCTGCCATGTCCACCAAGCCACACCATGCCTACCAAGCCATGCCCACAGAACCTGTAGTAAAAAGTTTTGAATCCCACCACTGCCTATCCTCCTCCCGCCCAAAAAAGAAATCAGAATTAGACTTTGTTTGAAGGCTCTTTTACTTTTTAAGGCACCTATTCACCTGAACACAGAAATACATAAGGGAGATTTGCAAAGCTATTCATCTTCTTTTTAGGATGTCTTTTTTGAGATTGATGGATGGAGTCTGGGGAAGCTTTAATTCATGCTAAGTCTTTCATGCAGTCTAAACTCCTCATGGAAGTGCACTCTAAAAGGGGAAAGCTAGGAAGATGAGGGTATTTTAAATTGCAAACGTGGAGCTCCAAAATGCTTGATTTTACTCCCTTTATCTTACTTTCTAGCCACTTGTCTCCATCATATATCCAAATTCCTGAATACTGATTACTGTACTTTGCAGCTTGTTGTATCCACGTAATCCATATTGAGCAGAAACTTGTTGTCCAAAATAGATTTCCAGTTGTTTTGATGCCATTCAGTGATAAATAGCTTGTTCGGTCTGTCCGTTTGGAGATTTATATTACTGGATTAAAGAGGCTCACATAATGATAATATGATGTAATCAACATACTGAGTAGATTGAGATAATACATTCAAAACTGGGCTTAGATCATAATAGACCAACACTCAAAATAAGCAACAGATGTAGGGCATCCCTTGCTTGTTGTAAATTCAAACTTCACAACAGTTGAATAAATTATTAGTTGTATGAAGTTTTTAACTAAAGAGGCCAAGTCAAGGAATGGCTTCGGAATACTAAAGTCCTACACTTAGGCAAGAAAAAGCAAAAGTACACATACAGACTGGGTGAAACCAGGGTGAAACCAGGAACTGTGAGAGGGATCTTGGAGTCTTAGTGGGCAACCAGCTAAATATGAGCCAACAGTGTGCGGCAGCAACCAAAACAGCCAATGCAATCCTAAATTGCATTAACAGGAATACAATCAATATCAAGGGAGGTACTAATACCACTCTATAAAGTTTTAGTAAGACCACACCTAGAGTACTGCATCCAGTTTTGTTCACCACATTATAAAAAAGATGTTAAGACTCTAGAAAAAGTGCAGAGAAGAGTAACCAGGTTGATTAGGGGACTGGAGGTTAAAACATATGAAGAACGGTTGCAGGAACTGGGCACGGCTAGTCTAGTGAAGAGAAGGACCAGGGGAGACATGATAGCAGTGTTCCTGTATTTGAGGGGTTGCCACAGAGAGGAGGGGATCAAGCTATTTTCTAAAGCACCTGAAGGCCAGACAAGGAATAATGGATGGAAACTGAAGAAGGAGAGATTCAACATAGAAATAAGGAGAAATTTTCTGACAGTGAGAGCAATCAACTCTTGGAACACAAGTTGCCTTCAGAAGTTGTGGGAGCTTGGACTTCCGGGTTGAGCCTTCTCGAGAACAGGCGGCGGTTTGTGATCGTCTCGACGCAGCCCAGCTCTTGTCGGAGAGCCCGATCCTGCAAGGTTCGGGGCTGAAGCTACCTAAACAGAGGCGGAGGAGAAAGAAACCTGCCAGCCAGAGTGAGGGGAGCACATCTCCCCCTTTTGGGTCTGGTCTTTTCCCTCGAAGATGTCAAGAAGTGGTGGTCAAAATGGCCACCTCGAAGAGAAGGTCTCAAGCGGGATTAAGATTGGTGCAGGAGGAAGAGAGAAGTCGACAGCAGAGGAACGGGAGTATTGGATGGTAAGATCAAGGCACCCGGATTAAGATAAAGATGAGTTTTAAAAAACAGAAGCAGCGCAGTCTCAAGTGAAGGAAAAATAAAGTAAAATATTTTTGACAGCTATAAGGGGCTGAACCGGAAAGGAAAGAAGCCAGCGTAGAATTTAAGTTTGGGGCTCGGAAAACTTTGAATATCAAAATAAAAGGAAAGGGTTAAGACTCTGTGCAGAAAGTGCCACTTTGTGGAGAAAAATTGGAAGCTAAAGAAGAAAGCTATCTTGTT
>CM019151.1:89785922-89818069 GCA_009733165.1 Naja naja
CTGGCAACATGGTTGGGGTGGATGGAGGGGGAAATTTCCTCCGCTCCCCCTGAAAAGAGATTAAATGTTGTAGAGATGCCGTTAAGTACAGTACGGGAGAAAATCCTAAATATGAGAATTATTAATGGACTTTAGACGGCCTTTTAATCTGTCGCCAGCACCTGTTCATCTATTTTACCTCGATCTGCCTTGTTTCCTGACGGGCAGGGGGGGGAGGGAGAAGAAGAAGAAATTGTGCATTCCCCTTGCTTTAATCATAGCCAACGGTAGAAGAACAATAAAATCTCACCCCATCCAGAAAGCATTTTAGTACTTGGTATCCTTTTATAAGCAAGCTTGCATAATAAAAGACACTGCTAATGTGTCCCGTCTTTCTACCTGACAATGAAGTTCGGTCCACGGCATGCTACATAAAGGGATATCATTTTTCTATCCTGCAAGCTAAATAAAGTATGATCAGGTGGCAACCAGAGCTTTTCCGTTAATCTTTGGTTTAAACCTGGGTTTCCTCCATCCCAGACTGGGAAAACAAATCCTGGACCATGGATCATCCAATACAAGGAACTTCCTAGCCCCATTCTGCTGTTTTTGGATGTGAAATATTCAAGATAAATTGCATAGACATCTTTGCAAATTTGCTATTAAAAGTGAAAAAAAAACACCCCAAAGAGCTTAATTATTGGTCTGCCAGGAACCAGTGCCATTTTTCCCCCCTCTCAATATCAAATTAATCACCAGTGCTCTTCTACGTAGGTGGCAAATAAGAGTTAAAAAAAATAAAACAGATCAAAGGCTCCCAAGATGGATGGTGAGCTATATAACCCCTCTTCTTTAGGGCACAAATCTGAGCCAAATCAAATGGTGAGCAGAAGTTATTTCTATTCATCAACTAACCAGCATCATCTCTGAAAAGCAACTTGACACTATTAGGAGCAAGCAGTGATCTATAACTTTCCCTTTTTTTTAATAGAGTAGGCCCACAACCTTAAAGTATCATGTAAAGATGATTTGATGCACTGTGTAAAGATATTTAGAAGCCCTTTCTAACAAAAATGCTAAAATCCAGCCTCATATACAAAATTTATTTGCCAGGCATGTCTTCAGAGCTTTCCACCTACCACCTAAAGCAGAGAAATGCTTGTCAGCAGGACCATCTCTCTTCAGCAAAGCCATAGTATTTAAAACACAACACTCCTTATTAATAGCACTGCAAAACAAAAAACAAAAAACAAACAGCCTGTATCTAAACCCTACTGGAAATGCTCTTCGATCACCTGCCATATTCTAAGGAAGGCATAAACTGTAGAAATCTAAAAGTCTCAGGCAGGCAAACTTTCCTCCCTTCAATCAATGAACATTCATGGGGGAAAATAAAATACCAGTTTTAGTTTATCCCTCCAATAAATGGACATTTCTGGGTGGAACCAAATTCCTACATTGCCCATTTTCATACCAGCTTTAAACCGCTATTAGTATTTTAATATGAAGAGAAAGGTTGGTTTTGCCCTTCCCCCCCCCGCATTCTAAGTCTCCTTATCTTTTATCATTAGCATAGCAATTTGGTTTGTGCCTTTTAGTTGTCCTGTGTCAAGGATTAATGTTGGTTGCAATAAAGAGTCACAGCCCAAAGGCACGTCAATGCAATGTGCCCACAACAGCACAAAACATGAGCCACTGAGTTTATCGGATATCATAACTTGGGGTGGGGAGGGAAACACATTCAGTAATAACGGTGTTACATGTTAATATCTAAAGAAATTAGTTGTGCTTTTAAAGGTCAAATTCTACCCTTCGTTTAGAGATAGAATGCTTGCCTTGTTTTTATTTACTTTTTTTTTAAAAAAAGAGGGCGGGCTGGGTATTTATCTATTTTATTATTTAGTTCCTATTGTGTAAAGGTTTTGTAAAATTTTACCTTTTTAATATTACAAAACCACCCAGAGTTACCTTGTGGTTAAGATGGGCAGTCGATCGATTGAATGAATGAATTAATTAATGAATGAATGAATGATAATTAAATAAATAAATAAAATCCATCTCTATATTTTCATAGAGTGTCCAAAACATAACAATACATAAAGAAGGTTAAAACCCTAGAAATGTTAATGCAAATACTGTTTTTCATTTTCATCATTACATATGTTATAGTATAATAGGTGGTAAAGTCCTTTTGACTTAACCACCTATTATAAATTTCTATAGCAAAGATATATTTAAGATGAAAAGTATTCGACTAGTTCAACAGTCTGCCTTTCTTAATCTCTTAGAAAATCTTGGGTACTACTAATTTGTTCCAGTTAAAAAGCTCTGCTTCCTAATTTCACAATCCTTGGCAGTTTATTGCTCCAAATATACTCAACTATCAGGGTTTTTGTTTTTTGTTTTGCAATCAGTTTAATGAAAGGAAATTCTAATCATCACCATTTCCACAATTAAATTAATGACTGACAAAAAAATTAATTTCAAAAATCAGGAGATAATAGCTGGCAGTATTTTCTTTATCCTCTAACTGTATAGTTGTGGTTGAGTATCAATGTGATTTATTAATACAATAATAAAATAAAATAAAGTATAAGGTTAGAAAGTGATGATGGATGGAGACCATATAAAACTTCCTACTGTTTTTAAATGACAAGCAAAACAAGCAAACTGACAATGCAATTCATGACAGACCAAAAAAAAATCATTTACCTCTATATTTTGTAATTGCTCTACTGAAAACCTGAACTCAGACAGAAAACATTTTTGTAAAAGTGAAATCAATAAGAAATAGAAGGAAAGGAAAAAGAAAGAAAGGAATAGAACGAGGGGGGAAAAGAGACATTTTCTCTCCAATCTCCAAATTTTGTTTGGTTAAAAGCTGCTCTTTCTGGATTATTGGGAGAATGAGGAAGGGAGAGGCCGAATTTGAAAGAGTGGCTGATAAATTAGCTTATTTCTCAGGGATTAACTACACCCCTTAACTAAGCTAAGAGATAGAGGGAGTCCTTGACTTACAACAGTTCATTTAGTGACCATTCAAAGTTAAAAGGGCACTGAGAAAAACTTTGGAAAAAGTTCAGAGAGGAGCAATTAAGATGATCAAAGGCCTGGAGACTAAACCATATGAAGAATGGTTGAGGGTTTTGGGTCTGGCTAGTCTAAAGAAAAAAAGAATTGGGGCGACATGATAGCAGTAGTCCAGTATTTGAGGGGCCACAAAGAAGAGGGGTCAAATTATTATCCAAAGCACCAGACAGGGCAGGACAAGAAACAATGGATGGAAACTAACCAATGAGAGAAGCAACCTGAAATTAAGGAGAAATTTCCTAACAGGGAGAACAATTAACCAGTGGAACAGCTTGCCTCCAGAAAGTAGTGAGTGCTTCATCATTAAGACTTTTTAAGAAGAGACTGCACAGTCCCTTGTCTGAGATGGTATAGGTTCTCCTTCTTGAGCAGGGGCTGGACTAGAAGACCTCCAAGGTCCCTTCCAGCTCTATTCTATTATATATTCTAACTAGCCAAGCAACTTCCTGTCTGCCTTGAATTGCCAAGGCACAACCCACTAAGAAAGCAACATTTACTTACTCGTAGAGATTAGAGGTTAAAGATAAACTTGATTACAAGTTATAAATGTGACTAATTTGAAATGTTATTGGTTATTATGGAAAACGCAGTAATAATTTCCTCTTTAGTGAAAGGCAGCCTGTTTTAGTGGCCCCTGGTTTCTTGTTTAGGCTTTAGGAAGGTGATCAATGTATGATTAATAGCTACTTCTATGTGACAGGCATCTGGGACAAGATAAGCATAAATGGAGATTCTGCCACTCAGCTGCATCGTAAAAAATGCAATGTGCCATCATATTGCAGGATATAAACCAAGTTTATAGGCAATATGCTTTGTATTCTTCTCAAAATTGCTCCAATTTCAGTAGATGCTCAAATTTCAGGCCTACCTCAAGAACAACATAGAACAATCCAACCAGAGTTCAGTTCTTTTTTTTTTCACATCATAGAGACAGAATCTTGCCAGGCTAAACTCTCAGCCTAACAGATTTATCATGGGAGATTGTAGAGAGTGGCTATCCTAAATTTCTTCCTCTGTCTCTGATTCAGCTCTGGGTCTTGTCTCTTGTTTTATGTCCTTCCTTGGAAGGTTTCTTTCCTGCCTTCCTTACTGGCCAACTGCTGCTTCACTGTAGTCCATTAGACTCTCCTCCTTCGTACACCTAACCCAACCCATCACATCAACTCATACGTTTCCAAAAAAAATCTCCACAATCCATGTTACACTGACCTGGAGGCACCCTGAATGCATTTCAGTTTGCTTGCTTGCTTGTTTGTTTACTTATTTATTTTAGAAAATTTATATTGCTGCCTACTCGTGGCTTACATGAAGATAAAAACATCGTATAAAAATAATAAAAGAAAATAATAAAAAAATAAAAATAAATTAATAAAACAATAGCTCTCCACCTACCCCCATCTCGGCGACAACACATATTTATAGAAGCCATTTAATGGCCTCTGGGTTCCCTAGGCCCGCTGGCAGAACTACATCTTCAGGGCCTTCCAAAAGAGTGTTAAAGTGAGAGACAGTCTAATCTCTTGGTGGATGATGTTCCAGAGATAGGGAGCCACCACAGAGAAGGCCCTTCTTCTGGGTCCCACCAGGTATATCTCTCTAGGGGATGGGACCCATAACATTTCTTGCCTCCCGGCTCTGGTGGGTTGTGTAGATGTCACCAGTAAGAGACAGTCCCTCAGATAACCTGGTCCTCCTCAACTTACAAAATGCTTCATTAAAAAAAAAACATGCTGTGGTTCAAGATTATACTTTCTGTAACCTTCAAATATTAGAACAACATGGCTGGTCTGTAGTTACTCTACTGTATTTAGATGTTATTACAGATGTATTCCCCCACCGATGCATTGCATCCATAGATACCGGTCATTCTATTATCTTGAAGGATCAGCAACATTATGCACCATGTTACATATTTACCTACATCCTGTTAGTTCCATCTCTTATTTGCACATTGAGCTTTTATGCACAGGTAGTCCTCAACTTACAACCACAATTGAGCCCAAAATTTCTGTTGTTAAGATTTTTGCCCCCATTTTATGACCTTTCTTGCCCTGAGTTAAGTGAATCACTGCAGTCAATTAGTAACCCAGTTAGAGAGGAGAGGAGAGAAAAGAGAAGAGGAATGAAGAGAAGAGGAGATGAATGAAGAGAAGACAAATGAAAAGAAGAGGAATGAAGAAAATAGAAGAGAAGAGGAATGAAGAAAAAAGAAGAAAAGAGGAATGAAGAGAAGAGGAATGAAGAGAAGATGAATTAAGAGAAGAGGAATGAAGAGAAGATGAATGAAGAGAAGAGAAGAGGAATGAAGAAAAAAGAAGAAAATAGGACTGAAGAGAAGAGGAGATGAATGAAGAGAAGAGGAATGAAGAAAAGAGATGAGAAAAGGAATGAAGAGGAATGAAGAAAACAGAAGAAAAAAGGAATGAAGAGAAGAGAAGAGGAATGAAGAGAAGAGAAAATTTGCTTCATTTCAAAGCAGCAGCCTTATGACAGATTCCTAGAAAGAAACATTTTTTGCAGTATACAAGAAGTATTGCTTTCCCTGATCATAAGGTTGCCTCCCATCAAAATAATGACCTCAGCTCACAGCTTCAGGTATTATAGCCCCGAGGAAGTCAATTTTTCAACCTGTGGGCCTATCACTTATATTTTGGTGAGATGTGCAATACCATGAGCTATAAAGTTTTTACTGCCTCCGCTTGAGATGACCACATTACTCACAAATGGCAAAGGCACCCGTGAATCACGGAAGCCTTACCGAACAAGATGTGATCCAAGAACCTTGCCCATCTCATTCCTCTCCAGAGCAAACAAACTTTCCTCCTTGAAGTTTTTGTTGATGTAGCCACTTTCATACTCCTCCTACTTCGGTGCTGTTCCTTCCAGGAAATCTTTCTTCCTAGCTCAAAATGAGCAACCATGGAGAAAAAGATTGTTTGGAAAGTATCTTTTGCCCACTTTTAACCCTTAACCCTTCTCAAAGATTACCAAGTTGGGTTGAACAGTAGGAAAAATAGCCACTAATGCAGACACTGTATAGTCTGAGTTCATGAAATCCCCAATTTCACGCAGCACCGAGAGAAAGCCCTTGGTGTTGGAAGACTTTGAAGGAGGAGTTTTTATTTTTATTTTTTCAGAAGGGAAATGGTCAACCTTTCCTGATGTTAGGTCCACATTCATTACTGCATTTATGCAACTCAAGGAAGGAAGGAAGGAAGGAAGGAAGGAAGGAAGGAAGGAAGGAAGGAAGGAAGGCAGGCAGGCAGGCAGGCCTTGGTGGCTCAGGCTGTTAAATGCCTGCATTTAAGTTCCAGTTGCCTGCAATTAGTGCAGGCTCAAATCCCACCAGGCTCAAGCCTTCCATCCTCTTGGGGTAGGTAAATTGAGGACCCAAGATTGTTGGGGCAATAAGCTGACTTTGTAAAAATGCTTAGTAATAAGCAGGCATATACAATGGAATGAAGGCTATTGCTAAGCACACTGGGTTGCATCCCCCCCAAAAATTGTAAGCCGCCCTGAGTCTTCGGAGAAGGGCGCATATAAATGTAATTTTAAAAAAATACAGGTTTTTAACGTTCCCACAAGAGGTATTAGTGCTGCTTTACAAAACCCTAGTAAGACCACAACCTGGAATACTGTGTTCAGTTTTGGTCACCACATGTACAAAAAAAGATGTTGAGACTTTGGAAAAAGGTCAGAGAAGAGCAACTAAGATGATCAAAGGCCTGGAATCTAAAACAGGAAGGACGACTGCAGCTTTGGTGGTATGCTACCGATTCGGACCGGTTTGCCTGAACTGGTAGTAAAAATAAACCTCCGATGATCAGCTGAGAGGAGAAAGAAGAGGAAAGCACAGGATTGGCCCTCCCATCCATCCCTGTGCTTTTTCTCTTATCCTCTCAGCTGATTGGTGCTGCAGGTCTCAGCTGGTGTGGGGAAAGCTGCGTGCGTGCTTTAAGTGCGCGTACATGCGCGCACGATCACCAAACTGGTAGTGGAACAGGTAGGATCCCACTGCTGCTTTTGGTCTGGCTAGTCTAAAGAAAAGAAGAATTCGGGGTGACATGATAGCAGTATTCCAGTAGTTGAGGGGCTGCCCCAAAGAAGAAAGGGTCAAATTTCAGAAGCCTTCAGAAGTTGTGGGAGCTTCATTCCTGGAAGCTTTCAAGAAGAGAGTGGCGTGTCAACTGTCAAAAATGGTGTAGGGTCTGCTTGGATGGGGGTTGGACTAGATGACCTACAAGATCCCTTCCAAATTCCCATGTTCGGCTAGGCTAAGTAGTGCGATGAAAACCTTCTAAGCCAGAGATCCCCAAACCCCAGTCCGTGGACTGACACCAGGACATGGCATGCTAGAAACCGGGCCACGCAAACAAGCAAAGCCCTATTTGCGGGATGCACACAGCACCGGAAACCACGCCCTCTTTGGTCCATGGAAAAACCTTCCACGGAACTGTTCCCTGGATGGGGGATGGACGTTGGTCTAAGCTCTGCAATAAGATACAGGGCTTCTTGGCTCACCTCTAGGCCCAAGGAAGGATCAATATCGGTTAGCAGTACTGCTTCTTCCAACAATGTAAGATTTACAACACCGGCTAGGAGCCTCACTTTGTCTTCACCCAGCTCATCAGTGCAACCCAATTACTAACTGCAGACAAATAACATTAACATGAGCTGGTTGGCTTCTTTATTACCCTTCATCTAACTCTCATTTTGGGATCTTCAGGCAGCAGTGGCCCTATAACAGGCACTACACTTTAAAGTGTGCTCTGAGGAATAAATTTCCAGTCTTTCATTACTCGTACCTTGATTTACTTCATATCATCTTGCTGCTATAGACAAAGATAACACACTGTAAATTACAGCTGTCCTGGCTCCCAGTTTCAGCAATGGGGAAGGCAAGGGAATGTCTAGGTCGATTCTCCCGGGCTTCGCTATCCCACTTGCATCCCACTCCCCTCTGCCCGCAGCTGCATTTATTGCTGTGATGTGCCATCTGCATTGCATGCGGAATTAAGACTCCTAAAGGTTGGAAGGAAGATTTTGCTTCCGTTTCATCCACCCACCGATGCTGCAGCCCTACAAGAAGCAAACTCCTTGGTTTTCCTCTTGTATTTATTGCACTGTTTAAAGAGAGGTAATCGATTTAAAGTTTTCTCCGAAGGCCCTTTTGCAAATCCTGATGCCTTCATAAGGTAATGGCTTTGGAGGCTTTGACATTTGCTATATAATCTCATCCAAAGTCACGAAACAAATAATGCATCTTAAAGCCATTCTCTGTCTTCCTTCCTTGAGAGTATCCTAGCCTCTGATTCTGCTGCTTTGTTAGCAGGAACAGCTTGGGGGGAAAGGAGAAGGAAGGGAAAAAACCCAGTCCCTGAAAAAATTCCTTCAGGTTAGCTGTAGCAGTACCCCCTTATTTGTCCTACAATTTCCTCCATCCTCAAACCTATTGCAGTGGCTGATAAGAACATTAGTTTTATGCGACTTGTCAACCTCAAATGGAAAGAGAGCTAACTTTAATGACACTGCAATTAATCGCCCCAATAGACAGACAGCTAAAAGACAAGATATTGACTTCATTAAGGATAATGTATTATGTCATTAAGTTAGTAGGGTCACCTTGTGTATCATATATGCCTGCTAATATATTGGCATTTTGCTCAAATAAGATAAATTCAGATATGAGTGATAAAGCTGATTAGAAAATGTTTAATCTAAAGGCTCTTGTCTCTTCCAGGCTAACTTGCAAGCCTCAAGTGTAAGAGGCATTGTAAGAAGCTATTACAGATCCCAGATTATCTCAAATAACTGGCCCTAGTCATTTATAAACTAGTGTGGGTTTCTTTTTGCTCAATTTCTAAAGTTAAAAGGTGTCTCCACTGATGAAGCCTTGATATCATTTGGCAGCCCTGTAACTCTGATTTTTCTTCTTAAATTTAATCAGAAATTGCTTCTGGTGTGTCTTACGTCTCAGGCAGCACAAGAAAGTTTAACCCTTTAAGATTTTGTTTCCTTTTCATCCACCCACCGACACTGCAAAGGTTCCTCTCGCACATACGTGCTAGTCATTTCTGGCTCTAGGGGGCGGTGCTCATCTCTGTTAAAAAGCTGAAGAGCCAGCGCTGTCTGAAGACGTCTCCGTGGTCATGTGGCCGGCATGACTAAATGCCGAAGGTGCACGGAACGCTGTTCCCTTCCCACCAAAGGGGTCCCTATTTTTCTACTTGTATTTTTACGTGCTTTTGAACTGTGAGGTTGGCAGAAGCTGGGACAAGTAACGGGAGCTCACTCCGTTACGTGGCACTAGGGATTCGAACCGCCGAACTGCCAACCTTTCTGATCGACAAGCTCAGTGTCTTGGCCACTGAGCCACTGCGTCCCTCAACTCTTAACCCTTTAAGATACAAGGCTGTCAAGTACAGGAAGCCCTTGATGTACAACAGTTCATTAAGTGGTCATTCAAAGTTATGATGGTGTTGAAAAAAAGGACCGTTTTTCACACTTATGACTGCTGCATCATTTCCCCATGGTCACACAATCAAAATTCGGAGGCTTGACAACTGATTCAAATTTATGATGGTGCAATGTCACATGATCCCCTTTTGTGACCTTCTGACGAGCAAAGTCAAAGGGGAAAGCCGGATTCACTTAACAAACGTGTGACTCATTTAACAACTGCAGGGATTCACTTAGCAAACGTGGTGAGAAAAGTCGTAAAATGGGGCAAAAATAACAACAGATTTCTCACTTTTCACAACGGACATTTTGGGCTCCATTGTGCTTGCGTTGAGGACATACCTCTGTGTGTATGTGGGGAGAGGCGTAAGGGTCTCTGGATGTGGGTACACAGTTATATAGATAAAGCTTTCTGCTCTAATGATTTAACATTTCCTTTGCAGATTGCAATCCACCAAAATTTCAATGGGGCAGGACATTGTCCAAGCAACTTTTCCAAACTTTCTCTTTAAAAGTCACTTTGAATTCACTAAGACTTGGTTTACACTTAGCACAGTCCTCAACTTACAGTAAGCATAGTCCTCGACTTACAACTTACAACCACAACTGTGTCCAAAATTTCCATCACTAAGCGAGTTAAGTCGCTTTGCCTCATTCTAGGACCTTTCTTGCCCCAGCTGTGAGGTGAATCGCCGCACTTGTTGAGTCAGTATAACACAGTCGTTAAGTGAATCTGCCTATCCTGTTGATGTTGCTTGTCAGGTGGTCTCCAAAGGGGGATCATATGATCGCAGGATATTGCAACCGTCAAAAACTCCTGGGCGAGTTTTTCTCCAGCAAGTAGGTAACCTGGACATTGGAGGCAAAGTTGGAGATAATAAAGGGACTCTTATTGATTATCTGACTGTGTTGCCTTTATACCATGCCCCAGGTCATCACAGCCTCTGTCAAATTAGGAAAATCCATGTGACACATTTAAGAAGTGACCAGTGTTTTAATTCCACTTTGCAGGGCTATTAAGAAAAAGCAATGTATCCAGTTGTAGTCTTGGGTTAAAGCAAAGAGGCTCTGGTTTGGCTAATCTAATTTTATGGTTATGGTAAAACAAGGAATCAAAAACTTCTCAATACAAGCTGGAGCTCTGAATCCAGGTCATAAAAATTGAAACAACCAAATAAAATGAGAAAGCTCTAACTAAAAACACAACAAAATGTTAATTGAATAAAATGAATACGCGTTGGTCAAATGAAATTAACCACATGTCCCGTGATTGTTTTTAGGAAGAAAACGTCCATGGATGCAATTAAGCTTCTTGACTTCCATGCTGTTTTATATATCCTTTTTATATAAAGCACCACAGAGCAAAAAGAAAGAAAAAAGAGTACAATCACCATGTGCTTTACTGCTCAACTATTCAGTTGTAACATGAAACAGGAAACTCTCCTCAGAACATAAAGAAACCATAGATTATAACCATAGATGCACACTAAATGCTGCCATCTACTGGCTGAATAATTTTGTAGTTGTTGCAATACAAAATACATTCTAATATGTATTCCAACATTCTAATATGTATTCTAATAATACATTCTAATATGTATTCCAAGGAATGCTCCACTCTTGGCATGAATATAAAGTCACTAAGAACCCTCACATTTACCAAAGCCTAAATGGGGCTAAATGTTCCCTTTAATTCAGATTTTTAAAGAGATGACTTTCCAAAAGAGACTTGAGCTAGCTTTCTGCAGCAAAAACAATAAGGTGCCTTTTGACCCCTGAAAGACTAATATATTTATAGCAGCCTGTGAAGCACTTTGCAGTCTAAATAATTTATTATAAATAGTGGCAAATAAATAATTTCTGAGCTGTGGAATATTTTAAGAAATGCATCCTTCGGTAGCAACATAACATGGAATGAAATTGCTAATGGCACTTCCAGTTGCTTGGGTGAAAATATAGATTTTTAGTCTTACAAATGTTAAAAACCAAGGTGGCTTAACAGTATATTAACCTTGAACAAGAGAGACCTACCACCATTAAGTTCACTCATTGCTTCAACTAGCCTAAATCTCAGGGTTATCAAAGAGATAGTGTGGGGACATCTTTCTATTTATTTGTTTGTTTGTTTATCTTTGTGAAATATTTATAAGTTATCCCTCAGCTCAGAGAAAGCTCTGATGGACGATGTCAAATGGATCCTTTAGAACAATTAAGCAACACCTTCTCCACAGTTTATCCACAATTATTATCCACAGTTAATAATTTCAAAGTTGGAATCACTCCTCTATTTCTTTTTGTTGTGGTGGTTCAGTCGCTAAGTTGTGCCTGACTCCTTGTGACCCCATGGACCACAATACACCAAGCACCCCTGTCCTTCGCTGTCTCCAAGAGTTTGCCCAAATTTATGTTCATTGAGTCAATGACACTGTGTAACCATCTCATCCTCTGCTGTCCCCTTCTTCTTTTGCCTTCCATCAGGATATTCTCCAAGGAAATCCTCTCTTCTCATTTGGTAACCAAAGTATTTGAGCTTCAGCTTCAGTGTCTGTCCTTCCAAAGAATAGTTGATTCCCTTTAGGAATGACCAGTGGTGAGATTCAAATAATTTGACAACTGGTTCTCTGCCCTAATGACTGGCTGTGTAGGCATGGCTGGATGGTCATCTCGACATCACTCATATTGACAGGTGCCTCGCCTTGCCGGTCTCTCCTTGCCCCGTCCAACCCCACCTTGCCCCTCCCAGCCACTCCTTGTAACCTTGGGTGGCCAGGCAAGTGGCTGGGTGGCAAGGCAAGGAGTGGCTGGGAGGGAGGGCAAGGCAGAACCAGGCATAGCGAGGCACACTATTCAGCCGGTTCATCAAATAGCACAAAAAGTTAGCTACCAGTTCTCCTGAACCAGTGTGAACCTGCTGAATCCCATCACTAGGAATGACCCATTTGATCTCCTTGTAGTCCAAGGAACTCTCAAGAGCCTTCTCCAACAGTTGAAAGCATCAATTCTTCAGTGTTCAGCCTTCCTTATGGAACTATTCTTTTTTCCTTCTTCAAAATCACACACTGTGATGGAGTTAAAAAGGAGACTGTCAAAGCTGACTCATAACCCACCTCTACTCTCAACTTGACAGCAGAAATGAAGGGAATGCCTGGAATGTATTGGGAGGTGAGGAATTTAGGTGAACCTGAGAAAATTCTGACACTTCAAAGCCCTGCGATGGGAACCTTCTGAAGGCGCAGATTTTTTTCCCAAAACAAAAGGAATGAGTTGGATTGGTGGACAACTGACAATGGGTGGCCCATATAGGGAATAGGAGAAATCAGTGCTGCGCTGCAACCGGTTTAACAACCGGTTCTGTGAGCACGCACAGCATTCAAAAAACACCAATTTGAACTTCTACAGGGTGGCCCAGGTAAGTAGAACAGCTGAGGCGTGGTAATCCACTGTGCTGCACGAATCAGTTGAGCTGAAAAAGATGAAAATATAGGACAGGATAGGGCGGGTGAGGGTGGGCAAGGCCAGCTGATCGTCGGAACTACTGGCTTGCTAGAACCAGCAGCAGCCACCACTGGGGAAAATTAATTATGCTGTTTTTCATGCAAAACCTCAGAGCTAGCTTCGCTTCTTCTGTGTCTGTGCCTCTATCAATAAAGTTACACCCAGGAGTTTCTTTTGCTGCATACACCAACAGGACTGTTAAGGTGTGTATAGCTGCCTCCTCTTTTCATTCCCCAAACATCCAGGTGAGAAAGATCAGGAGAAAGGGAGAACAGAAGGGTGCTATCTTTACACAACTACCCAACAATCCATCTCTTCTTTCTTTCTTATTGTGGACCTCAGAGTTATTTCTCCTTCTGGCTCAGCCATTCCTCATGTGAGCCCCGGACTCACAGATCATTACTCCAGTGGCCACAGAAGACAAATCAAGGCCAAATGAAATATTTTCCCCCGGCACATCTTATTTTAAAATTGCTTAATAAAGATTTTTGTGCCATTTAATATGCTCCAGACTGAGGAAAAAGTACTGATTCATTTCTTTTTAATAAAGGACAGTTATTTTACAAACATTGCCTGAATAGGCTTTTTGCAAATACAGAAATGTCAGTGAAATATGATGCTCCTCTAATTATTTATAACAGCTTTCTCAAGAACTGCACAAGCATGTGCTAGAAAGCTGGACAATTTCCAAACGCATTCCCTGGTTTTCTAACACAATTGTTTTCCCCAAACTAACTTGAAACCTCATTAACGGCGCCTTCATATTTCTTTCTCTCTCTCTCTCTCTCTTTTTAAATGCAAAGGGCAGGCATCCCAGCAGCTGTGGCAAAAGTCACCCAACTTATTTTCCTCCGTCAATCACAAAGCAGCACCTTACTTTCCAAATCATGCCTGCGTTCCCGTGTCATCCGTGGATTTTAAAAACAGAAAGATAATAAATGTATCCGCCTCTACAGCAAAAAAAAAGAGGTGGGGGAAAGATCTACATTATTTTGTTCAAATGCACTTCTGGACACTCAACATTATTTCATTCCAAGAATTTCTGCACGGGGATGCGAAAAAATCAGGAGAACTTCTTCCTTCCAGCAGCTGCAGCAAACATTTAAGACAGGAGCTGTTTGGGAAGAAGCTGACACAAACTAATGTCCCTCCAAGCCATCTCTTACAAGCTGGACCGCATCTTTCCCAATATTCCCCCATTAAGGTTGTCAAAAGCAAAGTTTGGGAACCTCTCCCTGTGACCTTGGCATTTTCTTCTCAGGCTTAACATATTGACTTTTTTTTCTTTCCCTCTCCCCCCTTTCCTTCTGACTGCATCGCTTCTCATTTGTCATGATTATTGTTGAATTTTTCAACTGTCATTCCCGAATGTAAATCAATGGTTGTCGACTTTCTCTTTGTCATATCTGCACAGCAAACAGCCTCTCCCTTCTAAATGAGGCTTCATCCTTTCCCATCCATTAAAGGGGCCTGTCTTTTTGGAGAAGTCAATCCTTTGTTAGGTCACTCCATTTATCATCCTTCCAATCACCACCTGACACGAGTATTCAGCCAGGTCTTCAACCACACAATCATTGTTCATCTTGTTTCCCCCTGTAATTTATTTATGCACGGTGCCTTTGCAATTCATCTTGTCCACTTTTACATTTTTTTCAGTTTGGTTTCTAGCCTCAAGTCTCATTTGCCTGAAAAGAATTCAAGGAGTTTAGGGAGAAGAAGAAGAAACATGCAGCCGAAGGCAGCCTTACATTGGAGAGGCAAAACAACAAAAAACAAAAACCACCTCACTATAACCTCTGGAAGAACTCCTAACAATAAAGACCTAACATTTAAGGCTTTGTTATATCTGATCAGCAGAAAAAGGTATTGCTTTTATGTTGTAAGACTTAAAAAGGAAATAATGAACCGTATGACCTTTTCAACAAGCTATTATGCATTGCATTGTAATAAAACCTCTTTATATGCAAAATATTATTAGTACTCTGGAAAACTGCACAAAGGAGTAGCTTTGTCCAACTCTCACATGGATGGCTAAACTTACGGCTCCCCTATCCTCTCCCAAAATATATATTTGTGCTTAAGTGCTAATAAACTATTTATTTCTGTCATTGACACTATCAATTATATATCACGGTTTTTAAAGAAACATTACAAAACAAGATAAACGGTGGGATAAGGTTTACAACTGAATTTTTTACTAGACGAGCCAGAGCAACTGGAGGAAGCTGCTTCTTTCTTCAAACACCGTTTTATCTACCTTTTTTTTCTTCTATTTGCGTGTTTCTAAGATGCAAACCACAAAACAACATTACCACCATTTAATGGACACCTGGCTAGTCATTATGTACCAGAAGGCAAAGATGAAACTGAGTGCATTGCAACAAAGAACTTTTTACAATTGTATTGAGTAATTTTGCAAATGCTCCATTAAAGAAGGAGTTTCATTTATCTGAAGTGGAACAGGAGCACAGGTGCTATTTTGGGAAGGAAGGATGAGAGGGAGGGAGGGAGGAAGGAAGAGAGGGAGGAAGAAGTGAGGGAGGGAGGATAAAAGGAAGGCTGGAAGGATGAAAGGAAGGCTGGAAGGAAGGGAGGGAGGGAGGAAGAAGTGAGGGAGGGAGGATGGAAGGAAGGAAGGAAGGGAGGAAAGAAGGAAGGGAGGAAGGAAGGAAGGAAGGAAGGAAGGAAGGAAGGAAGGAAGGAAGGAAGGAAGGAAGGAAGGAAGGTCAGACTCAAGAACAAACAATTCTGTCATTAAAGCAAGAAACAATACCAAGACTAACCAACAGTGCAAAATATTCAGTTGTAAAATTGGCATCCTGTTTCTTTCAAAGTGACACAGGGGCACCCCTTGATGTAGTTTCCGAACTTGAAAGCATAAATCTTCACACACAAACACACAACATCCTAGGCCTCTCCCAAGTCTCCTCTGGATTGAAGAACGATGAATTAAAGCCTTAAAAACACTTCTCTTGGCCCAAAAGTCCTAATTTACAAGCGACCAACTTGCTAGAAAGCTGCTGCCTTTGCAACTCTACTCTTTCTCATAGCGTCTGTTTTAACCCATTCAAACCCATTCATTTGACCACTAATCTGGTCAGCAAAGGGAAAATCCAAATGGCCCAGCCAGTTGCCAAGGACTGCCCCAGGAGCAGCAAGAATTTGAACTCAAATAGCCCTCTGCCTTCACCCTTCCCTCCGATTTACTCAGGGCACCATCCTTAATATGTCTCAGCAGTGTTACATTCCATCTTTTCCAGTTTTCCACTTCATCACAACTGGTGCCTCTTGGACCAAATGAGAAGACAAGAAAGCAGGCGCCATCCAAAACCGGAGAATCAAACTACTCAGCCAAGGAAGTCTGGGTATTGTGTTTAAGAGAGGAGTAGAGAAAAAGAGTTACAGAAGCGATTGCTAATTAAGCAATCTAAGTTTAGGGACAGTATATTCTTGCCACCTCTAAACTGGACCTTTTGTGCTTCATAAACTAAAATAATCCTGTCAAATGAACATAATGATATCTTTTAATAGGTGTTTAAACTGACGTATTTAGAACCACTGTTCCTCTTCAAAGTTTATCACAGCCCGCTGCAAAGAAATCCTGCACCAAGATACATTCTAGATATTATTACTATTAGAAGGATGTAGCAAATATTGAACAATTGAAAAAGGAAGGATTATGTGTTAATACTGATGTGTATAATAACATTAGATTATGTAAGTTTGATTAATGTGGAAATTTTTATCTGCATCAATACTATTTTTGTACCAAAATGAATGATACTCAGACCCTACACTGTCCATGAATTGATATTGATGTATGTTTAAAAATTTTTAAACAAAACTTTACACCAATCTTTACACTCTGGATACGAGAAAGATATAAAATTATATGGCTTTTATAAAGAACTAACAGAACTAGACAAGATACTAGCAGAAGAAAAACTGATTTTCCCAATAAGTGATAATTGCATGTTTTTCCATTTTTCCAAATCTATCGCTATCTGCTGTTTGAGTTTAATATAATTATCTTCTTTCAATGTACTGCATCTTGACATAATATATATTCCTAAATATTTGGATTATATTTGGATTATACAATTGAATTAGATAAATGGCAGAAATTGTGGGATAGGAACTATAAATTGACAATGTCAACTGCATACAAAGAAAATGTGTATAAGATGTTTTATAGATGGCATTTCATGCCAGCGAAGTTGGCAAAGATGTTTAAAGATAAGACAGCTAAATGCTGGAAGTGCCTGCAGATACCTGGGTCGTATTATCATATGTGGTGGCCTTGCCCAAAAGCAAAAAAAAAAATAATACTGGACAAAAATACATATGTGGCTGGAAAATATGATAAAGCAGCATATTGATTTAAAGCCAGAAATATTTCTGTTGGGGATTTTACCCAAAAAATATAGTAAGGGAAATGCCTATTTAATTATTCATATACTAACTGTAGCTAGAATTGTATTTGCACAAAGCTGGAAGAGTGAAAAGACACACACAGATGAGAATGTGATTAGGAAAATATTAGAATGTGCAGAAATGAATAGACTAACACAATTAAGGAGAAAGAGCAAACTGAATGCTATATGACGTGGGACTAATTTTATCATAACAAAAATGGAAGTTAGAAAAAGAGAAAAAAAATGAAGAAGAGGAAGGAAAAGAGGTTAAAAGAGGTAACTAAATATTATGATTAGCATGACTATTATTATTTTAGCATCATAGAATTAATTCCAATGTAATGAATGACATTGTAGGTTTTGATTATTGTTCAACAAAGCTATTTGTATTTGGATGACACACTGTTCAATTGAAGATGGAATTATTAGATTAAAAATTTTTAAAAATCATAAAATAAATCCTGCACCAAATGACAAAGTGCCACCTATAATTTACACAACACAGGTAGCTCTTGACTTACAACGGTAGGTTTTGTGACCGTTCAAAGTTACGACAGCACTGAAAAAAAGTGACTGGTGACTGTTTTTCACACTTACGACCATTGCTGCATCCAAATTCAGAGGCTTGGCAACTGGTTTGTATTTATGACCGGTGCAGTGGACTGGGATCATGTGATCTCCCTTTTTTTGCGAGCTTCTGCCAAGAAAAGTCAATGAGGAAGCCGGATTCACATTACAACCATGTTACTAACTTAACAATTCATTTAACAACTGTGCCAAGAAAGGTTGTAAAATGGGGCAAAACTCGCTTAACAGGTGTCTCACTTAGCAGCAGAAATTTTGGACTCCACAGCCGAGGACTACCTGTAATTATCATTGCTTTTGCTTCTAGGGGCAATTGGTTTCAAATGCAACTGTGTGTATGCATACAAATGCATTCATTTCTATATTTCACAAATTCCAAGGCTTTTGCTGGCACTTTCAATGGGCAGAGTAAGGAAGGAACAAAGGGAGGCAGGGAGGGAGGAGCTAGAGAGGAGGGATGGAGAGAGGAAAAAATGAAGGGAGCACAAACACACAAATCCTAGGCCTGTCCCCAGTCTCATTGGGATTGAAGAACAACGAATTAATGCCTTAAAACACTTCTCTTATGAAGTGAAATGAATTACGAAATTATGAAATGAAGGGAGCAAGGAAGGAAGTAGCTAGAGAAAAGGGAGGGAGGGAGAATGAAGGAAGGAGGGAGGGAGGGAGAGAGGGGGAAGGAAGGAGGGAGGGAGGGAGAGAGGGGGAAGGAAGGAAGGAAGGAAGGAGCTAGAGAAGAAGGATGGAGAGGAGGAAGAAATGAAGGGTACACAAACACACAAATCTTAGGCCTGTCCCAATCTCTTTGGGATTAAAGAATGACGAATTAAAGCCTTAAAACACTTCTCTTCTGAAGTGAAATGAATTATGAAATTATGAAACGAACGGAGCAAGGAAGGAAGTAGCTAAAGAGGGAGGGAGGGAGGGAGGGAGGAGAGAGGGAGGGAAAAGGAAGGAAGGAAAGAAAGAAAAAAGGGAGGAAGGAAGGAAGGAAGGAGGAAAGGAAAGGGGAGGGAGGGAGGGAGGAAGAAAGGAAAATGGGAAGGAGGGAGGAAGGAAGGAAAGAAGAGGAGGGAGGGAGGGAGGGAGGGAGGGAGGGAGGAAAGCTCATGCCAGTTGATTGGTCCGGCCTTCCATTCATATTCCGCTACACCCAATGGAAAGAAACAGAGGCCACCAAATCATCAAGGATGCTCCCATGGACCAGAAGAAGAAGAAGGCCTCCAGACAGAACCCAGTCTCATTCCCTCCCGTTCCATAACCAACGCTCCGCTCCACTGGCCTGTAGGGCCAGCCAAACCCCACCTTGGCCAAGCCTGGGAACTTGGCCCCAGAGTGACCCCCCCCACACACAACCTCAGCCGCGAGTTTGCCATTTGTCAACCCAAATGAAATCATCAGCTTTTCCTTCTCCTTCCTCCCCCTTCCATTTCCCCACCCCCACCCCTGGTTTCCCCCCAGCCCCCATTTAGTGTCTCTAACTTTCTGCCATGTTCCTTTTCCTCTTTCAGCACGGCTGAGCAAGGCTGACAGGCGGATTCCTTTGCTTTTCAGGGTATTAAAGCCACTTTCCTGCTCTGACAGGCTGTTCTACTCTGCCACCTTATAGCTGTGGCTTCACACTTCCTTGGCCAGCCACTGCTTTCTTGACAACCCACTGTCACTTCCCATCACCCTCTCTGTATATCCTCCTCTCTCCCCCTCAGCACGCATCCCGGACTTTCCAACCAATGCAATTATTTTTTTTGACAAGCCATCCATCAGCTTTAACTTTAAAAGCACTTTCCGCTGATATT
Source organism: Naja naja (assembly GCA_009733165.1). NCBI lineage: Eukaryota > Metazoa > Chordata > Lepidosauria > Squamata > Elapidae > Naja > Naja naja. The sequence goes on from CM019151.1 coordinate 89,805,742, forward strand.
CATTGTTAAATCCCCTTGCTTTTTATGGAGCCTGCATGAGAGAATATGATATCAGACATTCAAACTACCAAACCATGTAAATTTACTTTGTTCTCAGCTATGTTTCCAATTTCACGTCCAATTTTTCGGTACATTATGCGTAGTTGTTGTGCTTAATATGATGTTGTCAAATCCCATTAAAGTTCACTGCATTGCACAGCTTTAAAAACAGGTTACAATTTGCATTCTATAAAGAAAAAGGAAGGAGTGCAGTCTGAAGTCAAGCTGAATCTTATTAAAATTATCTGTTCAATTGTTACATTTGTAGCTGGAGTAATTTTGAGGCATTAGCTGAGACACATATGAAAATGTCAGTGTGCCAACTAATGACAATGAAAGCCAAAGGAATATATCTGTGAAACTCAATAAAGCCCCTTTTGCTGGTGACATAAATTTGATGATAATCCGAGGAAATGAATAAGAGACCATACAGTTTGAATAGGAATTACCTTTTTCTATTAAATCACTCTGGTGCTTTTCCACTCGGCCTACATCGCGGTCGCTAATGCCACAAAGAGTTTCTCTCTTCTCTCTCTCCATGAAAGGAACGAAGGAAATCCTTACAAGAATAAATTCCCTCTTGAGGAATATCATTCATCTTTGATTCAGAGGGATTTCAAAAGAGACACGGTTTAGAAACAAGGAGAGGATTAATATTTTTTCCCCTGGAAGATGGACGGATACAAAAATAGGCTCACGGCAAGTGCGCTGACAGCTCAAGAAGAACCTTCATATTTTCTTGGGTATGTTCTCTCTACCAGAAAGGCTCAAATATATACAGGAAGTTGCATCAGGAACCCTGAGGCAAACAAATGGAAGCTGAGAGGATCTAAATATTTGAGTTTAACTGTGATCTTGGTTCTTTTCCCATCGCAGAGGCTCATGTTATAATGTTCTGGAGAACCGGTAGTGGAAATTTTGAGTAGTTTGGAGAACCAGCCACCTCTGACTGACCCTGCCCCATCTATTCTCCGCCTCCTGAGTCCCAGCTGATTGGCTGGGTCTTCTTTGGTTGCCCTGCACAGGAGAACGGAGCTGGAAAGCAGGTTATTGGGGTGGGGAGGGAATGGGGATTTTGCAGTATCCTTCCCCTGGAGTGGGATGGAAATGGAGATTTTGCAGTATCCTTCCCCTGCCACGCCCACCAAGCCATGCCCACCAAGCCATGCCCACAGAACTGATAGTAAAAATATTTGAATCCACCACTGATTGAAACCTAGACTCTAATGTGCTTTTTCAAATGGCAACTGGACTGTAATTTTTTTTCCCTCAAGAAAAGAAGAAGAAAATGGATTCTTGATCCAAGTAGGATGAAGAACGCAGGAGACCAAACCCATCAGGGCAAGGTTCAGCAGTCCATCTGCATCTGAAAGTCAAGGGTCAATCTTTTGAAGACAGCAAAGTCCACATTTTGGATAGACAGGACCGCTGGTTTGAAAAAGGGGTCAAAGAATTCACTTGGGTTAAAATTGAACACCCTTGTAGCACTTCCAAGAAGATTCCACAACCAATTGCACAGAGGTACATCAACAGATAAACCCCCCAAGTGGCCTCAGAGAAAGTGCTAACGACCAGATGACTGCAAAAGAAAATGTAGTCCTTCCATTCCTCCACCCACCATCCTGTCAAAAGTTATCCTTCCATTCCTCCTACCTTCCAGTCTCCACTGTCAGTACCTATCTTTCCATCCTCCCACCATCAGAAGTTACAAAGCTCATTGGAAGAGAAGCAAAACGTTTTCTTCTTCTTCCTCAAGGAAAACAAACAAACAAACCCATCCATTTGTCTTTTGAAAAAGCACCTTTGAGACAACTATGATCTGGATGACTGAGAATTTCCACAGACATTGAAAGCTAGAAGTCCTCACCTAGTACGGAATTCATCTCTCTCTCTCTCTCTCTCCCCCTCCCTCCCACTCCCTCCCTCCCTCTCCCTCTGTCTCTCTCTTCCTCTCTCCCTCCCTCCCTCTCTGTTTCTCCCTCCTCCCTCTCTCTCCCTTTCCCTCTCTTTTGGGTGATAAGGTAAAAAGCTACGGATTTACCCTAAAGCAAACAGAAAGCCCAAAAGGACACTTTTGAAGATCCAGATAAGAAAAAAGACATTGTAGTATCAAAACCTGTTCTAAAAGGTCCTCTAGATATAAAGCCCAGATGTGCACCTGAGTCAGCAGGGCTCAATTGTGGTCATAAGCCAAGGACTCCCTGTATTGTTAATAGATAACAGGCAGTCTCTTAATTTCCTTGTTCTTAGTGAGGATATCAATTCATCCCTTGTTTAAAGATTTAAACACTGTCCATAGCAAATATTTCAGAACGATTTACAAAAATTGTACAGAAAGATACAGACACACGTACACACACAGAGAAAGACACACAGCCATACCAAAATAAGTTTGCTGGGTGATTTTAGATGAGTCATCTTCTCTCAGGATGTGACAGAATGGCAGGAGAAGATCAAATCATTAAAAAAAAGAATCTGTGTGCTGTAAAAGTATGAGAAACCAACTCAAAATGATTCCAACTTGATTAGGCTACATCAAAGTTGAAGGAGAAAGAGGTTTCGACAGACTTTCAAGATTCTGTTACAATACCCAAGCTACATTAAAGTATTTTCCAAGACTTCTTCTGTTTCCTTCAATGAAGCAGGATAACAGCAAAACAGAATTGGAAGGGACCTTGGAGGTCTTCTAGTCCAACCCCCTGCTCAAGCAGGAGACCCGATACCATTTGAGACAAGTGGCCCTCCTCCTCTTCTTTCCTCCTCCTCCTCCTCCTCCTCCTCCTCCTCCTCCTCCATCATTTCTCCTTCTCCTTCTTCTTTCATATCTGTCATCGGACATTGGTGATCTTGTTGGCGATCCTATTTTTATCAAGAGCCACACAAAACAATCACTTCTTAAAAGCCTCCAATGATGGAGCCCCCACAACTTTTGGAGGCAAGTTGTTCCACTGATTAATTGTTCTCACTGTTAGGAAATGTCTTATCTCTAGGTTGGTTCTCTCCTTGAATAGATCCTGAACTTTTCAATCTCAGAGAAGGTAGAAGATCAGGCAGTAGGAAAAAAAAACATCTATTTACAAACTTACACAGGATCATATGGTAGATCAGGGTCCATAACTATCAAGAAAGGGGCCTTCATTCTGCAGTGGGGTTGATTTGGCTGATAATAAAAGCAATCACCATCATCATCAAGCTTCTAGTCAACTTATTTTTCAAAGGACCAGAAGGAAAGAAACAACAACAACAACAAGAGCAGATGGAGGTCGACCCGCTTCCGGTTCTGACCGAGCCCAGCTAAGAGCCCATATGAGGACTTACCTGGTAGCTTTGAGAGTGGCGAGGAGGGCTTACTTCTCCGCTCTCATAGCATCCGCAGGTAACCGCCCAGCCACCCTGTTTGGGGTCACCCACTCCCTATTACATCCGGGGGCAGTGGTGGATCCCTTGCAGGGCAGAGCTGAGGAATTTGGACAATACCTGCAGGATAAGATCGCTCAGATCCGGGAAGAGCTGAACTCTAGTGTGCAGGGGCCTGATCCTGGGGGTGCAAGTGGTCTGGCCAATGTAATCTGGACTGAGTTCGATCCTGTTTCTGAGGATGAAGTGGACAGGATTATGCGACGACTGAGTTCCACCACATGTTTGTTGGACCCATGCCCTTCCTGGTTGGTTTATGCCTCCAGGGAGGTCACGAGCGGCTGGCTTCGGGCAGTGGTCAACACTTCATTAAGGGAGGGTGCCTTCCCTGCCGCCCTGAAAGAGGCGGTGGTGCGGCCCCTTCTGAAGAAGCCTGCCCTGGACCCAGCCGAATTGAACAACTTCCGTCCAGTCTCCAACCTTCGCTTTTTAGCGAAGGTTGTTGAGAGTGTGGTGGCTCAGCAGTTTCCACTTTTCCTGGAGGAAGCAGACTACCTAGATCAGGGGTGGCGAACAAGTTTGACACAAAGAGCCGCAATTTTAAACTGTGCGAGTCAGAGAGCCACACCACGCTCACTGGCTCGTGCAGTTGTTTCCGAGGGATGGGAGACGGGATGACGCAGCCAGGGGCGGACTACGCGCCGAAATCTCTCCTCAGAGATCCCTCCTCAGAAGCAGCATAACAAAATCCAAACGTGGCAAAGAGCCACAGTATACAAAATAATATAATATAATAATAATATAATAATAATATAAGAGGCAAAGAGCCGCATTCATTTTGGCCGGAAGCCGCATGCGGCTCGAGAGCCGCATGTTCGCCACCCCTGACCTAGATCCATACCAATTGGGCTTCCGGCCCAGGTATAGCACGGAGACGGCATTGGTCGCACTGGTGGATGATCTCCTGAGGGCTTGGGACAGGGGATTTTCCTCTGTCCTGGTCCTGTTAGACCTCTCAGCGACTTTCGATACCATCGGCCATGGTATCCTGTTGCGGTGTCTCGGGGGGTTGGGAGTGGGAGGCACTGTATTGCAGTGGTTCTCCTCCTTCCTCTCGGGATGCTCGCAATCAGTGTTGGCAGGGGGGCAGAGGTCAGCACCGAGGGCTCTCACTTGTGGGGTCCCTCAGGGGTCGGTTCTCTCGCCCCTCCTGTTCAACATCTATATGAAGCCGCTGGGTGAGATCATCCGTGGCTTTGGGGTGAAGTATCATCAGTACGCTGATGATACGCAGTTGTACATCTCCACCCCAGGTCACATCAGTGATGCCTTCTCTGTGGTATCATGTTGTCTGGATGCGGTACGGATCTGGATGGACAGGAACATGCTTCGGCTCAATCCGGCCAAGACAGAGTGGCTGTACATACCGACATCTCGGTCCAGTCAGGAGATTCCATCTTTGGTCATGTGGGGAGAGGTGTTGCCCCCTGTGGACAGGGCACAGAACTTGGGGGTCCTCCTGGACTCACAGCTCAGGTTGGAGGAGCAGGTGGGGGCCGTGGCCAGGAGGGCATTTGCCCAGGTTCGGCTGGTTCGCCAGCTGTGCCCATATCTGGACCGAGATGCCCTGTGCACTGTCACTCAGGCACTTGTTACCTCCTGGCTTGACTACTGCAATGCTCTCTATTTAGGACTGCCCTTGCATACCATCCGGAGGCTTCAGCTGGTGCAGAATGCGGCTGCGCAGGTTGTAATGGGAGCTTCCCGGTACTCCCATGTTACACCCCTCCTGTGTGAGCTGCATTGGCTACTGGTTGCCCTCCGGATGAGATTCAAGGTCCTAGTATTAACATTCAAAGTCCTATGAGACATGGGTCCAGGTTATTTACGGGAGCGTCTACTGCCGGCATCGAATACCAACCGCCCTGTACAAACGCGCAGGCAGGGACTTCTCAGGTTGCCATCTGCGACTCAGTGTCGGTTGGCGGTATCCCGGGGAAGGGCCTACTCTGTAGTGGCTCCCGCTCTCTGGAACCAACTACCTCTGGGGCTCCGCCTGGCCCCTGACCTCCGCACCTTCCGACACGACCTAAAAATCTGGTTGTTTGAATAGGCTGGGCTGTGCTGACTCCTTGGGGAATGGGTTTCTTATTTATTACGGGTTTTTTAGTCTAATTCGGCTTGTTGTAATTTAATTCCATTTTAGCTAATTTAACTTATTGTATTGTTTTTATCTGTGAGCCACCCCGAGTCCTTTTGGAGAGAGGGCGGCATACAAGTCGAATAAATAAATAAATAAATAAATAAACAAACAAACAACAACAAGACAAGCAGCAAGAAAAAAATCACAAAGTACCGGGACTTACAAATTGAAGCTGAGTGACTTTTGAAAAAGAAATCATGTGTTATCCCAATTGTAATTGGAGCCCTTGGAGCAATACCAAGGCCCACCTCGCTATTTGGAAATTCTGAATTTATCAGACTTGAATACCCGGATTCTACAAAAAAACCTCCCTACTTGGAACAGCTTATATCCTCCGACGCTACCTGAACAGTTCCTAGGTGCTTGGTTAGGACTTGAGCTGTTGAGCTACCAACCAGCCCCAAAGGCTGTGAATCTCACCAAAGAAGAAGAAGAAGAAGAAGAAGAAGAAGAAGAAGAAGAAGAAGAAGAAGAGGAAGAGGAGGAGGAGGAGGAGGAGGAGGAGGAGGAGGAGGAGGAGGAGGAAGAAGAGGAAGAAGAAGAAGAAGAAGAAGAAGAAGAAGAAGAAGAAGAAGAAGAAGAAGAAGAAGAACAACAACAACAACAACAACAACAACAACAACAACAACGATGCAGGCAGGCAGGCAGGCAGACTCAGGTACCTGCCACATAAAATCCCAGACTTAACAGTTGTTGATAAGAAAGACAAAAAAACCTCTGGATAGTGGATGTGGCAGTGCCTGGAGATAGCAGAAGAGAAGAGAAAGAACTGGAGAAGATCACAAAATACGAAGACCTACAAATAGAAAGAGAATGACTATGGCAAAGGCAAGCAAGGGTAGCATCAATAGTAATAGGCAACTTGGGTGCAGTCCCAAAACAACTGGAGCACCACTTGAACACCATAGGCATTGACAAATTTGCCATCAGTCAATTGCAGAAGGCAGCTTTACTTGGAACAGCTTCCATCCTGCAGCGATCTTTGTAACACCATCGAACATCCAGATTTGCCTATCCCAGGTCCTTGGGAAGGACTCGATAGGTAGACAAAAATGCCAAACCCAGTCTGAACATCTGGCTGACTGTAATAATAATAATAATAATAATAATAATAATAATAATAATAATAATAATAATAATAATAATCCCCCATGGGGTGCCGCCTTGATGTGGCAGGGGGGCTTCACTGCTCCAATGAAGCTGAGAGCTGTGCTGGCAGTAGTGCAAACTACCAGCAGGTCCAACCATGTCAGAGAGGTCTAGGCCAAGGAGCAGAACTGAGTGCACCCAACAACCCATGCAATGTGATTCCAGTGGTACTCGGCACACTGGGTGCTGTGCCTAAAGACCTAGGCAAGCACTTGAAAAGAATTGGCGCTGATAAAATCACCATTGATCAGCTGCAGAAGGCCACCTTACTGGGATCTGCTTGTATAATCCGCCGATACATCACACAGTCCTAAACACTTGGAAAGTGTTCGCTAGTGATTTGTGATACAAACCCAGCGTGGTTATCTCGTTGCTGTGTATACTGTCATTTTGTGTATAATAATAATAGTAATAGTAATAAAGTATGGAAACTAATCAAGGAGAGAAGGAGAAATTTCCTGACAGTGAGAACAATCAGTCAGTGGGAAGGCTTGCCTTCCGATCATCCATTAAAACAAAAGGAAGGTAGTTTTAAGACCAATTCAAGGAAATCCTTTGGTCACCCCATGCATAAATAAACTTTGAACATTGCTGCCAGCAACTGCAGCCAATTTACAGAGGTTCAGAAAGGGATTGGAAAGGTTTGTAGAAGAACACCCGCTAGCTCTTGGCTAACTCTTAGGCAGCATGTTTTCTTATGCTGTACTGGTTGCTGAGAAACAACGGTGAAAGGAAGGTATTGTCTCACAGGCCAAGCTTGTGAGCTTCCCAGAAGTATCCGATTGTCCACAAAGTTCACAGAAGATGAACTAGATAGGTCTAGGGCAGGTCTGTCCAACCTTGGTGACTTTTAAGGCTTCTGGACTTCAACTCTATAAAGCCTTAGTAAGACCAGGAGACTCTATATCATTTCAGACAGGGGGCTGTCCAAACTATTTTTGAAAGCCTCCAGTGATGGCAAATCCTCTGGAGAAAAGTTCCAAGATTGTGGAAGGAGCTTTAATAAAACTCTTGGGTTATCACCGATCTCCACATTAAAAGCTGCACGAGGGGAGAAATGAAAAAGCAGCTACTGTATGGGCAGAGTCTAATATTCAGAAATTACAGCAATTCACTCCTTCGTTCATTTCGTCCATAAAAGGAATCAAGGGTTAGTGCCATTCCATCTTGGTCATTTCTCCAGATTTCTTGAATTACTCAGAATTTGGGCCGTAATTTCTTTCTCCAATCTCAATGCTTGACGTTACTATAAAGTTGTATTTTGCTGCTATGTAGTAGCTTGTTAACGTCACCCATAACCTTCATAAATGGGTTTGTAATGAGACAACCTTGCTGTTATACAGTAGGCATGATTGATGCCATGTATGAGTCAAATGAAGCCACAGTGACCATCTCAATAGCACGAACAGCTGCTAAATATTCATTTAGCCGAATGAGTTTGGAAAACTTTGAACAGATTGCTTTCACAAGGCTGCTTTCAACAAAAGGAAACATAATTAACGAGCTAATATCAGCATGTGTCTGGCTAAGCTAATGAATATCAAATTACACAGAAACCTGTATAAATCATCATTATCCTGAATTTTAATTGAACTTGCAATTAAACATGACAAATTTTATATACACTAAACCTTTAATTTATACTTTCAAACATGGAATAATTTATCATTTTTAGTATTTCATAGTTAATTTCCCAATATGTACACTTCTAATTAACAAGGAGACGCTTTAAAAATGAAGGGGAAAAAAATCAGGAACAGCTCTCTCCTGGTTACAAAATTCAATTTCTGTAGATTGAACTTTAGGATGATAATAACTTTATGATGAAAATCAGCAATGAAGCAACCACATTTTTTCGCTACAGATGAACATCAGTGGGGCCAAGACAATTGGAAAAAAGAGAGAGGAATGGGTAAAAAAACACAACTCCACAATCACCATAATATTTGAGTAAGATGCTTCTCTGTAAGAAGGAAGGCAATCAGTTAAGTTTATGAGAAAAGCACCGAATAAAAGCTAGAAATATTAGCCACAATTTATGAAATGACAATAAACTTGCAGCTATCTCCTATGCCTGTTTTCTTCAAAACTCAATCTGTGATTTGCATTTAACATAAGCCAGGATACAATGGCTTAGATTGATGGATTAAAATATACAGTGCTTGTGAACTCACATTTTTCTGAGACTTTTAAGGTCTTCTTAGTATATACATTTAAAAGTACTGCATACATTCCAGTAACTTCCTGGTTATTAAATATTACTCCTTCAGACTCTGTAATAAAAGAACATTTCAGGACAGAATTTGAGAAGCACTAATTACCTTCTATCAGATGGCAAGGCAACAAAACAATGGATGGAAACTCATCAAGGAGAGAACTAAGTGCAGGACAAGAAGTAATGGGTAGAAGATCATTAAAGAATGATCCAATCTAGATCAACTTATTTTCCAAAACACCTGAAGGCAGGACAAGAAGCAATGGATGGAAACTAACCAAGGAGAGAAGCAACTTGGAATTCAGGAGAAATTTCCAAACAGTGAGGTCAATTAACCAGTGGATCAGCCTGCCTCCAGAAGTTGTGGGTGCTCCATCACTGGAAGTTTTTAAGAAGAGATTGGACAACTTTTTGTCTGAAATGGTAGAGGGTCTCTTGCTTGAGCAGGGGGCTGGACTAGAAGACCTCCAAGGTCCCTTCCAACTCTATTATTATTATTATTATTATTATTATTATTATTATTATTATTAAAATGTAAGATTGGTCAGGTGGACAGCACTAATATTTACAGGTGGTCAGATACAGGAGAGTGAAAGAGGCTTCTCCAGAAGTTACAAGCATAGTGTTTACAACAGCGTGAAACTGGTTGGTATTTTCTCCCTTCTTCTGGTGATCTTGTAGCCAGATCGAGGAAGCAGACTGTCCTTATTTATTTATTTGCCACACACTGTCACACCACTTCCCAGTTCAACCTTGTCTCAAGTTATCAACACTGTCTGGAGAGATAAGCTTCTTCTCAGTTACGAGATGTCACTAATAATCAAACTTCCAGGGCGCCATCTCCTAAAGAGACTTCAAGAGCCATTCGGGTCACACGAATTAACTGCCACCAGTCTTAGTGAAAAACTAAGCTCATCAATCTCAGAGTAATTAGAATAGCAGCTTTGGAAAAAGTTGGGCCAACATTGACTTGCTGTGGGTTTTTTTTCTTTCCTTCTTCTGACAAAGAGCCTGGATTTTGTTCCTGCCTCTTGAAAAAAAAATTGATGTGAAAGTTAATGATAAGTACCAGTGACGTTGTCATGGCAACGGGACAAACAACCCTCCCGGTGACATTTCCAATGTCCTGCAGAAGAAAAACTGTCCTCTTTATTGTGGGGCGGCATGGCATATTTAGGGCTGTGGGGCTTGCCAGGACTGATTGTCATAATATGCTGTCAAATCCATTATTGTTTTGAATTTTTTTCCTTTTTTTTTAGTTCCTGGTGAGGCAGAAATAACATGATCAAGGAATGCTGAAGTTTCTCCTATTGATGCTAAAATAGAATTCTTTATAGAATAGAAGGAGAGAAGGAGGGGGATAGGATAGGATAGGATAGGATAAGATAGATAGAAAGATATAATAGATAGATATAATAGATATATGATTGATAGATAGATAATGGATGGATGGACGGATGATAGATAGATGACAGATATAGATAATGGATGGATGGATGATAGATAGATAGATGACAGATAGATAGATAATGGATGGATGGACGGATGATAGATAGATGACAGATAGATAGATAATGGATGGATGGATGATAGATAGATAGATGACAGATAGATAGATAATGGATGGATGGATGGATGATAGATGGTAGATAATAGATAAAATATAGAGAGAGATAATAGAAGATTGATAGCTAATGGATGGATGGATGATAGATAGATGATAGATAGATAATGGGTGATAGATGGATGATAGATGATAGATAGATAATGGATGGATGGATGATAGAAGATAGATAGATAGATAGATATAATAGATATATGATTGATAGATAATGGAGGAATGGATGGATGGAGGATGGAGGACGGCAGACGATAGAGATAGAGAAGATAGATAGATAGATAGATAGATAGATATAATAAATATATGATTGATAGATAATGGATGGATGGATGAGATGATAGATGATGGATGGATGGATGAATGGATGGGTGATAGATGATAGATTGGTAGATAGATAGACATAATAGCTATATGATTGATAGATGATGGATGGAGGGAGGGAGGGAGGGATGATAGATGATAGATATATGATAGACATATAGATATATAGAGGGATGGATGGATGGATGGACAGACAGATTGACAGAGGGATAGATTGATGGATGGATAGATGGATGGATGGATGTATAGATAGATAAACAGACAGACAGAGATGATAGATAACAGACAGGAATTCTGGGAGTTGAAATGCACACATCTTAAAAGTTTCCAAGTTTGAAAAATGCTGCTTTTCATATGTGGCCTCTCAAGCATTTTTGTATCGTATGAAACCTCTGAATTAGATTGCATGATAGCACAAAATATTACTGCGATTACAAACTGTACAGACATGTACATTGTATTTTTTTTTCTTTACTAATGTTGCAATCCAGTCAGGGGTAGATACTGTTATTATTGCTCCTGTTATAGAATGATAACTATTTTGCAGGGGCATTTTAAGTCTTGATCTTAATTTCAATTTTAAAAACACCCTCCTTCCTTTTTTTTCCTAAAAAAAAACCTCAGCTGTCCCAAGGAGAAATATATGGAAGAAACAATTAGATGTAAATAGAACCAAAATGATTGTTTTCATGATAATGGAAGTTTAGCAGTGTTTGCCATTTTTCATGTTTCCCAAACATTTAGTGAAGGTTGCATTGGGAATTTACCACTGATTAGAAATTATGAAACAACTTCTCATTATTGGAGGCTAATTCCCTGGCTGGTTGTCTTTTGTTCCTCATCTGTTGTCTGTTATTCTTATTATCTGTGACTATTTCAGAAAGAAGGGAAGTATTTATACAGTCACAGGGTTTATATCCTGGGCAGAAATCTCTCTAGCATTGGTTGCTCAATTCTTTATTAATCATTCAGATGCAGATACAACAATTAGATATAACAGTTAGAAGTCATTATAAAGTATATGTCAGGATTCCAGCAATCGCTCTAACTAAATCATGATTCTCGAGCCAAGCTTCAAAAAACTTTGAAGGATTCATTAGAGGCGACATACTGGCCCTGCTCTGTATGAAGCCAACTCTGGCATACATCATTTACAGTCACCTAACCCCACTGGGTGTGTCATAAATCAGATTCTCCAATTGAGCATGTTCACTGGCTAGGTGTCATCATTCACATTCTCCAGTTAAGCATATTCAAGGGCAAAATCTCTGGTATTTTAGTTACAATCTTTAAAGATAAGAGTTGGAATGTACTTTTGCTTTCCCTCCCTTTTATGGCAAGTACTAAAACAGGCATAGAAATGTTTATGAGTTGACATTATAAGAAAGTTGACCTTTCTTCCTATTTTTTTCTCTCCAGTTGC
>CM019151.1:89818082-89957295 GCA_009733165.1 Naja naja
CTCTCCACTTTCCCTCTCCTCTCTCCCTTTCCTCTCCTCTCTTCTCTAATCTCTCATATTCTAGTTATGGAGATATCTGGAGCCTATTCAGATGTCAGAACACTGAAGATTTCAAGCTGTGTGAATTAAGAGACATGTGTGTCTCTTAAGAGAATTATTGATAAAATCTGCTTGTGAGAAAATGCCTATGAGAAAATATCACATTTCTCTGTTAAGATGTTTGCTTCATCCATCCTTAGCTTGCTAAAGTTAAAAACCATGATTCGTTCAGCTTCTCCATTTATTGATTATAGGCTACATTATGGGACTGATATAGATAATCAACTACAGTATTTAACTGGGGAAAGGGAGCTAAATCAGAAATAGCACTTAAGCTTGTGTTGGATGACAAAAGCGAGAGAATTCTAAATTTAAATTCCTTAATATTTGTACCAAGAGGACACAAAAAACTTAATTTTAATCCAAATACATTTTTGTAATAATATACAATTGCAGATGCATTTTCCCCGCTGGGGAAACATGTTCAGCTACAAATTCAATATTGTACTGGCCCAACTGCAGAGTTCTTGTTTTTGTTTTGTGCATTTCTAATTGTGGAGAAAAAAGAGAACGATGGGAAAAAATGCATTCTCCCCAAGAGCCAAGACAATGTATTTACTTCAGGTTTTATTAAATGTGTTATAAATTTTCCCAGCAATTTACTTATAGCTCAAGATGCTTAATTTGCATGTGGTGCCTTTTACAATATGCTTTTGGTAATCTTGCAGATGCTTCTCCTTTAGCTTCAGTAAACAACAGGCAGTTGGCCAGGTTTTGACTGAACATTTGCCAACTCATGGAAATATTAGTTAACGCTTTAATAGCCAGATTTTGAAATCCCTGTTGTTTTGTCCAAAATCATGTGAAGAAAGTACCCAGGTTTCAAAAACACAGGAGAAGACTTTTTGGAAAGAAAGGTATGCAGGTAAATGTTTTTGGAGTGCATCACCTCTGAAATTGAATTGTGGGGTGGGGTGGAGAATCAACAAGATTCTCAAATTTAGGATTTGGATGAATTGCAGTTTTCATACTGGATGAAAGAGTTCCAATGCCTAGCTTGTACAGTTGTAAATTACGCGAGAATTTCCAGGTGGAGTCTTATAAGCCACCAGGGCAAACTGACTTAGGTTTCCAGGACAATTAAGAATGGTCCAATAGCCTGTTGTTCCTTTCTGAGATTATTAATCACTAGACCACTAGTTTGCCCTAGTGGTTAAAGCATCAGGCTAGAAAGCAGGAGACAGTGAGTTACAGTCCTGCCTTAGGCATTAAAGCCAGCTGGGCCACTTGGGGCCAATCACCAGGAGATTATGAATTCCAGTCCTGCCTAGGCATGAAAGCCAACTGAATGACTTTGGGCTAATCACCAGGAGATGGTGAGTTCTAATCCTGCTTTAGGCATGAAAGCTGATTGAGTGACTTTGGGCCAATCACCAGGAGACAGTGAGTTATAGTCCTACCTTAGATGAAAGCCAAGTGATTTTGGGCTCTCTCACACCCCAACCCACTCACAAATTGTTGTTGTGGGGACAATAAACAGTTCCTTAACTGTTCCCTTCTCCTGGCAGCTCTGCACATGCACACACTGGGAACAGGCTCCAGCTGTTCTTCTGCTCCACTGATCTCTGACTCCAAAGGCAGCTGATAACTGTCGGATGGCCCTGGCCTCATCTCTGCCTCCGATGCAGAGCCCTCGTCAGAGCCTTCCCCAGACTCCAGGATTTGCCCATGTTCCTCCCCAACCTCCCTACTGTCCAAGTCTGCCGCCAGCTCTGCTGGCCACTGGCTGGCCAGAACACTGAGCTCTGTTTTCACTAGCAGAGGCACTCTGGGCCAGTCCTTCACTGTCTCCAGGATGGCCCGCTGGGCCAGTTCTAAGCACCCCCTGGGCCAGATCCAGCCCCCCCAGGCCTTGAGTTTGACATCCCTGCTTTAGCAAGTCAGCCTGTTTTAGGAGCTCCAGTATTTACCTAGTAGTCTGTCATGCCATTGTTGGAGCCAGACTCTGAGGGAGAGGAGGAACAGCCAAAAGGGAGTGGAGTTGTGGCTCCGGACATTGTGGAGGAGGCTGGGGAAGGGCAGAGGCTGGCTGGGAAGTCAGAGGAAGAACCAGGCCCATCCCCTCTTCATCCTCGGACACGCAGGGAGGAACCGAGAAGGAAACAACTTGGCTTACAAGAGAGGAAGCGGCCATGATCCCCCTCATTGGTTGCAGCTGGGGAGACTAGTATATAAGAGAGATGGTTGCCAGAAGCAAAGTGTGTTTTATTTTGGGCTGAAGTTATCTTGGTTGGTTTCAACAGACTGTGCCTTGTTATCTCCTTGAAGTTGGTAATTACTTATTCTGGTCCGTTGTGGAAATTCCTTCATTGTAGTTTGTTTTGGTTTTTTATTTCACCTCTATCTGCTCATTAAGTTCGGACTGTATTGCTTTCTTTTGAAGACTATTTTTGAATACGTTTTATCTCCAACTGCGAATTATTGAACAGTGGGGCCAAGTTGGAGGCATTAAAGGACATTTAATTACGTTTTGGATTTTGTTACGTTTGTGTCACACTCCAGGTCATCACATAGTCCATAGGGTTGCTTCAAGTTATTACTGTGTTCTTTTGGAAATGGATGCTTTAGAAATAAATGCAAAACCTAGTGGCTGAATTATTAATAGTAATGGACGTATAACTGTACATTCAGTGGAGGAGTGTAGCTTGCATTGCAAAGTGGAGCATTGATTAAAAGCTACGCCGTGTGATTCAATTCAAGGCCATGGCTGTTCCCCAACCACTAAAAAAACCCCCATCCATGGCAGATGTGACAAAGCAGAACAAAAGGATAGCCTGAATGCATCCTTATGTACGGCAAA
The DNA here is from genome assembly GCA_009733165.1 of Naja naja. Lineage (NCBI taxonomy): Eukaryota > Metazoa > Chordata > Lepidosauria > Squamata > Elapidae > Naja > Naja naja. The sequence goes on from CM019151.1 coordinate 89,820,982, forward strand.
GGTGTTTTCTCTTGTTATTTGCGGATTACGTCTATTATTCCATTTATGGTGTTCTCCTTCCCCCTCCAGTGAAATGCAGCGTTTTTTCCTTTTGCATTTCATTACTGCCTCTTCCAATGTCTCAAGAGATGAGTTTTTGCCCGGTTTTGACATTAAAATAAAATGGAGATGGTAGACCAGTTGTTCCTTTGTCATACCTATCCAGCCTGGCTCTCAGCTTCTTTGGACTCCTTCCTTTCATCAATGTGTGACTTCTCCATTTGTGAGAAGGGTGTATCTTGCATACCTTGAAGGTTTAAGGAAGAAATATGGGATGTAACCTCTAAGAAAAATCTGTATCCATATCCATATAATTTTATTTATTTTTCCTCTTCCGGGTAGGAAGAAATCCAACACTCCAAAGTTAGCTCAGGCTTTGGTTTCTGATATGGTGGTGGGAAGCAAAGTTGGGAAGGAGTCTTTGATTGACTGTAGAGCCAGAATGAACTTTCTTTCATTTTATTGTGGTAGTTGTTGCTTAGTCTGATCCGGGGATGATTTGATAGAGAGGAATTGTTAATGTGTGCCCCCCATTGCCCACAGATGGCAACTTGGTTGTTGTCCCACCGAGGAAGTAAATAATAGAACGTAACAATCCAACGTGGATATCCCTCAAAGGAATATAGGAATATGTGAATGATTGATTGATTTATATTCATGTCTATCTATCTATCTATCTGCAATGACCAGGGCAATGGTGGGATTCAACATTTGTTACTACCAGTTCTGTGGGCATGGCTTGGTGGCCATGGTATGGCTTGGTGGGCATGGCTTGGTGGGCATGGCAAGGGAAGGATACTGTAAAATCTCCATTCCCTCACCATTCCTGGGGGAAGGATACTGCAAAATCTCCATTTTCTCCCCACCCAACTGACCTGCTTTCCAGCTCCATTCTCCTGTGCAGGGCAACAGAAGACCCAGCTGATCAGCTGGGACTCAATGGGAGGCAGAGAATAGATGGGGGTGGGGCCAGTCAGAGGTGGGATTTGCCAGTTCTCCAAACTACTCAAAATTTCTGCTACCAGTTCTCCAGAACTGGCCAGAACCTACTGAATACAACCTCTGGACCTGGGGCAAGGCACTGAGGCAACACAGTCAGCTGATAGTTCAAACTCCCCTTTATTGCTCCAACTTTCCCCCAAATGTTCCCATGTTTATTGCAAGTCCCACAGAAAAGCTCTCTCTCTCACACACCCCTTCAGTAGCCCCTGACTGCAAGTAGTACAGGAAAATGCTGTTAGCACAACAGCTTCAAGGCAAGAAGTCCAGCAGGGCAAGGGAACAAGGCAATGAGTCAACGAAGCAAAGGAACAAGGCAATGATAAGGCAAGAAGTCCAGCGAACTCCAGGCATCAGCAACAGCACACAAAACTCCATGAATTCAGCACTTGTCCCTTCCCACAGTGTCTCCTTAAGTCTTAGTCCCCAGGTGTGCCTTGTGAAGAGGGGCAGTGTGCTCTCTGCCCAAGTCGTCAGGTCAGCCTGTGCTGTTCCTATCTCCTCTCCACTCTCCATGCTCGGGGATCAGGAGGGGCAGTCCTTGGTCATTGCCTGAGTTCCATCACTCCTCATGTCCACTGCCTGCCCTCTCTTCCTCACTCTCTCGGTCATTTTGCTCCTGTTCCTCCCTGCTGGCAAGCCGTTCCAAACCCAAATAACCCAGGGCTGCCTCCTCACCCTCCGTCAGCCCCAGCTCTGGATCATCTTCTGCAGACTCAGGCTCCAACAAGGCCATGACTCACTCACTCCCTCTCTCTCTCTCCTCTCTCTCTCTCCTATCTATCTATCTATCTATCTATCTATCTATCTATCTATCTATCTATCTATCATCTATCTATCTATCCACCATCTAAAGAGCCTTTGTGGTGCAGGCTGTTAAACACCTAGCACTTAGTTCCAGCTGCCTGCAATTACTGCAGGCTCGAATCCCACCAGGCTCAAGGTTGACTCAGCCTTCCATCCTCTCGGGATAGGTAAATTGAGGACCCAAGATTGTTGGGGGCAATAAGCTGACTTTGTAAAAATGCCACTTAGTAATAAGCAGGCATATACAATGGAATGAAGGCTATTGCTGAGTGCATTGGGTTGCGCTCCAAAAAATTGTAAGCCACCCTGAGTCTCCGGAGAAGGGCGGTATATAAATATGAATTTAAAAAAAATCTACACACACACACACACACACACACACATATTAAGATCACTTTGATTAGGAAGCCAGCAAGCTATTGGCGTATGTGCACCAAAGAAAATAGAAAGTGCTTAGAAGATGCCCAACCACTTATCTTCTAGCTTTCCCTTGACCCATTCCTTCTGCCCTGCTCTTCTCGTTTTAACTTATAACGCGATGCTCTGGTGAATGACCGAGGTTTAAACATCCATTTAGGACTGCCATGGGGGAAGAAATGTAGGATACTTTCACTAATTGGATTAGGGTTATATGTGTTTCATTTAAAAGCTGCTCATCACTAATGGAATGACCTCGAAGTCATTATATGTGAACAAGGCCCCGAGAAGATCTTCCTTCATGCTGTAGCTGTCATTTCTGAAAGCACAATATCCATATGGAAGATCGGATGCATGCTATATATGTAGGGGTGGGCTTCAAAAATTTTAGCAAAGGGTTCTCTGTTGGCTTGCTGGCTGGGCGTGGCCAGGGTGGGCGTGGCCTAGTCGGCCTCCTGCACCATGGCAGGAGGGGTGTTTTTGCCCTCCCTGGGCTCAAGAGGCTTTCCTTGAGCCTCTGGGAGGGCAAAAATGGCCTCCCCAGGCTCCAGAGCCTCTCTGGAAGCCAGAAAAGGGCCCATTTCCAGCCTTCCCCAAGTTCTGGGAGGCCCGTTTTTTGCCCTCCCTGAGCCGCCATGCGTGCCCTGCACTTACCTGCATCCAAAACAGGCCGCAGGGGACTCCTGGGAGGGGCAGAGCGGGGTGGGTGGGGCCAGCTAGGAGTGGGATTTGGAGGTTCTCTGAACTGCACAGAATCTTAGCTAAGGGGCTTTCCCGAACCCCTGCAAACCCCCAGCAGCCCACCCTGTATATATGCATTTGTTGAGAATTTTAATCTGTCCCGTGCTCATTTAGTAAGTTACAACAACATGCCTGAACAAATATATGCTTGATTTTCTTGTCTTCTATTCACTTAATCTCATACGTAGACTTGGAGTAAGGTCCAATCTTAATATTTTGAAATTTCCCCGACACAATATATTATCATTGTCTGGATTATGCCCAATATTTATAATAGGTATATTAATCAATGAAGACAAATAACTGAATTGCTGGCTTTGATATTTCCTGTCTTCCCACTGGCACTACAGATAATGTCCAGGAATTTACATTTGTGTGATCATTTTCATTTTACAATCCGAACTCCCAATTCCACTGCATAGAATAGGGACACAGGAAGAATAGGGAGGTGAAAATATTTCCAATACTTCCTCTTATCTGTGTTCCTTCAAGTATTCCAGAATACTTGAACTAGTTCAAGTTTTGTTCTGTTGAAACATGGCAATTCAAAGCTTTCTATATAAATTTCCTCATTATTTTATCCCAAGAAGGAAATACAAATTTTCCTTGATGATCAAAGTCCCTATGGTTTAATGGTTGAGGTTAATAATTGATAATAAAAATTAATGGGAAGGACTGAAAAAACCTGGATTCAAGTGTAAATTTAGTCATGGAAGCTCATAGCTGATGGGTCGGCCATTTTCTAGCAGCCTATTCTATTTCACAGGCTTGTTATTGAGGATAATGTTAAGTTTGCATGAAGAGACAGACGCGGAGTGCTTCAAGCTCTTTTGTTTTATTAGTGACTACAGCTCAGAACGGACCCCATTTGGCCGGGCTGCAGCTGCTACTTATAGCCAGCAGCTGCAGTTGACAGCCAATCAGAGTGCAGGGTTTTCCCGCACTTTTAAACCAATCATTTCTGACATTTTACAAGAACAGTTCAAACTAAACCAATGACTTTAAACCTACATACATAACAGATAAAATTTATTTATTTATTTATTTATTTATTTATTTATTTATTTATTATTGGGACTTGTATGCCGCCCCATCTCCAAGACTCGGGGCTCACAACTAAGAAACAACAGCAATAAATAATTAAAAAGAGATTAAACCCGATTACAAGCCCAAACAAATTTAAAATACATTAAAAATATAAAACCACCCCTCCCAGGAAAGAAAAGGTCACAGCCCGGATTGGTCAAACAACCAGGTCTTCAAATCATGGCGGAAGGTGCGGAGGTCAGGGGCCAGGCGGAGCCCAGGGGAGCTGGTTCCAGAGGTCAGCGACAGAGTAGGCTCATCGTCGGGAGACCGCCAGCCGGCATTGGCCCACCGACGGGACCCCAAGGAGTCCTTGCCTGTGTGCTCGCACAGGGTGGTTGGCATTCGATGTCAGCAGGAGTCGCTCCCTTAAATATTGAGGACCCATGTCGTGAAGGACTTTGTATGTTAAAACTAAAACCTTGAACCTCACCCGAGCGCAACCGGCAACCAATGCAGGCAGCAGGAGGGGGTAACATGGGAGAATCGGGAAACTCCCATCACCACCCACGCAGCCGCATTCTGCACCAGCTGCAGTCTCTGGATGGTATGCAAGGGCAGTCCTAAGTAGAGAGCGCAGTAGTCGAGTCTAGAGGTAACAAGGGCATGAGTGACTGTGCACAGGGCATCTCGGTCCAGGAATGGGCGTAGTTGGCGAACAAGACGGAGTTGGGCAAAGGCCCCCTGGCGACGGCTCCCACCTGCTCCTCCAACCGAGCTGAACATCCAGGAGGACCCCAAATTCCACGCCCTATCCACAGGGGCAACAAGCTCCCCTATGGCCAAAGATGGATATTCCTGACTGGGCGAGATGCCGCATGCACAGCCACTCAGTCTTGGCCGGGTTGAGTCGAAGCATGTTCCGCCATCCAGATCCGCATACGCATCTAAGCACTGGGTCATCAGGGAGAGGGCATCACTGATTTGGTTCGGGTGGAGATGTACAGCTGGGTGTCATCTGCACTGGTGGTAACTCACCCCAAAACCACGGATGATCTCACCCAGCTGCTTCATATAGATGTTAAATAGCAGGGGAGAGAACCGACCCCTGAGGGACCCCACACGAGAGCACCCGGGTCGACCTCTGCCCCCCTGCCATACCGATTGCATCGCCCGAGAGGTAGGAGGTGAACCACTGGAGCACGGTGCCCCCACTCCCAGCCCCTCGAGCGTCGCAAAAGGATACCATGGTCGATGGTATCAAAAGCCGCTGAGAGGTCTAATAGGACCAGGACAGAGGAAAACCTCTGTCCCGGCCCTCCAGAGATCATCCATCAGCGACCAATGCCATCTCCGTGCTGAAACCAGGTCGGAAGCCCGATTGATACGGATCTAGGTAGTCCGCTTCATCCAGGAAAAGTGGAAACTGCTGAGCCACCACACTCTCAACAACCTTCGCCAAAAAGGTTGGAGACTGGACAAAGTTGTCTAACATGGTCGGGTCCAGGGCAGGCTTCTTCAGGAGGGTCTCACCACCGCCTCCTTCAAGGCGGTGGGAAAACACCTCCCTTAATGAAGCTGACGACTGCCCGAGCCAACCGCAGGTGGCCTCCCTGGCGGCATAGGCCAGCCAGGAAGGACACGGGTCCAACAAACATGTGGTGGAACTCAGCCGCCGCATAATCCTGTCCACTTCATCCTCGAAACAGGATCGAACTCATCCCAGATCACATTGGCCAGACTACCTGTATCTCGCTCCTCAGACCACTGCAAATCAGAGGACAACCCGCCCGAATCGGGCGATCTTATCCGACAGATATTGACCAAACTCCTCAGCCCTTCCTCAGAACGGGTCCGCCTCCCCTGTATGAAGGAGAGCGGTAACCGGAACAGGGCTGCTGGGCGGTTATCTGTGGACGCTATGAGGGCGGAGAGATAAGACCTTCTCGCCGCCTCATAGCTACCAGGTAAGTCCTAATATGGGCTCTTAGCTGGGCTCGATCGGATTGGGAGCGGTGGACCTCCACCTGCTCTCTAAACCCCTCCGATGACGCTTCATCTCCCGGAGCTCCTCAGTATACCAAGGAGCCATCCGGGATCCACGGCGTGAGAGGGGACGATGGGGACAACCCTGTCGAGGGCATCCGACGCAGCCTGCTGCCAGCGGCGCCAGATCCTCGACAGAGCTGTGGGCAAGGGAAGAGGGAAAGAACCCCAGTTCCGCCTGGAACCTCTCAGGGTCCATCAGGCGCCTGGGGCAGAACCATCTAAGTGGCTCCTCATCCCAGCAGTGGGGGTGGCCTGTTGGAAGACCAGCCGTAGGAGATAGTGATCAGACCATGGACGGGCAGTGTCATAAAAGTGGCTTGCCCTCTGTCACTACGCCACTGTTCGAGACAAAAACTAGGTCGAGAGTGTTTCCCTCATGAGTCGGGCCTTGAATCAATTGTCAGGCCCATGGCTTCCATGGAAGCCATGAATTCCTGGGCCAAACCCGACGCTCCCCAGGGAGGGCAAATTGAAGTCCCCAGGACTATAAGGCCCGGGAACTCCAACGCCACCCCCAAGAGGACATCGAGAAGCCCAGGCAGGGCCGCTGTCACACAGCTGGGGAAAGGTATGCAGCAGCAGGCCCACCCACCATTAGGCCCCCACCTCAGGAGGAGGTCTCACTCCCGCCTATCTCTGGAACAGTGACCTCCCTTGGAAACAAGGTCTCCTGATAACCACAGCCACCCCCACTCCTTCCCTGGGCCCGTGGCCGGTGTAAACCCGAAACCCGTGGGCACAGATCAGCCAGAGGGACACCTCCTCTGGGCCCAACCAGGTCTCGTGATACAAGCCAGGTCCGCAGCCTCCTCCTCAATGATCTCTGGAGGAGGGGAGACTTATTAGCCACAGACCTGGCATTAAAATACACCAGCTTAAGCCCAGGGGTCCCAGTTCCCATGCCCCTGGGAGGAGGCCATAGGGTCGGAGCATGCCACCGCACAAAGATGGCGGGTGCTCCTGGCACATGATATGGCCCTATGCCTCACGCCTCCTGCCAACCCCAACCACCCTGGGAATCATGGTCCCCACCTCACACCCCGGAGCCCCAGCAGCCCCCAACCCCCCCCATGCACCGGGCTGAGACCCATATCCCTGGGATCATTACCCACCCTCCTCCCTAGCCTTCTTAAAATTTAGTTAAAAATTTGACTAAGGGGCCCTAGTGACCCTTTTTCATAGCAGAACCCCACCCATACCCCACCCCTGTCATGCCATCTCTCCGGGTTCCAAGACCCATCCTCGAGGTAAGCAGAAGATAGTGTAACAGGCCAAGCCCAAGAGGAAGGGAGTCCCCTCAGGGCATACAATTCAACCAAATAAGATCGCATAATGGGAGGGCATTAGAGAACAGGCATAGGGATTGTCGAGAGTGGTAATGACAAGGGCAATAAAGTCTGGGTTTAGAGAACTTGGTAGGACCAAGGTGGTAAAAAAACGGTTGGAGAGTCCAGACTCAAAGAAGCCAGGCTGCCCTCTCATGGCAGACCGTGACAGATGATCAAAGTCTCAGTCTAGCTGGGCCACGCCTCTCACGTGGGCATCCCAACACGCCCGGTTAGGCTGATGGTAAGATGTTAAAAGGGTCCTAAAGGAAAAACGTGTCCCCCCGACTGGTCTCTCACCCCAGCAGGGAGTACAACAAAAGTCTCATAACCATTGACCAAGTTCGAGGGTGAGTACCAACACTGGGAGCTCAAACCTGGGCCACTGGTGTCCAAATCATCCCTACATGGCCTAAGGTATACTGCAGATGGTTCATTCCCAGTGGGAAAAAAAGGTACCTTGCAATTCGGGATAATAATGATGACAAAGGAGGAGGAACAAGTGGGGGGCAGATAGATGATAGCAACAGACCATGATAGGCAGGTCTAGAATCCAGGCAGCGATGGTCACAGAGGGGGTGGTCGAGTGGTTGGCAGGCAGATCTCCAGCAAAAACCATCCAGGATAGGACCAAGGACCGGCGGCAGCCCTGGGACCAACACCTCTGATCTTCCTCAGGTCCCCAGGGTCGCCTGCCAGGCCCCCATCCTCCCCATGGTCAAAACAGCCGCATCTCCACCGCCCCATCACCGCCAAGATGGAGCCAGCATGGTCCCGTTGGCCCAGGGAGGGGCCAGCCCCCCACCGCCACCAAACAAGAACCAGCTGCAATTCCCCCTCTCTCGAGAGGCCCATGGCTGTCCCCATGGCCGCTCCCCGAACGTTCCTGGGGCAGATAACAATCCTGGGGAGGCCTCCAAACCACGGTGACCCTCCGACCAGCAGAACACAAGGCTGAGGGCCAGCCGCAACCACACCGACATCCCCGTCGCTCCAGAAAGGCCTGGGAACACCGGACACCTCCAGGGCCTCCTCACCCAGCTCCAGTCTCCAATGAAGCCTCCACAGCCTCCAGAATTCGGAAGTCCACCAAGGGGAAACGCCGGGCTCAGAGCGCCGAGATCTCCCCCGCTGTGCCGCCTCCACATCCGCGGCCCTGCGCTGAGTCACATGAGCGCCGCAAGTGACTCAGGGGCCTGGGAGAAGACACCAGCCCTTCCACGAGGCAGGCCAGCAGCCGCGGCAAGAAGAACCCCCGGCGAAGGATCTCGTCCCTTCCTGGGGGTATCCCACACCGAAGCAGGTACCGTGGGGGGGGGTGCCACCCTCCCAGATAGCCGCAAGCCCACAAGCCGTTCCGGAGCTCAGCAGAACGCGGCCATTTTGCTAGGCATGCGCAGACCATCCCAAAATAAAGGGAAACCTTCATGGAAGTAACCTTGAGCTCTTGAAAACAAAATCTAGTGAATGAATGAATAAATGAATGAATGAATGAATCAGTTAATCAATTAATCAATGACAGATGCTTCAGTTTGAGTTATTCTTAAAGCTTGACACAAACGATTGTCCTGCTTTCTCCATTCCTACTTCTGACAGGCCTTCATTCTGAACACCTACCTCAGAATTATGCACATGTCAAATTAATTCCAAGACGGCAAATGTATTTCACCAAATAATTAACTAAACAAAATCCAGGACACTATTTGTGATAAGGGGACTATAAAGAGCTTGGATCCAAGGGAAATAAATACAGGAACTTTCTGTGTTTATTCCCCTAGGACCCAAACTCTACATACCCCAGTTATCACAAGTAGCATAATCCCTTGGATTTTATTTATTTATTTATTTATTTGGTGAAATAACATATCTTCTCTTGGAGTTAATTCGGCACATTCATTAAAGTTGGGAGGCAGGTGAAATATTTCAGGCGAATCATCAGTTCTAATATTTTTTTTAATTTTTATTTTAAAGGAGAGATTTCGACTGGGATGGATTAAGCTCTTGATTTACAGGAAGAGATGTCTGTTAGCAAGATATACGTGCTTGGATTTACTATCAAGAATCTGTTTTTAATTTTAGAGATTGTTTACCCTTAACTACTGCATGTCAGGACTCAGAACAAATTTCTGCTTAGCATTTAATTTCACAGACTTGCCACAGTGGGCAATAAAAAATGGGCCCCTGGAATTTGTGGCATCATTATGAATCTTATCTCCTGGCAGGGTTGCTAGTAGTTTGTCTTTCAAGTCTCCTTGGTCCTTGTTAACCCGGCTTTGACATGTAAGAGCTATCGTTTGTTTATTGGACTTTGCTCATTTTGGGGGGGGGAGGGGAAGTACCAGAATTATTAATGGTTTAGTATCTATTAATGCATTACTTGGGTGGAATTCAAACTCTAGTATTTATGGTAAACCCTTTTTATAATAAAACTTGCACAGAAATGGGAGAATTGCTGATGCTTAATGTCGGAAAAGAGTTTGTGCCAGTGGAATAACTATCTATAAAATACGGTCTTGCTGGATGAATGGATATACAGGGTGTGTGAGTTTGTAAATAAGCATTCTGGGTACGAGGAGAAATTATTAAGAGTATTTGCCTAGATAATAAAGATCTAATAACTGATGCAATGAAGCATGCATTCATTATATTGCTGTTGAGAACCTGAGTTTGTTTAGAAAGGCTGAAGAATTTTCTTTTTTCAACACTACCATACAAAGAAAAAAAATGTTGAGACTCTGGAAAGTGTGCCTAGAAGAGCCACAAAGTTGATAAAGGGTCCATATTTTAACAGTGATGAGATGTCCGGATTACAAAGAACCTTCTTCCTTAAGTCATGGGAAAATAGCAGTCAATAGCATTAGGACTTTAGAAGGAAGGAGGATGCAAGGTGCAATGGGTCAAAATAGACATGGATGATCAGTGGAAGATAAAGTTCTACATTTAGACAAGAACAACCAAATGCACAGGTACAGTATAGGTGGTACCTGGCTCAATAGTACTAACTGTGAGAGGGATCTTGGAGTCCTAGTGGACAATCACTTAAATATGAGCCAGCCGTGTGCAGCAGCTGCCAAAACAGCCAACACAATTCTAGGCTGCATTAACCAGAGGGATAGAAATCAAGATCACGTGAAGTGTTAATACCACTTTATAATGTCTTGGTAAGACACACCTAGTATACTGCATGCAGTTTTGGTCACCATGATGTAAAAAAGATGTTGAGACTCTAGAAAGAGTGCAGAGAAGAGCAACAGAGATGATTAGGAGATTAGAGGCTAAAACATATGAAGAAGAGTTGCAGGAACTGGGTATGTCTAGTCTGATGAAAAGAAGGACTAGGGGAGACATGATAGCAGTCTTCCAATATCTCAGGGGCTGCCCCAAAGAAGAGGGAGTCAAGCTATTCTCCAAAGCACCTGAAGGCAGGACAAGAAGCAACAGATGGAGACTAATCAGGGAGAAGCAACCTAGAATTTAGGAGAAATTTCCTGGCAGTTAGAACAATTCATCAGTGGAACAACTTGCCTCCAGAAGTTGTAGATGCTCCAACACTGGAAGTTTTAAAGAAGAGATTCGACAACCATTTGTCTGAAGTGGTGTAGGGTTTCCTATCTGATCAGGAAGATAAGAGAAGATGTAGAGCAACTTAACCAGCCTAAACTATATCCGTACAGAGTGCAGTATTTTCTTGGGTTGGACTAGAAGACCTCCAAGGTCCCTTTCAGCTCTATTCTGATTGATTGATTATAGGTGACAGATACATAATAAATAGTTATCATGCAGTGACGATGAATCTATTTAATAAGAGTAAACTATATTTAATTTACTTTAAATTTACTGAATGCAGTTTCCCTAAAGTTGATGTCTAGGAGAACAGGTGTGTTCCTGGCCTGCTTACTATGGGCTCCATCCTGTTTGGGGCATGTAACCCTCAACATGATTTATAGAGTTGAATACAGCCTTTGAGACCAAATATTGCCCACATGATTCTCTAAAAGGTTTGTATTGGTAAATATTTCCCATTCTAGAGTAGGATTCTGCTAATGCTTATTTGGGATCCAAATCAGACCATAGCTTTTCATTTTTGCTGAAAGAAAGAAAGAAAGAAAGAAAGAAAGAAAGAAAGAAAGAAAGAAAGAAAGAAGGGGGGAGAGAGGGAGGGAGAGAGAGCAGGACTGAAGGAAGGAAGGAAGGAAAGGAGGGAGGGAGGAAGGGAAGGAGGGAGAGAAAAAGAAAGAATGAAGGAAAGGAAGGAAGGAAGGCATTTTGTGGTTTTTTTGGCTGTCGTAAATGTTGAAGGTGCTCCAGTATCTCAAGATTGCAAATGTTATTTTCACAATCACTGTTTAAATAATTCAGTATTAATCTTTAGAATACCCATCAACCTCTGCCCACCATGTACAATAGTAATCAGAATGTATTGCTCCTTATACAAAGCCAAGGTGCCATCCGTCAGAAAGCATAAGCTACAGCTATATATCAAATTTCAGCATTAAAGTTACACAGTATTGTCTTAGCATTAGGTTAACTGTTAAATAAAAATAAAACTTAATAAGGTGGAAAAAAAAGAGAAGACAAGGCATTCCTCATTTAAAACCCTTAACTGGAGCCAACCTTAATTGAAATGCCCCCTTTTTTTACTGAAATGTTAGCTTTAATTCAACCGCAGCTCCCACTTCAGTGTGGTTTTTATGAATGTCAAACAGATCTGGAAGTGCAAAAATCATCAGGTGTTATCATCTATGTGGTTTTAATTCTAACTTCTACAAGTTGTAGCCTAATCAATCGGTGTAAGAAGTTGCTGGATTGTTGATCTTGAGTCTTACCAGTCTTCCAAAGGAAAAGGTTCTGAGCAATTGAGGGATTTACACAGTGGGGTGTTGTTGTTGTATGTGTTGTGCAAATGAGTTGAAGGACAAAAATGGGGAGAAGTCTGGTTCTCTGTTATCTTGAGATATGCAGTTTCTTTCAAGCATGAGAGGGGAGAGGAATGGGAATATACCTACTCACTGAGAACTTAGAAAGAAATCTCAATACATTTTCTATGCTAATCTCCGTGGCATAACTCGAGATGTGTTGATTCCCAATTCTATGAATTCTGTTGAGAACAAAACTATTCTCTTCCTTCCTTGGGATGATCAGTCTTGAAAGAGAAGCCATACCGATAAAGGAGAATATTTGTGTTGAAATGAGGCATCCTTGGTGCTCTCTGAGCTGGGTTGTTTTCTCGCAGACGTCTCATTACCCAAACTAGGTAACATCATCAGGGCACCACTTCTACCCCTCAATAGAAGCTATTTTGCACAGGGACCCCTTTCTGGCCATTCCTAGGAAACCCAAAGGTACTTTTTCAAGAGGCAGCTGGACTTTCTGGTTTTCCTTTGAAGACATTTTGCTTCTCATCCAAGAAGCTTCTTCAGCTCTGACTGGATGGTGGGGAATGGAAGGATGTATACTCCTTGCAGACAGAGCTGGTCATTCGCATTCTTTAGAGAGTCATTGAGGCCACTAGGAGGTGTGTCTATGTCGTCAGGGACACCTGAGTAATGCTAATGGCTGTGGAGCCTTCTTGGAACTGCTGAAAGGACTGTGTTGTGGAGCTGTGCTTTCTGCAGGATGTATTTTGCTCTGTGTCCACAGTTCCAAGAAGGCTGCACACCCGTTTGCACTACTCAGGTGACCCTCAGGACACAGACAAACCTCCAAGTGGCCCCAATGACCCTCTACAAGAATGCAAATGACCAGCTGTCTGAAGAACAAGAAATTCCAGTTACCTCTTGGGAAAAAAAGCACCTTTGGGACAACCATGACCTGCATGACTGAGAACCACCATAGATATTCCTAGAAAAGCATTATGAAGTGCTCTGAACACAGAGGTAGACCACTCATGTGCAAACACGTGTACATTTTTACAGAAAGTCTACATTCATGTAGACCAGCCGTGGGCAAACTATGGCCTGGGGGCCGGATCCGGCCCGTTCAGCTGTTCTATCCAGCCCGCGGAGCCGAAAGAGCGGAGGGTTCTCTTGCTCTCCCAGAAGGCTACGTGAAGTAATCTAACTTTGAATTTATATTAGTTCACACAAACACTCCAACCATGCTTTTGTTCCGGCCCTCCGGTCCAGTTTAAGAACCCATTGTGGCCCTCGAGTCAAAAAGTTTGCCCACCCCTGACGTAGACTGTTCTCCTAACTTATATGCAAATTGGAAATAACCCAGGATGCCTATTGGAGATAATTAAAACTGTGTGTTGTTTTTTAAGTCTAATGGTCTAAGAAAAGGAGATAGAGCATCAAAACATGGCAGTTTCACTCTGGTTGATCTTTGGGAAAGAGTGGATTTTTCTACTCATAGTATTTCTATTTGGCAAATATGTGAGTTGGTGATTGTGGAACATAGGCCTCATTTGGCACTCAAACACAGTCTCAGTGCAGTGGTGGAATTCAATTTTTTTTACTACCGGTTCTGTGGGTGTGGCTTGGTGGGCGTGGCAGGGGAAGGATACTATAAAATCTCCAGTCAGAGGTTGGATTTGGCGGTTCTCCAAACTACTCAAAATTTCTGCTACCGGTTCTCCAGAACTGGTCAGAACCTGCTGAATACCACCTCTGTCTCAGTGGCACTCAAAACTCTTTGATTGGTGGATTGATGAGAGCTAAGATGCTCAAAGTTGTTTTAAGGACCAAGAAGGGATGTGCCCCTTGAAGCATATACATCTTCAGCAGAGTTTTCTTAGGGCCAAATTTGAAAAGGGCGGGCGCTTGCACTCGCACACGAAACTCACCTCACACAAATGGAGCTGTGCACACTGGCATTCACTTGCCTGCCCCTCACACAGAACCATCCCCACTTTCCCCCGCTCAGGCCAGGCCACAAATCCAGAAAGGTTGGAGACCGCTGGTATAGGATCTCGTGGTTGAGCAGGGAGTTGAACTAGGAAACCTCCAAGGTAGGTCCCTTCCAATTCTTTTATTCTGTATTGTATATTCTATATAATGTAATGATATAGCTTAGTCCAAAGTTCTCCAACCTTTCTGGCTTGGCGGGCTGGAGGGGAGGGGAACAGGCACCTTTACACGGGCATTTGCACGCGCATGAACGGGGCTGCGAGTGTGCATGTGACACATCAATGCTACCGCCTACAGGGTGCTTGCGGCAATTCTAGCACCCATGGTGGCACTTGCAGTGACACAAGTGTGAGTGGGGGGTTGCACACACACACATATACGTGCACACTGGCCAGCTACTAAGGTGGCCCAGTGACCAAGGGGCCATGGCCCAGTAGTGGGCTATGGCCCACATATTAGTCAATTTCCCTGGCTTAGTCCATTTCCCACAAAACACAATGCTTACCCCCAGTGTTGGGCTGCAACCAGTTTAACAACCAGTTCTGTGAGCACGCACTTTGTTCAAAAAACACTAATTTGAACCTCAACAGCTTAGTTTCTAGGGCAGCCCGGTAAGTAGAACAGCTGAGGCGTGGAAATCCACTGTACAGCATGAATCAGCTGAGAAAGACAGAAGTATAGGGCAGGATAGGGCGGGGGTGAGTGGGCAGGGCCAGCTGATCATGGGAACTACCGGTTCTCTAGAACCGGTCCAAAACGGCAGCATCACACCACTGCTTACACCGGTTTAAATAAAACAGCAGTGCAGTTTTTGATGTATAATGGATAAAATGTTTAAATGTCTGACTATAAAAAGAATGTCTGACTATAAAAAGAATATCTGACTAAGGACTCAGAGACAGCTGCTTGGTGTGGGATGTTTGTGGCCTCTCTAACAGACCATCACCCAGCCTCCGCCTGCTTTTAATGCTCAGTATTTTATCCCACTGTCTTATAGCCTTTATTTATTTATTTATTTATTTATTTATTTATTTATTTATTTATTTATTTATTCGACTTGTATGCCGCCCCCTCTCCGAAAGGACTCGGGGCGGCTCACAGCTAAAAATACAGCAATAAATAAGTTACCTAAAAAACATATTAAACAATTACAAGCCAAATTAGAATTAAAAACCCCAAAGTTAAAACAATCAAACCCCCAGAGGGTCAGCACAGCCCGGACTGTAAAAATAGCCTGGTCTTTAAATCGTGGCGGAAGGTGCGGAGATCAGGAGCCAGCCGGAGCTCCGGCAGAAGAAGATTCCATAAAGTGGGAGCCGCCACAGAATAGGTCCTCCCCCAGGTCGTCGCCAAGCGACATTGAGTCGCAGACAGCACCCCGAGGAGACCCGTCTGTGCCCGTGCAGGCGGTTCGTATTTGATGCTGGGAGGAGTCGTTCTCGTAAGTATCCTGGACCCATGCCATGTAGGACTTTGAATGTTAACACCAGAACCTTGAATCTATATCAGGGGTGTCAAAGTTGATTTCATTGAGGGCCGCATCAGGGTTGTGCTTTACCTCGGGGAGCCGGTGGGGATGGCCAGCTTGAAGTCACTCATGTTGGGGGTATCTGTGGTGGCCAGTGGTAAGGCAGGACTTCCCTCAGACCATCCTTCCCTCTCATTATAACTTCCTTCCTTCCTTCCTTCCTTCCTTCCTTCCTTCCTTCCTTCCTTCCTTCCTTCCTTCCTTCCTTCCCTTTTTTCTTTCTCTTTCTTTCTTTCTCTCTCTTTCCTTCCTTCCTTCCTTCCTTCCCTTTTTTCTTTCTCTTTCTTTTTTCTTTCTCTCTCTCCTTCCTTCCTTCCTTCCTCCTCCCTCCTCCTTTCTTTTTTTCTTCTTTTCCTTCCTTCTTTCCTTCCCTCTTCATTCTCCTTTCTTCTTCCTTCCCCTCTTTCCTTCTTTTTCCTTCCTTGCTCTCTTCCATCTTCCTTCTTTTTTTTTTCTTTCCTCTTTCCCTTTCTCCTTTCCTGTCCTTCTTGCATGCTCAAATGCAAAGGGAAACTGATCTCTTTGCTTTGTTTTTAGCTTGTTTTGCTAGCCCTTTGCCAGTGAAAACTGAGCCTGGAAGTGGGTGTGTGTGCTGGCAGAGGCACTGCAGGATGGTCCTTTGCTGTTTCCAGGAAGAGCCTGCAGGCCAGTTCTGAGCACCCCACGGGCTGGATTCAGCCCCCCGAGCCTTGAGTTTGACACCCCTGGCCTTTACAGTAAAGACATTTCTTCTGATGTCTAGCCTCCCTCTGCTTCCTTCAAGTTTTAACCACTGGTGTTGGCCTCTGGAGCAATAGAAAACAAACCCACTTATAGAGGGGAGTCATACAGTTGCGAGATTCTAATGGCCGAAGGATAGAATTTTATTTTGCCTTGGGGAAGCCTTTTGAAATCTGGCCATTCTATTTCACACCGGTTTTACAGTTCTACCTACGAAGCAATTTTGTAAAAGCACAGGGTGGGTTTTCTTTCTCTCGCCCCCCCACCTTTTCCTTTTTTTTTTTTACCTTGCATTTTGTCCCTTTAGAAATTATCATGACGCATGTCAGGCGCTCTCACACAGGAAAAGAAGTCACATTCACTTCCAAGTTTCTGATTGTCTAAATAACACAGTAACTCAACGTACAGCTGTCTGGCATTTTGACAGTACAATAACCCATAATTCCTCCTGCCACTCAACACTTCAAGGTTAGCATTTTGTAGTTTGCTCTGAAGGAGCATTCATTTAAATTTTCAAGAGGCAAAATGTTGAAATGCAGCATTATCTCTCTCTCTCTCTCTCTCTCTCTCTCTCTCTCTCTCTCTCTCTCTGGATTTATTTTTATTTACTTTTCTGGTGTCCATTTTTTTTCCTACTCGATTGTGGGGTTTTTTTTCTCCTTTTAAGATGCCAGTCAAAGAGTTAAGTGTTCTCCAAATTCACTTAATTATCTTTATTTACAATTGTTAATTTTACATCCCTCAAACCTAACGTAGGAAGGTAAACCGAACATAGGAAAGTAAATCTAATATAGGAAGGTAAACATAACTTAGGATGAGATGCATCCTATGTCGAAATATAAACCAAGGAATAAAAAAAGGAAAAAAGAACTTTGCCAAATAATCATTATTTCCTATCATGCTTGTGTTTATTTCATTGTGGTTTGTGAGCTTAAGTCAACATAAGGTAAAAGGTAAAAGTTCTTGCACATACGTGCTAGTCATTTCTGGCTCTAGGGGGTGGTACTAATCTCCGTTCCAAAGCTGAAGAGCCAGCACTGTCCAAAAACGTCTCCGTGGTCATGTGGCCAACATGGCTAAACACTGAAGGTGCATGGAATGCTGTTACCTTCCCACCAAAGGGATCCCTATTTTTCTACTTGCATTTTTTATGTGCTTTCGAACTGCTAAGTTGGCAGAAGCTGGGACAAGTCATAGGAACTCACTCCGTTATGTGGCGCTAGGGACTCGAACTGCCGAGCTGCTGAGCGACAAGATCAGTTTCTTAGCCACTGAGCCATCATGTCCCTAAGTCAACATACAGCACTTTAAAGAAGAAGAATGACCTAAGACACATAGTGCCTGGATGAATCTGCGCATTCATGATCTTGATCCAATGTTTTATTGACTAGTGGCAATTCCTTAAAGGAGATCCAAGTATCCTCTAGCATCAATTTAACCATTTCTTCCAAGTCAAGTCCAGAACTATGTAAGATCGTCAACGTAACAGTAGACCCCGAAAATGTCTGGAAGACACCATAGTGAAGTTATATAGAAATGATATACGATGTAATTTGCATCAGTCCCCTAATGAAGAAAATGACATACTATATATAGTTTGCTTAATTTGCATGACATGTGAAGCAGTGGTGGGATTCAAAATTTTTACTACCGGTTCTATGGGCGTGGCTTGGTGGGCATGGCTTGGTGGGCGTGGCAGGGGAAGGATACTGCAAAATCCCCATTCCCTCCCCACTCCTGGGGAAAGGTTGCTGCAAAATTCAATTCCATCCCCACCCCACTGACCTGATTTCCAGCTCTGCTCTCCTGTGCCGGGCAACAAAAGAAGACCCAGCCAATCAGCTGGGGCTCGGGAGGCAGAGAAGAGGTGCAGACAGGGCCAGTCAGAGGTGGGATTTGCTGGTTCTCTGAACTACTCAAAATCTCCACTACCGGTTCTCTAGAACCAGTCAGAATCAGCTGAATACCACCTCTGATGTGAGGTTGCTTCTCCATGGGGAGAAATAAAGTCTCATGACATCCCCATGTACATGAAGCTGCTAAAAGAACATGTGTTGGACATCGTGGCGCAAACATATAATTGCATCATTTGTGGGATGATGCCACATACTGATCTATTGACATGACTGTGTCTGGGGTGCAGTGGTTAGAATGCAGTATTGCAGGCTAATTTTGCTGACTGTCGGCTGCCAGCAGTTTGAGTCTCACTGGCCCAAGGTTGACTCAGCCTTCCATCCTTCCGAGGTGGGTAAAATGACAACCCAGATTGTTGGGGGCAATAGGCTGAGTTTGTAAGCCACTTAGAGAGGGCTTTAAAGCAAGGTGAAACAGTATACATGTCTAAGGGCTATTGCTATTGCTGTGGAAACCTTTGATAACCACAGTTAGACATTTTCAGCTCCTAAGTAATTTCATCCTGTTTTAGCCCTTGCAGGTTATGAACCTCTGTTCACCTTAATAGTGTCACCTGGAATTCATTTTCAGCAAATTTAACAGTAGCTTCAAATCCTGGTTTATTAAGCCAGGTTATGCAGGAGAGCAATTCACTCCATACAGCTCCTTTCCTGCTGTTTTGGTTCTCTGCTCTTCAGGGAACCAGAGTAAATATAAGCTTCCTGTTATTGCAGACCAGGAATTAAAGATAATAGTTTCCAACCATGGCAGAATTACAGAGGAAAAAGGCAGCAAGATGCCTAAGAGTGGTAAAACACATGCTTGGAAATCTTTATTCTGCACCAATTTCCTAAATGGCTATCAAGTCGAAATAGGAAACTTGTCAGGTATTTGGTTATTTTTATTTTATTTTATTATTTTTACAATTTATAAACCATTTTTTTTTAATGTATGGACCACCAGGTGATTTTTTCCATCCACCCCCCTGCTGTCAATATCTAGTTTTTGTTTTGCAGCCTCTTCTTCCTCTATTCTTGCAGGACATTCTGTGCTGTAGATTTTCATTTACTGATGGAAGCCCAATTCTGAAAGAGGAACATCTCAGTGAAAATAAGATTCATGAGATATTAACCCTGGTCCATTCTTTGTAGGTGTGGTCATTTGTTTCATTTTGGCTTGTGTCAAATTGTGCTATTTATCCCACACATTATGTTGTTTGTTTCTCAAGAAATCAGGCCATGACTGAACATAGTCTGTGCTTCCTGTGCAGTACAAACATGTGAAAGTCATGCAATCATACCCTTCCAAAAAATAATATCAAAATATGAATTTGCCATCCAGGATGAGAAGACATTTTCCATGCTGGGGCTCCATTTTTTGGATAATTGTGTACAGAAAGGTTTCTCTTTCTCTGGTGACCCTAGAAGAGTAGAATAGGATAGAGTACAGTAGAGTAGAGTAACAGAACAGAACAGAATAACAGAGTAGAGTAAAGTAGAGTAGAATAGAATAGAATAACAGAACAGAACAGAACAGAACAGAACAGAACAGAACAGAACAGAACAGAATAATAGAGTGGAGAATAGAATAGAATAGAATAGAATGGAAAGGAACAGAACAGAATAGAATAACAGAACAGAACAGAACAATAGAATAGAATAGAACACAATAGAATAGAAAATAGAATAGAAAGAATAGCAAAGCATAGCATAGCATAGCATAGCATAGAACAGAATAATAGAATAGAGCAAAACGAAATAGAATAGAATGTGGGATATGAATAGAACAGAACAAAACAGGATAACTTTATTGTCACTTTGAATGTACACTAATCGGCATGCATTAAAATGAAACTTCATTCCATATAGGTTTTAGCTTTTCTAATGATAGGTTTTCCTAATGATAGGTAAAGGCTATTATCACTTTCCCCCCAACTTTTGTATTATGACCTCGTCCACTCTTGCAATCAAAGAAACTGCTAACATGTTCTGGATTTGAACTCATTAAAGCTTTAAACCAAGCTTGAAGAGCACCAAAGACCCCCTCATAAAAGATACTGAAATGAAAATTTCATTTTTAAAATGTATTACAAATGTATGTTTTCTTCTCTTTGGCTTTCTTAATTAGTTATTAGTATTTGCAATGTGCTGTTGTGCAAATATTATTTTGCCTTATATGGATGGTCATCCCCTTCTTTGTCTTTTAAAAGGAGAGAGTGCAAAAACTGGCAAGGCTGTTAAACTGCTAGTTTAACAATCATGAGAGAGAGAGAGAGAGGGAGGGAGGGAGGGAGGGAGGGAGGGAGGGAGAGAGTGAATGAATGAATGAATGAATGAATGAATGAATTCCAGCAGGGGCAAGTTTCTGTAGAAAAGTGGAAGGTGTACCAGTTAACCCTTGTAAAACCCTCTCCTTTATTGCATCTGTTAATAGTTTCCTGCTCTTTCTGTTTACCGAAGAGGTTAAAAGGTAGCCAAAGGGACAGGCTTCTTACAGTAAGCCTTTATCATGAAGCATCAAAGACAAGTCTGTTATGAGTTTGATCCTAGGTAGTGGCAGATAGTTCTCTCTCTGTGCACAATGAGTAATTATCTGCTGCAAACTCCACATTGGCAACAGGAAGGGAATCTGGCCAGTAAACACGCAGCTCCATTCAGTTGCCACAACTCCATCCTGATGTAAGGGATTACGGGGTCATTAAAATATATGTGTGTATGTGTGTGTATTTGTATGTGTGTGTAATTAGAAGAGAGGTTTATTAACAGATTAACAGAGTTGGAAGGAACCTTATAGGTCATCTAGTCCAAACCCCCCACCTCCGCCCAAGCAGGAGACGCTACACCATTTCCATTTCTGAAGTACGATACAAGCACAATATCATCTGATCAAATATTGAGTCACCTGTAAAAGGCCAGTGTAGAAAAGGGTAGGCCAGTGTTTCTCTATGACGTTAACTTTAAGTTGCGTGGACCTCAACTCCCAGAATTCCCCAGCTAGCACAGCATCTTAAAGTTGCCAATGTTGAGAAACACTGTGGTAGGCTACTAGATAGAGGGTTAGGAGTACATTGGAGACAGTCAGATGGAGCTTTCTGCTTTGTTTTAAATGTCATTGGTTGATGTCTATCGTTGGTGTGGATTTGTCATTGGTTGATGTTGGCCCTTCCCAAGGGCCAACAGTGAAGCTACCATAAATCACAGGTGATGGATGTCATGCCCTTGGTAGAGTCGGACTCTGAGGGAGAGGAGGAACAGCTCACAGGGAGTGGATGTGTGGCTTCGGAGGTTGTGGAGAAGGCTGGGGAAGGGCAGAGACCGGCTGGGCAGTCAGAGGAAGAACCAGACCCATCACCTCTGCATCCTAGGACACGCAGGGAGGAATGGAGAAGGCAACAACTTGGCGTACGAGAGAGGAAGCAGCCATGATCTTCCTCATTGGTTGCAGCTGGGGAGACTAGTATATAAGAGAGACGGTTAAAACACAGGTTGCCAGAAGCAAAGCGTATGTTAATTTGGGCTGAAGTTATCTTGGTTGGCATCCTTCCAACAGATTGTCTTGTTATCTCCTTGAATTTGGTAATTACTTATCCTGGTCCATTGTGGAAATTTTGTCATTGTAGTTGGTTTGGTTTTTTTTATTTCACCTCTATTTGCTCATTAAGTTTGGACTGTATTGCTTTCTTTTGAAGACTATTTTTGAGTACATTTTGTCTCCAACTGAGAATTATTGAAAGGTGGGGCCAAGTTGGAGGTATTAAAGGACATTTATTTACATTTTGGATTTTGTTACGTTTGTGTTACACTCTCGGTCATCACAATGGAGGACGCTGTCAACAAAGCTTGTCATCCTTGGAAGAAGGATGAGATAGGTTCATAACAACTAAGCGGTAACAACGCAGAATGCTTTCTGCAATCACCTCTAGATGAAATAAAAGGAGAAAAAAAAGCAAATAATTTGGGAGATGTTAAGAATTTTCAACAATTTCTTTTGCATGAAATGTGAAGTTTTGGTCTGCATGCAGCAATCGTTTAACAAAGTAGCACTTTAATTCCACTCCTTCCCATCTCCCATTTTAGTTTTTTTCTTAAAAAAAAAACAGGATTTCACTGTTCCAGCAGGAATATGCGTTGCGTATTCATTTCAATGGCATTGACAATGCTGACAATATAATTGACCTAAAAAGTTCTGGATTTCCTGTTAATGCACTTTTAGAAAATGCACATCAACTGCAAGGAAATCATTTCTATCTACATTTTGCTTGATTTCCATTTTCAAGAGAAAAAAAAAAGTCTCATCATTATTATTCTATTTGAATAGCAGTGATATCTTGAGAGATGGAAGGAATTGTCTATTGTATCGCTGGGAGTACTTTATTTCGATATTTTCTTTGTCTGATTATACATGATAAACACACATTAGTGACATTCCGTGCATGTTTTGAAGATAAATGGAATATCTCTTTAAGCCATTCCTGACACTTCCTAACCTGTAGGTTTAATGGTGTATTCTTTCTTTGATTCAATAATTTGCTGTCAAAAAAAGCAATGCTGACATTCTCCTTTTTGCAGGACTGAAATGGAAAGAAATCTCTTATCTTTGAGATAATTTAAAAATAAATAAATAAATCGGGGTGAACATTTCAAGATTAAAAAAATGTTTTTGAAACGATGGGGAGTGAAAAATATAAGTGTTGACGTTATACCAAGTGCTGGCATGGCAAGGGATAGAAAAAAGAAGAATAAAAAAAGGAATAATAATATCTCAAACTTGGAGTCTTCTTGAATTAATTAAGGAATGGGTGGAATATCTTTTTTCTTTTTCTTTTTGAAAATTGATTATCTCAATCATGGTGTGCATAAATAGTAGCTCTGTCAAGTTGCAGATATAAATGTCTAAAATAATGGACTTTTGACTTATCTGCGACTATTTCATTGAATGATCACAGAAGGGCTCAAGTCTTTATTTCCATCCTTGAATTACTTTTGCTCTTTCCCCCTTTTCAGGTATATGTTTAGATTGTCCAATATGTTGCCGAGCATATTGGACAGTCTTACCTTGATAATAGTTGTACAACAAAATGTTATTGTGATGGTGATGGTTATTGACAACAATATAATTAAGAGTCCAAGGAAAAAAAGCAAGTATGTCTGTAACATTTTTGTAATAGCTATTCAGTATTCAGTGTCCATTCATATTTGTCATAGATTTATCAGATTCTAAGACCGATCACCTACGTGCTAAGAAAATGCTTATTAAAATGTGTATTTTTCACATGTCTCAGAACTAGTACAATAGACAGGTCCAGAGGCAAAGGTGAAATAATTTGCAGTCAAATAGTGGGATTTACTATTTAGTTTGACTTCTCTTTAGGAGAGAATTTTTCTGTTCTGTGTCATGAACTTCCTTGAAGTCTTAAGATCCTAAAATATTGCTAGCAGGTGCCAACCTGAGTAAATCTCAGAGAGCAGAAAACTCTTGGGGAAAAATGGTTCTGGAAACCAAAAATACTAAATACCTTTCAAAATTAGTAAGATCTTCACTTTTGGACATTTCCAAATCATGAGACCCTGCAATCTATAGTATGAGATCAATCAAACTGACCTGGTTTGAAAGCAGATTAATAATAAGTAAAAAAAAACCTTCAGAAAAAAGAAATTGAATATTCATTCTTGATTGACTGCATTTGTAGGAGGTGAAAGGCATCTGACGGAAGCCATGAAGATGTTAAAATGGCATTACATATCTCATGATGTCATATCACAGGAGACATTGTTTCGTGATGTCATAATGCACACAAAGTCACCTGCCCATCCCTTTTGATGCCAGTATCAATTAGAATTAGAATCAGAATTAGAATTAGAATAGAGCTGGAAGGGACCTTGGAGGTCTTCTAGTCCAGCCCCCTTCTCAAGCAGAAGACCCTATACCATTTCAGACAGGTGGCTGTCTAGTCTCTTCTTAAAAAAGCACCCACAACTTCTGAAGGCGAAGCTGTTCCACTGGTTAATTGACCTCACTGTTAGGAAGTTTCTCCTTAATTCCAGGTTGCTTCTCTCCTTGGTTAATTTCAGGGGTGGGATTGTACCAGTTCGCACCTATTCTCTAGAACCGGTTGTTAACATTCTAAGCAGTTTGGAGAACCAGTCGTTAGAAGAAAGTATTTATTTTTATTTATTTATTTGATTTGTCAATCGCTTACAAGATAATAAGTATAAGGGTAAACATAGTTATGAATACATGAAATGAATACGTATAAGAAAAATAAAAGAAACAATAAAAGAAACAATAGGACAGGGACGGGAGGCACGTTGGTGCGCTTATGCACCCCCCCTACAGACCTCTTAGGAAAGGGGTGAGGTCAATAGTAGAAACTCTAAGGTTAAAGTTTTTGGGGTTTGGGGAAGAAACCACAGAGTCAGGTAGAGTATTCCAGACATTGACCACTCTGTTGCTGAAGTCGTATTTCCTGCAATCAAGTTTGGTGCAGTTAACCTTGAGTTTGTATCTATTGTGTGCTCTTGTATTGTTATGGTTGAAGCTGAAGTATTCATTGACTGGAAGGACATTGCAATGTATGATTTTATATACTATACTTAGATCGGACCGAAGACAGCGTAGTTCTAGGTTTTCTAGGTCTAGAATTTCAAGTCTAGTGGCATAAGGTATTCTGCAATGAGTAGAGGAATGTAGAACTCTTCTTGTAAAGTATTTCTGGACTTTCTCAACTGTGTTAATATCAGATACGTGATATGGGTTCCCGACTGATGAGCTGTATTCGAGTATCGGTCTGGCAAATGTTTTGTATGCTCTAGTTAGTAGTGTGATATTACCAGAGATAAAGCTACGTAGGATTAGGTTAAGAACTCTTAATGCCTTTTTGTCTATGTAGTTACAGTAGGCTCTAGCACTTAGATCATTAGAGATGAGTATTCCAAGGTCCTTGACAGAGTTTGGATCATCAACAAGGTCTTTACTATTCAGCTTGTATTTTATTTTCTGATTTTTTTGCCAATATGTAAGACTGAGCATTTGTTTGCTGGCCTAATCCTGTAAGGAATGCAGGAAGGAAACATTCTGGTGTTGCTTACAGAAATTGCCTCTCCATTAACCCTTATTACATTCTTGGTAGGACTAGACTTCCAGTCTCTAGAACTTCTCTGGAATTTTTTTCCCTCCTTTGCTGGTACTTGGCTTGTGTGGAGTGACCATTGAAAAAAGTGACTTATGACCGTTTTTCACACTTACGACTGTTGCAGAATCCTCACAATCATGAGAGGCCAGGTGAGGAGAAGCGTGCCTTGATGTGAGTGATGTTGAGTTGGCCATGCCCAGCCAGTAACATGACCACCAAGCCATGTCTACCCAGTCACATGACCACCAAGCCACACCCACCAACTAAGCCACGCCCACAGAACCGGTTGTTAAAAAATTTGAATCCCACCCCTGGTCAGTTTCCATCTGTTGCTTGTTGACTTGCCTTCTGGTGCTTTGGAAAATAAGTTGACTCCCTCTTCTTTGTGGCAGCCTCTCAAATACTGGAATACTGCTATCATGTTGCCCCTAGTTCTTCTTTTCTCTAGACTAGCCAAACAACTGGCCTTCTTCTCGGTCTCTGTGCATAGTGGTAGGCGGTGCAGATCCTTATATTGTTTAAAGTAAGGGTCTCCAACCTTGGCAAGTTTAAGTCTTGTAGACTTCAACTCCCAGAATTCCCTAGACAGCTATGCTCTGCTTGCCAAAGTTGGAGATCCCTTGTTTAAAGCATGGTATTTCTTATCGCCATGTTATTGATTAGAACAGTAAGGTTGATTTTGTCTTATTACCCCTATTTTTAAGGCAGGGCAAGGTAATTGGAACTGACAACCTTTTCTAGTAGGGTGCACAAAACAGCAACAAAAGCAAAATAGCAAGTGCAGACCCAATTGTGTTGTGGCAAATAGTGTTTTCCTTCGCTTCTTCATTTGTCAGAATCACTGATTGAAATGTATGAAATATTTTTTCTGTATCTCTTAACACATATTAAAGGGATGTTTGCTTGTAATAAACAAAAGAACCGTGGTTTCATTGGTTCTCCTGCTTGAGCAGGGGGCTGGACTAGAAGACCTCCAAGGTCCCTTCCAGCTATTCTCTTCCCTTCCCTTCCCTTCCCTTCCCTTCCCTTCCCTTCCCTTCTATTCTATTCTACTCCATTCCATATTCTATTCTATTCTATTCTATTCTATTCTATTCTATTCCCTATTCTCTTCCCTATTCTCTTCCCCATTCTATTCCCTTCCATTCCCTTCCATTCCATTCTATTCTTTTTGAATGGAAGTCAACCAAACAAGAGTGTCTTTTTCTCACACTTTTTTGTGGCTCATTTCAATAGAATTTGCACACGAAGGGTCCTTCCTATGGATTATTCTTGGTATCTCATAGTCTGCCCTAAACTTTTACTAGTGCTCTGTAAAGAAGGCATCGTTAACTGCACAGTTTTGTGACTAACTAGGTGATACAATCAACCAAATAAAACCATCACACATAAATGTCTTTTTCAGGGAAAAAAAGAATCACTGGGTAAACAAAGCTAATGCCTTTTGCATTGCCTTTTAGAGGCCGATAAATATTTAATAATCATCTGTCTACAGTCAATGTGGAAAATCTTTAAACAGACAATTTCAAAAGCTGAAACATGCATTTTAATTGGTAAGCATTAGTCAGCGTAGCTTCTCCGGAGCTGAATGGTTTTATCTTTTCAAGGCAATTGTTTTCTAGACTTATATCGCTGATAAACCCTACATTTTAAATGAGAGCGGAGGTTTATTTTTTATTGTGGTAAAATCTGGAGAGCTAAAAGTTTACAACTCAGATTAGATTGTCTTGATCCATTTGTCTTCTCAGCAAGAAATTCAAATTAAATAGAGTTACAGTCGTGCACCAAATGTGTGTGGGGGAGTAAAGGGACGGCCTAAATGTGTATTTACCTCAGTTTGTGCTGATACATTAACATTACAATAATAACAATAATAATTCAAGGCACCTGATACAGTCTTTGTGCCTTTTTTTTAAAAAAAATATTAATTCAGTTTTCAAGAACAGGCTGGCCAAGTTTATTTTCTCTAACTCCCAGTTGGAGAAAATATTTTTATTTTAATTATTACTGCACCTTGTCCAAAGCAGGTTTAATTTTTGTTCTTTTTCCCTATGTAGCTGATTCTTTGGGAGCTACCTTCTGTATCTCACATCAGCCGATTTCAACCATCTAAGTGCTGAAATTGAGCTATTTTGCTCTCCGTAAAAATAAACCCCAGACCATTATCTGTAATTTTTCATTCAAACACACAGACACACACAGACACACACAGACACACAGACACACACACACAGATCTCTGGCTTTATGTCCTCTGCTTTAATTCATCAGCTCCACTGAACACCAAGTGGCAACAACAACGTTGTAGAAAACCTGGATGTCAACTTCAATCTGCTGCGATTTGGTGTGAAATTTGTGCCATGGTGTGGGGCAGGAAAGGTCAAGGCTCCATAATTGATGTTGCTTATTCATCTGCTTCCCCGAGTATTTTTCCTCGCTGTATGCTGGCCTTTGTTTGGATAAATTGTTTGAAGATTTACTATAGTCCTTAAAGGGTGGGATGTCCAACTTTAATGTCCTTGCTAGGGAGTCGGCTCAGCCCAGCTGGGATAACATACAATGGCATTTAGAGAAGAGAGAGAGAGAGAGAGGAAAGACAAACACACATACACACATATAGAAGTAGGTAGATAGATAGATAGATAGCTAGACAGATAGATAGGTACAGTAGATAGATACAGTAGATAGATAGATAGATAGATAGATAGATAGATAGATAGATAGAGATAGATACAGTAGATATGATAGATAGATAGATAGATAGATAGATAGATAGATAGATAGATAGATAGATAGATAGACAGACAGACAGACAGAGAGAGAGACAGAGACATAGAGAGACAGAGACACACACACAGAGATTTCTCTTTTTAGCCCTCCATCACTGAGTGAAATAATTAAGACTTCTTTTATGAGGTAATTCACCACGGAATCTTAGTTTGGGGCTATGAAATGAGAGAAGCTAATAATTACTGCTGTGGCTCAAACTATTATTTTAAGAACTTGAACAGAACTGAGTGCGAAGAGCCAGAGGAGGGGAAAAAAATCAGACACACGCAGAATAATCTTTTGCATTCCTTTTTTTTTTGACAGTTTTCAAATTATTTTATAGGAGGGAAAGTCCTAATGATGGGGATTGATGAGGGAATTAATTCTATTTTGGGTCATTAGCCTTATTCTGCTTATGGAAGCAAATGGCTTCATTTGTTAATGCATATTACTAAGTTGATCTCGTTAGCTATTTTTTGGGGGTGGCATGCCTTTGTCACAATTCCCCCAATAATGGACCTTAATTTGCAATCATAAAAGAGAAATACAAACTAAAAAAGAAAAAGAAAGAAAAAGGTGCAAGAAAGCAAAAGAGAAAAAGAGAAGGGAAAAAAAAACCAACTCTGAGAAAACAACTTCCCATTCTCGTCACAAGCATAAACACTTTCACTGTCTCTTCACTTCCTTTTCATCAGAAAGCTTCTTCAGATCATATTTTAACTGCAGGCATACCCCATCAGCAAAAAGTCCAAACAGAGCCCTAAAATAATAACATCGATTAACAAAGGTAGAATTGAGGATTCTATATCTCATCCGTAAGGAAATGAATGTTTGGAGAGGTAAAGAAGTCACAGGCTCTTAATGTGAAGAAATGCTTAAAATTGAACATAACAAAAGAGGCACAATTTCTCCTTTAAAGGAAACAAATATCCCTTACTTTAAGCAGAAGACAATTAAATTATTTAAACGCTATCAGATGAGGGTCCATAAAATAACCAGAGGGAGAAAAAGGTCTTAAATGCCATATTAACTGTAAGCAAATCCAAAACAGGCAGTTCTCCAATCACGATCGCTCATTTAATGACAGTTTGAAGTTACAATGGTGCTGAAAAAAGGGATTTGTAGCTGGTCCTCTTGCTTGCAACATCCCTGGAATTGTGGGGTTAAAATTAGGTGCTTGGCAATCGGAATGCATTTATGACAGGTGCAGGGTCCTGGGTCAACATGATTCACTTAAAGACTGCAGCAAAACTCAGGTGCAACTCATTTAAGAACCATATCCCTTAGCAATTCCAGTTCCCACTTGTGTTCGTAAGTCGAGGACTACTGCTACACCACATTTTCCCAGATGGCCACAAGTCCAAAGAGAAGCATCCCCACTAACAATATGCCCCATTCAAATATACACAGGGGTTCAGGCAATTCTCTAGCTAAGAGTCTACGGAGTTCGGCAAACCCATAAATCCCACCCCTGGCTGCCCCCTCCCGCCCCTCTTCTCCCCTCCCAGGAGTCCCTACATGGCCCTTTTTGGATGCCAGGTAAGTACAGAGCCTGCTCAGAGGCTCAGGGAGGGTGAAAAATGGGCCTCCCGTAGGCTCCAGAGGGCCAGAAACATGCCTGTTTCCAGCTTCCAAAGGGCCTCCAGAGCCCAGGGGAGGCCATTTTCGCCCTCCCGGAGGCTCAAGGAAAACCTCCGAAGCCTGGGGAAGGCAAAAACAGCCCACCCATGGTTCAGGAGGCTGACTAGTCCACACCCATCATGGCCACACCTACCCAGCAACTGGGCAGAGAACCGGTTGCTGAAATTTTTGAAGCCCACTCCTGAATATACATCCAGTATCCCCACTATAAGCAAATCCACATTTAGAACGTATAAAGTAGTCCCCGGATCCTCGTATGAATAGAAAATTGAATTAACTTCTTTAAAACAATTAATAGACAATTTCTGAATGTGATTAGCAAGGGAAGTGCAAACTTGCCCCTGGAGGAAGTATGGCAGATGCCTTCAGCTCCCGTTTTTCCTGCCCTCCAGGGACCACTGCTTTGCTGGCTCCTTGTGAGAAGCAACCATGTGGAGCACAGATTGGGTGATCTCACATCCTCTTTTGCGTCCAGAGAGGGTCAGAGAAGGCAATCTACTCATCAGACTCCTTGTTCTTAGCCACAAATTTTGGCTCTGCTTTTCATGGAGCTATCTTCAGTCTGCCATTTTCCCCCTGAAATACAGCTGGGCCTTTGCCTTGATTTTGGGGGAAGAAAGGACCTGCTAACTAGTGGAATCTGCTGTTTTTGAAGGTGGTTGAAAAATTTGAGCTCAGATTGGAAGACTGTTGAATATTTGAACAGTGCTGAACAAGCACGGAGAAACCTCTATCTCCTTGTGGCTGAAAAAAATAATAATCAAAGAGCTGTGCGTTTTGCTCATGTTAAAAGGAACCCTTAAAAACACGCAGAAAGAGTTTGCTTCTCTATTTCAGAAGAAATTTAAGAGATGGAGTGGGGGTGCAGGAGAAATTCTATCACCGTCTGGAGAACAAATAAAATAGTTTGAAATAATGGCCTTGATTCCCATGGAACAAAAACAGAAGTGGCTTTTTTGATTAACCTGTTAATTCTGCCACCGTTTATAAGCACATCTTTCCTGTTGTGCCCAATTTCAGCTGACCTTGAGGTGGGTGGTCTTAAGTGTGTGTGTGAGAGAGAGAGAAAAAGAGGGATTTTTAAACAGTATGTGTTGCTTCACATCTTAAGCCTAAGGCTACTTTGTGGTGTTTTAATTGCTTATATTTTTTTCCTGCCGTTATTGAAATTTCAAGGTCTGTTTCTTTTGGGAAAACGAACACACATCGGATATTTGGGTATACAAAGCAAAGAAAGTTGTCTTTATGAATCCCAAAGCGACTTCTGTGCAGAAGGCAGAAATATTTGTGAGCACACCTGAGAAGATGTGTGTGTGCCCAAGGACATATTTATATTTTTATGTTGGGAAATGGAACTCTGATTTTACAATGCTGCTCCGCCATTTGAACCAAGCATTCTTCCCAAAGGCCGTTGTGTACAGACAAGTTGACAAACCTTTTTCTTAAATTTGTTTTTATTGTAATTTTCAAAAATACAAATCACATTTATATTCATAACAATTTTGCATCAATAAATACATATATCTTATATATCATATATACATGTCTATATTAATAATCTCTTAAGATCTCTTATTTTATTTACAATAATCCATTCTTTCTAATCTTTACATCTATTTTTTAGCCATTCATACCATTTATCCCATACTGCATAATATTCGGACTCTTCTTTATCTTTCATTTCCAGTATGAGCTTATCCATTTCTGCACATTCCAATATTTTTTGTATAACTAAATCTTCTGAAGGGATATTAGCTCCTTTCCATAATTGTGCAAAAGCTATTCTGGCTGCTGTCAAAATATGCAATATAATCTATTTAATCTTTTTGGGATATTGGCTTGTAATTATTCCTAACAAAAAGAATTCTGGATTAAATTCAATTTGATATTTGGTGATGTCTTGTAGCCAGTTCTTTATTTTAACCCAATATTTCCTGGTCTCAGGGCATAACCACCACATATGATAAAAAGTACCATCTTTTTTGACAAACATTTTTTATTTAACAAGTGAAAGCAAGCCTCTAGTCTTAAATGGAAAGGAGAAATCTCCTTAAAACAAACAAATTCAATGTCATTTCTGTGCTAATAAATGTGAACACAACACTGTATGCCAGTAATATGAAAACAGTGTAAATAAGAGTAATAATATTTGCCTAATAAAGGCAATTGAAATAATTGTGGTTGTTCTGTATTAATTTATTTGACGATGTCCTCTTGATTCCCCCCTTTTACCTAAAAACATAATGGTGGAAAAATAAAATTCTGTGTTATTAATAAGAATCCGGTGGTGACAGACATCCGTTTAGAGTTTAAAACAGAAATAGCTGTTTTACACAAAAAAGATTGAATGTATATATATATATATGTAGGTTTACTCAAATATCATTAAGCACCGCTGGTACAAATATTCATTGCGCGCTAATTGTGTTAGTGTAATGCAGTAGCTAGTAAACAACTCTTTTTAAAAATCTGCATAATAATCATTACTACGGTACAAAATTTATTTTCTGCAAATATTCCCTTTCCTGTTGTTTTCCTGCTATCAACGATAACTTATATTTCAGTAATAATTTAGAAGCAGAAGCAGTACCTTTTTCCCTGTCACTCACCAGCACTAAAGCTGCCTTTAGTCAGTTTTCCATTATTTAGCAATCTCTGTAGAAATACAGTATTTAATTGCTTTTCAGTAGAGCTTAATATGTATGCTGTCTTGCCCTGAATATGTAGAAGAAATGTTTCTTAAGGGCTGATCTCTCTATATATAGCATGAATGGAGAACAGGATGTCAGAGAGAAGTCTGAACTCAAATACTTCTTGCTGATATGGTAGGTTTCCGTCTGCGATTTTTAGTTTTTGCCTGCAGTCTGAAATGGTGTAATCAAGGAATTACATTAATCCTGCATTGCTCTTAAAAGATATCTCTTCAGAGAAAAATGGGGAAGGTAAATCATCTTAAAGTGATTTTAGTAATGAGGTTAGCTCCTCCAACCTGTCTTCAGAAATCAGAATAAATTCTTTGGGGCTGTTATAGTATTTTTGTACTCTCTCAGCCCAGTTCACCTCCCAAGTTTTTTTTGTAGTGGGGAAAAAAAATAGGAAGAGGAAAGTGTATCACCATCTTGAGTTATTTGTAAAAAATATTAATAAAGGTGGGAGATCAATAAAATAATAAATACATTGGGTTGCAAAATGTTGCCCACTGTGATCTGGCAAAGATGCACTTTCTAACGTTTACATTTTCTGACGGGCAAATGCTGTGAACCCAAGCCATGGTTACTTTCATGTCACATGGCAAGACTTTTATTTTTAAAAAATCAAACAATAAACGATGGTCTTCTACCCACACTTGAGTCCTAGTGACTTCATGAATACAGCATTGTAGGTTTTATGGCAATAACAACAACAATAACAATAATAATACATGCAACCCAGTCAACTGAAAAGCCTGGAGCACCCACAGTTTCTGAAGGAAAGCTGATTGATTGTTTTCATTGTTAAGAAGTTTCTCCTTAGTTCTAGGTACCTTCTCTTCCATTGTTTCTTGTCCAGCCCTCCACTGCTTTGAAAAATAAACCCCCTCTTCTTTGTAGCATCCCCTCAAATATTGAGAAACTGCTATCATGTCATGCCTAGTCCTTCTTTTCATTAGACTAGGTGTACCCAATTCCTGAAAACATTCTTTGTATATTTTGGCATTATTATTATTATTATTATTATTATTATTATTATTATTATTATTATTATCACAGTCAGCCAGATGTTCAGACTGGGTCTGGCATTTTTGTCTACCTATCGAGTCCATCCCAAGGACCTGGGATAGGCAAATCTGGATGTTTGATGGTGTTACAGATATCGCCGCAGGATGGAAGCTGTTCCAAGTAAAGCTGCCTTCTGCAATTGACTGATAGCAAATTTGTCAATGCCTATGGTGTTCAAGTGGTGCTATTATTATTAGTAGTAGTAGTAGTAGTAGCAGTAGTGGTAGTAGTAGTATCTCTTTTATTCATTAAACATGAAACTCAGTCAACTGAACATTTAAAAATGTATCACAAATATCATTGACTGGCATGGATGGTTGATACAGGTTGCTGGCAGCCTCCTAGGTATCAAACAAGTACCTTCTTAAGATGTACGCTGTTCCGAATAGCACAGTTTTTTGCAGTTCTGCTGGTTGTTATTGCAGAAAGTTGCAATTTCTTGATGTATGTTGTAAAATTCTTGGACATGGTGCCAAGTGCCCCGATGACAATGGGTATCACTGTTTCATCCATAATCATGAAGTTTTGATGGGCAGGTCACAATATTTTGTGATTTTTTCCCAGTTCTTTTTCTTTGACTCTTGCGTCTCCTGGTACAACGATATCAATAAATTGTATGCTTTAGTTTTCCATGACTCTGATATCTGGCATGTTGTGTTCCAAATGATGATCTGTCTGTATTTGAAAGTTGCACAAGATCTTCACCATCTCATTTTCAACAACTTTTTCCACTTCATGTTCCCATGACAGTTGAGTGAGTTTCATGTTTAATGAATAATAATAATAATAATAATAATAATAATAATAAATTATTATAATATATAATATATAATATATCCTGCAATTCTACCTTAACAGTTCCTAGGTCCTTGGTTAGGACTCGAGCTGTTGAGCTACCAACCAACCCCAAAGGCTGTGAATCTCACTAAATATTTAATAATAATAATAATAATAATAATAATAATAATAATAATAATACCCTTTCCATCTTTTCAGTGCTCCATGTCGCTTCTAACCCCAAAAAAGTCTCGGTGAGCTCTCATCAAGCATTAACCACCTCCAACCTTGTTAAACTTTTCTATTTTAACCTTTATTGCACTTAACAGAAATGCTGTACAATTGTGAATGTGCTTTGAGGCTTTTTAGAAATCTTCATCTGGTGGAAAGTTAAAATTGCAAAGGCAAGGCGGAAAAAAAAATGAAAGAAGGCTATGATTCCTTCCAAATCTAGAACGGGTTAAGCAAACTGCATTTCAGAATAGCTGGCATTGCAGCACAAGATCGTTCCCCCCCTCTGTTTGTGAAAACTCTTATCCCTGGATGGGCTTTGTAAATATTCAAGCTTAACTCCAGCTTGCAAGAAAGAGAAGGCCATCAACAGACAGGCTTCCTTCCTGCCTCTGCTTTTCATCTTTTTTTGCTGTCAAAACGAAGCCTTTGGCAGGATATTTTTCAAGAGTGCAGTGTTGTTTCAGAGACCATTGCTCAGGTTCCCCCTCTTCATCATTCTGGAATGGTCCAATCTTTCTCTCCTTGATGTTGTTGTTTTTTTTAGAATGGATTTCATGAGAAAAGGCTGTCTTCCTTTCATGGTTGTTTGTGCCGCCTAGAGACAATTCCTGGCATATTTGAGGACAATCTCTGGCCAGGGCTGTGAAAGAAGAAGCTTGTCATGTGGGACATCAATCATTCAAGGATATTAATATGGAAAGCCCTATGATAGACTGGAGGCAACTGGAGGCCCCTGAGAGATGTTAGATGTTTTGTTGATAAGCAACTTGGAGGTATAACTGGAGCATACAAAACATTTGCTAGACCAATACAGCTCATCAGTCTGGAACCCGCACTACATATTGGATATTAATACAGTTGAGAAAGCCCAGAATTATTTCACGAGAAGAGTTCTCCACTCCTCTACTCGTAGCAGAATACCTTATGCAGAGGTGGGATTCTACTGGTTCAGACCATTTCTATAGAACCAGTTGTTACAATTCTGCGCAGTTTGGAGAACCAGCAAATTGCATCACTGGCTAGTCCCTCCCCTCCCCACCCACCCCACCCAGGAGGCTTCCCTGAGGCCCAGTCAGGGGTGGTATTCAGGGGGTTGGGTGAGGGAGAAGTGGCCTGAGAGCAGAACTGAACCTTCCTTAGGATTGAAGCTTCTATTTTTCAGTGCAGACTCAGGCAGCAGATTGCAGAAAGGTAGATCTGGGAGTGAAGCTGTGATTCTGCAAGCAGCTCAATCTGCCTGCCTGCTTTGCCTGATTTGGGCTAAAAGTTGCTCTTTTGTTTTAAATAAAAATTCAATCTTTACATATATATTTACAATATTTACAAACAAGCCACGTCCAGCCAGTCACACGACCACCAAGCCACACCAATTAGGCCATGCTCACAGAACCAGTTGTTAAGAAATTTGAATCCCACCCCTGACTTTATGTCACCAGACTTGAAATTTTAGACCTAGACAACCTAGAACTACGCCTTTGGTCTGATCTAACTGTAGTACATAAAACTATCCATTACAATGTCCTACCCATCAATGAATACTTCAGGTTCAACCACAACAATACAAGAGCACACAATAGATACAAACTCAAGGTAAACCGTACCAAACTTGATTGCAGGAAATACGACTTCAGCAACAGAGTGGTCAATGTCTGGAATTCACTACCAGACTCTGTGGTTTCTTCCTGAAACCCCAAAAACTTTAACCTTAGACTGTCTACTATTGACCTCACCCCTTTCCTAAGAGGTCTGTAGGGGGCGTGCATAAGCGCACCAACGTACCTACCGTCCCTGTCCTATTGTTTCTTTTATTTGTATCAATTTCATGTATTCATAACCATGTTTATACTTATACCTGTTATCTAATACTTGCTTGACAAATAAAATAAATAAATAATATGGAGGAGCAGCCTTGGCATTAACATGAACTGCTAGCAGGCTTTCCTGCTACCTTAGACAACATTAACTCAACAATAGCTTGGGAAACCAGGACTGTTAGAAAATAATGGATAAAATTCACCTTTCTTAATATACTATGAAAGCAGTGCCATGCTCATTACTTATAAGTGATGGGAAATCATGTTTCAAGTACTCGGGAACCCTTAGTTTTAATTAGTATGCATTATTAGGATTTATAATAGGCATTAGTATCCATTCTCCCTTTAGTCATAATGATGGCTCTATACA
The DNA here is from genome assembly GCA_009733165.1 of Naja naja. NCBI lineage: Eukaryota > Metazoa > Chordata > Lepidosauria > Squamata > Elapidae > Naja > Naja naja. The sequence goes on from CM019151.1 coordinate 89,857,868, forward strand.
TTGTCAAAAAGGGTGAATTAGGATGCCTTAAACTGCATTGAAAAAGACTGAAGTTTGCCTGTATTTCTATCTATTGTAATCATTGCCTATATGGATTGAAAGCATACAGAAGATCATCCTTCTAAGGATTAAAACCATATATCTCGTTCACATGCTAATACTTAGTTCTCCAATTTTGCCCCTGTGAACCCGAACTCAATTATTGTTGAGCATTTCAATTATTCTGAACGTTGCTATGCAACTACAAAGTATGTATATTAGGGAAAACACAAAAATAGACGTATTAGTGGACATAATATGCTAATAAGAAATGCTGACGGTGCCCAGCTTTTATTTCCACCCTGGGCTGCTCAGGTGATATTGTGGAAGTGCTTCCTTGGATGGAGAAAAAACAAGATTAAACTTAACTCTAGGAAGGCTGAGTGGCTCCAGTTCTGGGACTTTCCATCTTTCGTTTTTGATGAGGTTTTACCACCCAGGAGTCTGTCCTGTCCAGTTTCAGGAACTGTTGGCAGCCATGGGATGTGAGGGTTTTTGCACAACTTTGTGTTGTGTGTCAGATGATAAGAGGAAGGGAGGGAAAGGGAAGGGAAGGGAGAGAAGAGAGAAGAGGAGGGAAGGGAAGGGAGGAGAGGAGGGGGAAGGGAAGGGAAGAGAAGAGATAACCTTTATTGTCATTTTTTAATATGAGCATACTGGCCCATATTAAAAATGAAAATCTTTTGCCTGCTCTCAAAAGAAAGTACATATCTACCCATACACATACATAACACACATATACACATTTTAAATACATATATACCTACACCCTTACATCTATCTATCTATCTATCTATCTATCTATCTATCTATCTATCTATCTAATCTTTCTATCAACAGTATCTATGTATTTATCTATCTATCTATATCATATCTATCTCTATCTATATACATATACATACATAGATAGATACATACACTACTGTCCATTTTGAATACATAGTGGAAAGAGGAAACTTGAGAGTTGATGCTATATGGAACAAAACTGTGACTGAATCTAGATACTTTGCTATGGTTATCACAAAGTCCCTTCCCAGAAGGTAACAAGAAAAACAGGTCATAAAGTGGATGTGTAGCATCCCCAGACAATCCTGCAGACTCAAGAATCACTTATATTTGAACTCATTCCTGGATCTGGATGCTCTGCTCATAGTTACTCATGCCTTAGTCATCTCTTAAATGGATTGCTGTGGTGTACCTTCCACAGGCCAGCCCTTGAAGAGCATCTAGAAATTGTAGCTGGTTCAAAATGCAGTAGTGCAGGCAGTGATGTGCCAACTTGGAACAGCATATATTACGTCTCTTCTCTATGAATTGCATTCATTTACTCTGGAAGCCAATTGTATTCAATTGGCTTCCAGGTCCAATTGAAGATGTTGAATCACTACAGCCCTTAAAGGCATGGGCTCAAGTTTATTTGAAGGACCATCTCTCCTCAGTTGTGTATACCCATTCCATCTGATCCAGCAGGAGAGGCCCGCTCAATGTCTTGTCTATTATGGAATGTCATTTGGTAGGACCTTGGAGGACAGCTTCTTCTGTTATGGCATTTGCTCTTTGGGACATCATCCCACCGGAGGTAAGATTGGTTTTGAACAGTGGTGGGCTGCAACCAGTTTAACAACCAGTTCTGTGAGTGCGTGCTTCATTCAAAGAAACACCAATTTGAACCTCAACAGCTTAGCTCCTGGTGCAGCCACGGTAAGTAGAACAGCTGAGATGTGGAAATCCACTGTGTCACGTGAATCAGCTGAGCTGAGAGAGGCAGAAATATAGGACAGGATAGGGCGGGGCCAGGTGGGCAGGGCCAGCTGATCGTCAGAACTACCAGTTCAGTAGAACCAGTCCAAACTGGCAACAGCCCACCACTGGTTTTGAAGACATGATTACATTCTCATGTATGGGGATTGAAATATATGGCAAGGCCTGTGAAATGGTTATGTTGATGCTGATCTGATGTTTAGAATAGAATAGAATAACAGAGTTGGAAGGGACCTTGGAGGTCTTCTAGTCCAGTGGTTCTTAAGCTGGGCGATATTGCCCCAAGGGCGATTTTTTTTCAGGGGGCGATGGAACAAAAGGCAACGTGGGGGCAAAGGAATGGAAGGGGGGCAATATGGGGGTGATGGAGCAAGATATAGTGGGAGAGAGAGAGAGAGATCTATATTGGTAGATAGGTAGGTAGACAAAAAGACAGACAGGTAGGTAGATAGGCAGGAAGGCAGGCAGGCAAACAGACAGACCTTTGGATGGATGGATGGACAGCGCCAGTTCAGGTGCGTACAACAGTCAATGGGTGAGCCTGCAGGGCTGGCGCCTCGAACCCCCTGCCGCCTCTTAGCGTCCCCAAGGGGTCAGCAGAGGGTGCTAAGAGGCGACAGGGGTGTTTGAGGTGCCGGCCGGCCCTGCAGGTTCACCTATTGACTAGCACTGCTCCGAAGCCGGCACCTCCAATGTGGAAGCAGTGGCATGTTACGTGCGCTGAGGCCATTCGACACCGCCCCCTGCCACCTCTTAGTGCCCCTCTGATGGCCCCCTTGGGGATGCTAAGAGGTGGCAGGGGGCGTTATGGGGGAGGGGGCGATGACAACTTCCTCAATGGCTCAAGGGGGTGATACTTTCAAAAAGGTTAAGAACCACTGTTCTAGTCCAACCCTCTGCTTAGGCAGGAAACCCTACAGCACTTCAGACAAATGGTTATCCAACATCTTTTTAAAAACTTCCAGTGTTGGAGCAGTTGCAGCTTCTGGAGGCAAGTTGTTCCACTGATTCATTGTTCTCACTGTCAGGAAATTTCTCCTTTGTTCCAGGTTGCTTCTCTCCTTGATTAGTTTCCACCCATTACTTCTTGTCCTGCCCTCAGGTGATGTAGAGAATAGCTTGACTCCCTCTTCTTTGTGGCAGCCCCTGAGATATTGGAACACTGGTCCTTCTTTTCGTTAGACTAGACATACCCAGTTCCTTCAACTGTTCTTTATATGTTTTAGCCTCCAGTTTGTTTGGTTTTGTGTCTTTATGATGTTGTTGTTTTTTGTAGTTATCATCATGATTTTGAGATGGGCATCCACACACATTGAAGTATGTATTAAAAATGGATTTCATTAGAGGCGTTTGTTTGCAAAACTATGAACATGAGGCAAGACTGCCACAGACTCTGTTGTGAATTCTCTATTCTCCCAGGTAAATCATACAAGAAACACAAGATGAGCTATTTTATTTTGTAAGGCTGCATTAACAGAATCTTGCAAGTCTGAAAGTGCAAATCTCCCACCATGTTTTTTTTTCTAACTTGATTAGTTGTTTTTTGTTTTTTGCTAATGTGATGACTTAGGGCAGATTTGTTTATTTGTATCCCACCCTTATTATTTTTTTTACAAATAACTCAAAATGGCAAACATATCCAACACACCTTTTCCTCTTCTTCTTTTCCCCACTACAACAACTCTGTGTGGTGAGTTGAGCTGAGATCCAGTTGGCTTTCATGCAACAACAACCCAGTTGGAGCCTTTCCAAGTTTCTTTCTCTGTTCATTTCTCAGTTGTGGACTTCTTTTATCTGACTGCTTGCCTTCAGAAGTAGCGGGAGCTTCATCGCTGGAGGCTTTCAAGAAGAGACTGGACTGCCATCTGTCAGAAATGGTGTAGGGTCTCCTGCTTGGGTGGGGTGGGGTTGGACTAGATGACCTACAAGGTCCTTTCCAACTCTGTTAATCTGTAATCTTCCTCCACCTCTGTCTTCCAAGGTCACTCTCACATTCCATTCCATCCCTTCAGTCCCAAAAGGCTTTCATCTTCCCTAAAGTCACCAGTATTGCATTGAGGTTGTTTCAAATTAGGATACAGATATACAGATTAACAGAGTTGGAAGGGACCTTCTAGGTCATCTAGTCCAACCCCTCACCCCGCCCAAGCAGGAGACCCTACACCATTTCTGAAAAAATATGGATTTGGACTATACGGTTTCAATGGCCACTTCAGTGCAGAGCTTCTTGTAGGACAGTGCTGGAAAGGTTTGTAGACCAGTAGAGCAAAATCTGACACCGTGATTAGATGCTAGCTACCATCTGACTTTGAACATTTGGGTTTTTGTTATTGTGTATGTTGCTTTACACCCAAAGCATTTCTTGTCTCTTGGACTTGCAATGCTGCATTCGCTCAGCCTTCCCCTTTTTCTTGACATGGGCCCAACACCTATTACTCCTAGCAGATGTGCTCGCATTAGGACTTGCGAATAGGTCCTAGTGTTTCTAATGATATGTTAGCCTCTCATACCAGTATGTGTGATTCCTGATCTGTTGTAGCTAGCAAGGGCCTTTAAAGCCTGTTTTTGTGGGCGACCCTTTTTCTGCGAGAAGCTTCATTTAATTTTTTTCTTTAAATCAGTGGGGTCCCAAACTGCCATGAAATTCATGAAATTACAGGATTCACGCCCCGCTAATTTGACTGTAAGATCAAAAGCTCCTCTGTTTTCTTGGGTCATATCATATACCTTCTTTTTCTTTGCAACAAGTGATGTTTGAATCTTCATTTGCATTAGCCATGCTGTGTGTGAAAACTTTGGCCAAGTTGTCTCAAGATATCTTCGGGTTTCTTTTCTTTTTCTTTTTTCTTTTGTAAACAACAACAACGACAACACCCAAAGCACAAAGTTTCTTTTCTTTTCTTTTTTTTTAAAATAAAGTGTTTGTACTTCGTCCCATAGTCTCCTGGAGAGGAGAATGAAAACAACCTCTTCCATTATTTATTGTCTAAGTTGTCAGTTTGATTAGTTGCCTCTCACCCATCTAAGGGAGCAGTGGATCATTAAATGATGTCCATGGTTAAATGTTGAAGTCCTGCCTTGTGCCTCTTAATGCATAATTGGGCTGTCTCTTAATACATACAGAGGCACTTGTTTCTGAATATAAAACCTGCCCCTCAACAGGTCAGCGAGATAGTGGAAACCTGCTTGTTGTCTGACTTTGCCTTGCCAAAGAATGGAGTCACTAATCTACTTGATCTCTCCCAGTCAGATAAAGGAGAAAGTGAGGGATGCATAGATTTCAAGGGTGGAAGAGCTTTGTAAAAGCAATTTCTTTGGAGAGGGTGAGGGGAAAAAAGAAACCTAAAGCAAAAGGCAGTTGGAAACCTTTTAATTAGTACTAATTACCTCAGCAGAAAACGTTGGGAGTCTTGAAAGGATTTGTGTCAGCAAGTGAAAGATCAAAGATTGTGGTGCTTGCATTTTAATCTGTGGGCTATATAAAAAAAAGAGAAGGAAGAGGGGGTAATAGAGCCCATGAGAATGGCAATCCAGGTGGGTTGAAGGCCTTAAGCCCTTCTTTACTGCCAAGGCCTGAGGCCTAGTTCCAATTTACATAGGAAGATGATTTAATTTTATTTTACTTACTTATTTATATAGTTTTTTTTAAATTGAATATCTTCCTTGGATAAAGGCAGGGCATTTTTCCAGAGACTGTATCGCTGGCTTTTCTTTTGAAATGTTCATTCCGTCCAGTGGATAGGATAAATGGATAAATTTTATTTCAAAGTTTAGGGTTTTGAGGTGAAAGGAACATGAGGATCCATTAAAGACGTGGGCCGATTGCACTCAGCAAATCAGCACCATCAAAAACTGATAAGGGACCTGAAGCAGACCCTCCCTCTGGTTGTGAGGTGGGGTTGATGGCCTCTATCTGTCATAAAAGGTATGGTAAAGGTTCCCCTCGCACATACGTGCTAGTAGTTTCTGGCTCTAGGGGGAGGTGCTCATCTCCGTCACAAAGCCGAAGAGCCAGCGCTGTCCAAAGATGTCTCCATGGTCATGTGGCCGGCATGACTAAATGCCGAAGGTGCATGGAACACTGTTCCCTTCCCACCAAAGGGGTCCCTATTTTTCTACTTGCACTTTTACCTGCTTTTGAACTGCTAGGTTGGCAGAAGCTGGGACAAGTAATGGGAGCTCACTCCATTATGCGGCACTAGGGATCCGAACCACCGAACTGCCAACCTTTCTGATCGACAAGCTCAGCATCTTAACCACTGAGCCACCGCATCCCTATCTGTCTTACAGTCCACTTTTTTCTGCCCTTATAGCTCAAAGGGAAGAAATGCAAGAAATGCATGTGCTGTTAGCAATATGCAGGATGCAAACACAGCTCTGATGTTTCGGACCAAACCCATCTCATTCAGAATCTTGGTCTTCTCTATAGAACTTGCAGATGTTCCCAAGGAACCAGTCTGAGCATTTCTCAGACTGTGTCCTTGAATTGGGTATATATCTAGTCCAAGGAAGAGAAGGACTAGGGCTGACATGATGGCAGTCTTCCAACATGAGGGGTTGTCAGAGAAGAGGAAGTCATCTTATTTTCTAAGCACTTGAGATAATGGATGGAAGATCACCAATAAAAGATCCAACCTAGAATTAAGGAGAAACTTCCTCCCATTGAGAACAATTAAGCAATGGAACACCTTGCCTCCAGAAATTGTAGGTGCTTCATCACTGGAGGTGTTTAAGAAGAGTTTGGATAGCTATTTGTCTGGAATAGCATAGAGTTCTCCTGCTTGAGGAGGGAGTTGGACCATAAGACCTCTAAGTCCCTTCTGATTCTATTATTCTGTATTCTGTCCATGTTAAGACTTGTCTTAAACAAGACTGTTTTGCATGGAAAGTAATTCCCTGCTGTTCTCCAGGCCATAACCTATATCATATTCTATCTGTTTTGGACTATTTACAGTGAGAACCAACTGCCTATTTATTCCCACACTCTTAAAATAGATGCCCTCCTTTGATTATTGTGGCCAAGAACACTTAATTTAGCTATTCAGTATCAGCACTTCAATTTGGATATACCTTTTGAACAAGCATGCTGGACTTTTAGAGAGACAGTTTGGTTATACCTTTACTGCAACTAGAACACCAGGCCTTCAAGAAAATGATTAATTGTTGTGGCCCACCAGCGGCCAGCAGAGCTGGTGGCAGACTCGGACAGTGAGGAGGTTGGGGATGAACATGGGCCAGTCCTGGAGTCTGGGGAAGGCTCTGACAAGTGCTCTGCATCAGAGGCAGAGATGGGGCCAGGGACAATTATCAGCTGCCTTCGGAGTCAGAGATCAGTGGGGCAGAAGAACAGCTGGAGCCTGTTTCCAGTGTGCGCATGCACAGAGTGGCCAGAAGAAGGGAACAGTGAGGAACAAGGGCTGAATTGGGAGTAGAGCCATAGGTGGACAGTGAATTGCCCCTCCCATAGGGAATAAAAGAGGAGCGAAAAGGGAGTGGTGTTTGCAGGAGACAATTAGTTCAATTCATTAGGGTGGAGTTCTGTTCCTGACTTCTTGCCAAATAATTGCTGCTACAGCGTGGTATTTGGGAAATATCAGCCTGGCAACTCTCAAAGCCTGATAAAGGCCTGTAGTTGTGAAATCTCTTGAAAGACTGTTTGCTGGGACTTTGCTGGAGAAGAATTCACTTTAACCTAAATAAAAGGGGGTTTATCGGGATGAGGAGTCAGCTTCATGATCTTGGGAAGCCTAGATCAGAGCACTCATGTCCATACATCTCATGTTTGCGAATGGGTTCTTGAAAGAAACCCTGGTCTTGTTAATGAAGACCATATATCAGAAAAATGAAATTTCTAAATTTCCTATCATATCCATACACCCTACCAGGACTGGCAGGTGGGTATGCTCATCTATTTGGGAGTCTCTTCTGATGGAACTTAAGACTTGTGCCTTCTCTATGGCAATGCCTCTCCTATGGGACATCTCCCAAAGAACTGGATGGCCCCAAAGATTGGACAGCCATTTGTCCAGAATAGAATAGGGTCTCCTTCTTGTGCAGGGGATTGGAAACTAGAAAACTGGGAATGAAGTTAAGTCACCTAGAAAAGGAATTTATGGTAGGAATAGGAACAGCAATTTTCTGGGTGAAAAAGGTGATCTAAGAAAGTGCAAGAAGAAGAAAAGGAAAAAAAGAGGCAGAAGAGGAAGAGAAGTTGAATAGAGGGAAAAAAATCACTGGGAGGAGGCGAGGACGCTAGGGCCCATGATAGGACACATAAATGTATATATAATGTCACAGCACTGTTTAATCACTATTGGTAATATGTATACGTGGAAAAAATTCAATAAAGCATTATTAAAAACAAAAAAGGAAAAAAGACACTGGGAGGAGGCGAAGACGCTAGGGCCCATGCAAAATATTTAGAGAGTGTCATAAAGAAGGTTTATGAATGGAGTTGAGCAAATGTTTTTTGTTGATTTAGCCTTGGGTTAAAAACTTCAAAAGAGGGAATTTGCAGACGAGTGGCACTGCGCTGCAGGTGACCATTAAATGAACTCTGCGACTTTGATTTGGCAGCTGTGAGATGTGTGAACTTCAACTTTTGGAATTCTGGGAGCTGAAGTCCGTCCTGGGTGTCTCTCTCTCTCTCTCTCTCTCTCTCTCTCTCTCTCTCTCCCTCCCTCCCTCCCTCCCTCCCTCTCTCTCTCTCTCTCTCTCTCTCATGCATACATTGTTCACTTGAAGTGGTGCAATCTGGAATATCTTAACATTGTGGTGCCTTCTCTTCACAATGCCAGAAGAGGACTTCAGGGTGAGTAAACCACAAGAGCTGATTTTAACCTGTAAGCAGGTGTTTTTTTAAAACTTTGTTTTCTCTGGCACTCTTCTTTGTCACCTCCATTTCAGACTGCCTTCTCATCTTTGGGGCCACCCTATGCAAGTTGTATAACTCCTAGTAAAGCATGTCCCAGCATCAACATTAATCTGTAACCAGATAATCCTTAGTAATACCAAAATTCCCAAGTGTCACTTTCCTTCAATAAGAATTAAGACTCACGTAGCCCTTACTCTCATGCTTTAAAAAGCTATGTTTAGTTATGTTTAGTTTTGGATAAGGGAATGAGACAACCATTTAGTTGTAATGAGTGAACAGTAACTTCAATAACTTCTGGAATAGTGCAGGGTCTCCTCCTTCAGCAGGGGATGGGATAGAAGGCCTCTTGTTTTCCAATTGTGTTATTCTATTATTCCATTTGAACTTTCTAAAGCATCAGTTAACATTCATACTTAATTGCAAGTATTTGTTGTTACTTGTAAACTATTCCCTGAGAATTAAATCAAGAGAAACTATGACAGAACCTAGGATCGTTGGTATTGATATTATTATTCATTTTGGCTTTGAAATGTGACAAATTCAGCACATCATATGTGTTAAATATCTTAATCTGGTAAAGCTATTTTCAGTTCTTATTAGAGCAAGTTAAAAGTGAATGGATGGATGGATAACTGGTTGGCCAGCTTGAGGATAAATAGATAGGTAGGCATTGTGTGTGCATAACAGTATTGCACATTGTTTTCTAGGGCTGCTCTTGATTTCTAAGTTTCTATATTTTCCAGTCATCTCCCCAATCAATTCAATTGACCAGTAAAAATAGTTAATCAAATCACTTAACCTGTTTTCTGCATGCTTTCAATATGCTGTAACTTCTGCAGCTTTTTCTAAAAAAGCAAAACAAACTGTCTTGCTACGCAGAACTCTAATCTGTTCAGTTTGGGGAATAGCTCTAAGCAGTGGGTTCTTTTCCTTCCTTTGCTGAGAAAACAATGATTAATAAACCAGATCATGGCTTGTGCTCTTCTTCTGAGCGCCTGATGGGACAGCTTTCAGGGAGGTTCAGCCAGGGAGATCCTTTGTCCCATTACAGAGATCAAGGGAGTAAAAAAACCACACCGCCAGGATTAAGCCAGGTCAACCTGAGGCAATGGCATGACATAAAACTCGACACTGGAAGGTGACAGGGAGACAGAGAGGGGTGTTTTTTTTCCCCTCCGCCCCAAAAAAGTCTGCTTTGTCAAAAGCTTCAGTCCCTTCTCACCTACAGGCCACTTCTGCTGATCCCAGCTCATTAATTGAACTGGAGAGCCGCCTTGACCCGGGCTGGGTTCTTTTGAAGTTGATGTCCTCTGTTGCAGAAGGAAATAATTTTCTGCCTGGTTCAATGAGCCATCAGTAGCGCTAGCGGGGCCCAAATGACATGTGAGAATATTAACCTCCTACCTTGAAAAGCTGTGAATCTTGAGAGGCAGACTATAATCAGCCTCACTCACTTGCCTCTCTCTCTCTCTCTCTCTCTCTCTGCACTCCATAGGAGTGCTCAGTGTTTGGCTGTCCTGGTGTTCGGTTCAAGCTTTCTTCAGTAGAGGGAGCTTTCCAAGATCCACACTGTGATTTCCATTTGCACAATGCATTATTGAGTTGAGGACCAAACAGGTGCCTCTGCACAAACCAGGATGTTTGGTTGCATACCAGGATGGTTAGATTTTTGTAGCCACTTAAGTGCAACCCAGCAGTGCCCCCCTCAAAAAAGCCAATGCCATCCTAGGCTGCATCAATATTAGAATGTGCTGTCATCAGATACCTGGATCATACTATCATATATGGTGGACGTGTGTGGAAGCCAAAAGATACTGAACTAAAATTCATACATGGCTGGAAAAAAAATGACAAAACAGCATATAGACTTGAAACCAGAGATATTTTTTTATTGGGTATCTTACCTGAAGGATACAACAGAGAATTGGCATATTTGATTATTAACGTTTTAACTGCAGCTAGAATTGTATTTGCTCAAAACTGGAAAAATGAAAAAAAAATTCCAATAGAGGAGGAGGTGATAAAGAAAATAATAGAATGTGCTAAGATGTGTAGATTGACACTGGCAATTAGAGAGTAAGAAGAAAAAGAATATTATAAGATATGGGATTTATTTTATCAATGGTTAGATAGAAAAATAGGAAAATGAAATATATTACAATATAGATATAATACAATAGTAAATATAAAATAACGGTAATGATATGTTTTAATTGATTATCATGGAAGGAAGTATAACATAAGATAGAATTTGTATAAATTTGAGATTTACTCAAAAACGATAATGAACTTGCAACTAAAGTCTAATGATGATGTAATGATAACATAGCATGATATAGAAAGTTGATTAATATAATATGAATATAAATTTAAATCTAAGAGGAAAGACGATAGATATTGTGCACAAAAAATGTACCAACCAACACACTGTACGAGTGAAAGATTTTATTTGTTGTTTTGTGTTTATGATTGATTATGTTTGTTGTCAAAAAAAAAAAAACATTTTACAAAAAAAAATAGAATGTGCAGAAATGAATAGTTTAACACTTGCAATTAAAGAGAAGGTGCAAACTGAATATTATAAGATATGGGAACTATTTTATCTATGACTAGAGAAAAAGCTAGAAATAGCTAATAGACCAGTGAAATATAGAAAATATGTTAATAGAATTAAACAAGTTAAGAAGAGGAGGGGTATAGTAATAGAGATATTATGCATATTAACAAGATAAGAATAAGAATAGATAATTAATACTAAAGTAGTGAACTTTAATTGTTACTGCACAAGGTATTTGTATCCAGGTGACACACCATTAAATGGAAGATGAATTGTACAGTATGTACTCTAAATAAAATAAAATAAAATAATTTAAAAAAACCAGTGGGATGGCATCAACACTACAAGAAGTGATAGCTCCACTCTGTACTGCACTACTGAGTCCAATTCTGGTCACCGAGATGCACAAAAGATGTGGAGGCCCTAGAAAGAGTGGGATTCAACATTTTTTACTACTGGCTTGGTGGGCATGGCATGGCTTGGTGGGCATGGCAGGGGAAGGTTACTGCAAAATCCAATTCCCTCCCCACCCCACTAACCTGCTTTCCAGCTCCATTCTCCTGTGCAGGGCAACCAAAGAAGACCCAGCCAATCAGCTGGGACTCAATGGGAGGCAGAGAATAGATGGGTTAGCGGGGCCAATCAGAGGTGGTATTTGCTGGTTCTCCGAACTACTCCAAATTTCCGCTACCGGTTCTCCAGAACTGGTCAGAACCTGCTGAATACCACCTCTGCAGCTCTCCATTATGCACATATGAAGCCCATCATTCCTCCAGCGATGGGCCATTCATCAAACATTTACATTTTGCCCTCTGAGCAGCCGTCAATTTGCTTGCTACTGCCCAGCCTTGATTGTTTTGGAAGATGGGAGAAAAATGAATTTCTTTCTCTTCCTCCTTCCAGCTCTTCCTCCCCAGCCCAATCTGTTTGTTAATTGTCTTGTTCCCTCTGTTCTTCTCCCTCATCTATGAAAGGGAGGAGGTGATGTGTACAAGGTGATTCTAAAATTATACTTCTGTTATTAAATGTGGCTATTCAAGATATACTGTACATATAAGGCCAGCAATGTGAGCAAAACATCCTGAGGTTCTTCCTCATTTTCAGTTTACTAATATCTAGAAAAGCTAAAAGAGGACTGTTTTGATGTCATCACAGAAATGATACAGTTGCATCATTTTATGAGGTTTAGTTGCATAATTATATCATTACATAAATAGCATAACATTGATGCATAATTCATTGTTTATGTAATGACATTATGCAAATGACATAAATCACAGAAGAAATTTTGCTTACTGACTACTACTATTGCTGCTGCTGCTACTACTACTACTATTACTACTACTACTACTACTTATATACTTTTATTAATTAAACATGAAACTCAGTCAACTTAACATTTAAAAATGTATCGCAAATATCATTGACTGGCACTGATGGCTGATATGAGTTGCTGCCAGCATCCTGAATATCAACCAAGTATCTTCTTAAAATGTACCATGTTCCAAGTAGCACATTTTTTTTGCAGTTCCACTGATGTTATGGCAGGAATCTGCAACTTCTTGATGTATTTTGTAAAAGTCTTAGACATGGTACCTAGTACCCCAATGACAATGGGTATCACTGTTACATGTTTCATCCATAATCGCGTAGTTTTGTTGGCCAGGTTGTGATATTTCGTGATTTTTTTCCAGTTCTTTCTTTTCGACTCTGGTGTCTCCTGGTATAGCAATATCAATAAATTGTACATTTCGGTTTTCGACAACTGTGATATCTGGCATGTTGTGTACCAAATGATGATCTGTCTGTATTCAAAAGTCCCAATTATTGGGATTGTTGTTGTTATTATTATTATTGTTGTTGTTGGTGGTGGTGGTGGTGGTGGTGGTTAATTTTTAGTGATATTTACAGCCTTTGGGGCTGGTTGGTAGCTCAACAGCTCGAGTCCTAACCAAGGACCTAGGAACTGTTCAGGTAGCATCGGAAGATATAAGCTGTTCCAAGTAGGGTGGTTTTTCGTAGAATCAGGGTATTCAAGTCTGATAAATTCAGAATTTCCTATTATTGTTATTGTTGTTGTTGTTGTTGTTGTTGTTGTATAGAAGATAGATAGAATTCTTTATTGGCCAAGTGTGATTGGACACACAAGAAATTTGTCTTGGTGCATATTCTCTCAGTGTACATAAAAGAAAAGATACATATATCAAGAGTCAAGAATCATAAGGTACAACACTTAATAATAATCATAGAGTACAGTGAGCAATCAAATCATATTAGGAAACAGTCAATATATTAAGCCGTAAGGATACAAGTGACAAAGTTATAGTCATACAGTCACAAGTGGGAGGGGATGGGTGATAAGGCGTGATGAGAAGATTAATAGTAATAGTAGTGCAGACTTTGTAAATAGTTGGACAGTGTTGAGGGAATTATTTGATTATTATTATTATTATTATTCACAAAAAATGACAATGTACACAGCAAACGAGATAACAATGCTGGGTTTCATATCACAAATCACTAGTCAAACACTTCCCAAGCGTTTAGGACTGTGTGATACATCGATGAATTATGCGAGCAGATCCCAGTAAGGTGGCCTTCTGCAGCTGACCAATGGTGATCTTGTCAGTGCCAATTGTTTTTAAGTGCTTGCCTAGGTCTTTAGGCACAGCACCTGGTGTGCTGAGTACCACTGGAGCCACCTGCACTGGAATCTCTGCAGTTCATTTTTCAAGTCTTGATATCTGATGATTTTTTTCAAGTTGTTTCTCGTCAATTCTGCTGTCACCAGGTATGGCAATGTCAATGATCCACACTTTTTTCTTCTCCACAATCATGATATCCGGGTTATTGTGTTCCAAAACTTTGTCAGTCTGTGTTCAGAAGTCCCACAGTAGTTTTGCATGCTCATTTTCGACCACTTTTTCAGGCTTATGATCCCACCAGTTCTTTGCTACAGGCAGATGGTAGTTGCAACACAAGTTCCAATGGACCATCTGAGCGACTGTGTTGTGACATTGCTTGTAGTCAGTCTTGCAACAGCTCAGTATGTGAGCAGTGGTTTCATCCACTTCTTTGCAGAGTCTGCATTTGGGGTCATCAGCAGATTTTTCTATTCTGGCTTTGATTGCATTCGTTCTAATGGCTTGTTCTTGGGCTGCAAGAATCAGGCCTTCTGTCTCTTTCTTTAGTGTTCCATTGGTCAGCCATAACCAGGTATTGTTAATAATAATAATAATAATAATAATAATAATACTGATAAAATCTGAACAATTCAACTCCTAACTAAGGACCTAAGTAGCATCTGTCACCTGAGTATATAGGTAGTTGTTATTATTATTATTATCATCATCATTATCATTATTACATTATTGTCATTGTTGTTGCACCAACATTTATACATAAATTTGGGTTCTCTGAAAAGCTGTCTCTGAAAACCAAACACAAACCTTGTTCTCTTTCTGGAAAGCCCCAGCATAGTAAACCCTAGGTGTTTGTCTTTCCCAGGCAAATCTGCTCTGTACCTTTATTTTATTTATTTTTCTACAGCATGCCATTTTGCATTCCAGTGTTTAATTGATTGTTTGCTATTGTTGTTTTTGCTGTTGTTCAGTCAACTCTTTATGACCCCCATGGACTACAACATGCCACTGTCCTCTACTGTCTCTTGAAGTTTGCCCAAAATCATGTCCATTGCGTCGATGACACTACCCAACCATCTTGTCTTCTGCCTTCCCTTTCTCCTTTTGCCTTCCATCTTTTCCAACGTTGGGGTCTTCTCTGAGGAGTCCTCACTTTTCTTTTGGTGGCCAAAATATTTGAGTTTCAGCTTCAGGATCTGTCCTTCCAAAGAACAGTCAGGGTTGATTCCCTTTAGGATTGATTCATTTGATCTTCTTGCACTCCAAGGGACTCTCAAGAGTCTTCTCCAACACCACAATTATTTATTACCTTAACCAAAATAACATAATACAAAGATTGAGTCTTCCTCTTTGGTTGGCCATGGCAAGTTTTCCTGGGGCAAGTTGGCCATGGCAAGTTGTTCAAGGGCAAGTTGGCCAAGGCAAGTTTTCTCAGAGCAAGTTGGCTATGGTGAATTGGCCATAGCAAGTTGTACTGGGCTAAGTTGGCCATGGCAAGTTTTCTAGGGGCAAGTTGGCCATGGTGACTTTTTTCAGGGCAAGTTGGCCATGGCAAGTTGTTCAAGGGCAAGTTGGCCAAGGCAAGTTTTCTCAGAGCAAGTTGGCTATGGTGAATTGGCCGTCGGTCAGGCATTGTCGGCTGGCGGCTCCCAGAGCTAGGGCCTTTTCTGGGAGCGCCGCCTGTGGAATCAGCTTCCTGCGGATCTGCATTTGGCCCCTGATCTCCGCTCCTTTCGTCGAGACTTGAAGACCTGGCTGTTTCAGCAGGCCGGCCTGGATTGACCTGGGGGTGGGTAGTTTTAATTTGTTGTTTTAGTGATTTTATTGTTTTAACTTTTGGTAATTTGGACTTGTTTTTATTTGTATTGTTGTATATCTTTTATATGTTCGCCGCCCTGAGTCCTTCGGGAGTAGGGCGGCATACAAGTCTAAATAAATAAATAAATAAATAAATAAATAGCAAGTTGTACTGGGCTAAGTTGGCCATGGCAAGTTTTCTAGGGGCAAGTTGGCCATGGTGACTTTTTTCAGGGCAAGTTGGCCATGGCGAGTTGTCCCAGAGTAAGTTGGCCATGGCGAATTGTCCCATGGCGAGTTGTCCCATGGTGAGTTGTCCTGGGGTGAGTTGGCCATGGCAAGTTTTCTCAGGGCAAGTTGGCCTTGTCAACTTTTCTTGGGGCAAGTTGACCATGGTGAGTTGTCCCAGGGCAAGTTGGCCATGGTGAGTTGTACTGGGGCCAGTTGGCTGTGACAAGATGGCCATGGCGAGTTGGCTGTGGCGATCAGTTGTTCTCAAAGACAGCGGATTTTTCCCACATGGCAAATGTGATTTTGGCAACTAGTTTGAGATCATTAAAACAGCAATGCACATGGGTGGCAATTTTGCCCATTTCATTACCTTCTCCATTTCATCCCTCTGCTCGAGCAGTTTTTTTTAATTTAAAAAAGTGCTTAAGAAAGAAAATGTAGATATGTATTCTCTCAGTGTAGGGAATTGGCCGCTTAGGGACAAGAAGCAGAAATCCGTTTTGAGAGAGGCCCCTGACCCCAACTTTGGAAAGTGTTAAATATTTTATATCTTCCCTTAAGTGTCAGGGGCATAATATATAAATGTAATCAACGTTTACCCATCTAGGCTGATTGGAGCTGAATAATGAGGAAGTTTATATCCTTTGATTATTATTTTTTAAAAAATAGCACTACTTACAGATCTGCTTCCTTTTTAAATTTAACACCGTCTCCTGGCTGGTTTCCCACTGCACCCTCTCCACTTACACAGAAATCAAAACCCCACTGCCCAATTTGGCACATCGGGCCAGGGTGTCGATTGGTGTTTGCCGTACAGGCCTCCCCGAGAAATTGCCACCTCCAAGACTACTTCAGGATGAAAGCGAAGGGAAGAAAGAATCCCGCTTCTGATGATGACCCAATTATGAGATGCGGCTACATGGAAGGCCGACTTCCCGATTAGTTCAAGGACTTCAAGGCAGGCAGAAAGCTTCGGAAGATGGTTGCTTTCGACAGGCCTTTTTTTGTCTTTGGCTGCAGGAGTCCCTAAATCCCTAGGAAGGTTGGAATTGCTTTGCTTGCTCAGCACAGTGTTTTTGTAAGCTAATGAGGGCAAAGCGTGAGCCATGGGGCAATGATGCTGCGCTATTAGCTGTGACAGAGAGCTTGATCATAATTATCTTAACGAGGATAGGGTTAATTACAGTGGAAACGTAAAGTTCTTTCTGCCCGGAATCAGGCAGAGCTGAATGCGTTGTGATGTTTTGTCATTTTGATGTGACTTTGGAAATAGCACGGAGGGAAATCTCTTGGCAACCGTTGGCTCCCCTCCGGGGGTGGGTGGGTGGGGTAGGTGGGTAGGAGGGAGGCTGGCAATGAGGTAAGCGAGATGGTACCTGTGGGCGAGATAATGGGCAGCTTTTCTGTCATTAGAGCAGGGAAGAGATCAACCTGCGAGGCATTTGAGTGAAGCTGATTAGCCTTTAAGCCAACCAGGGAGACAGCCTAACTGACACTGCTCCCTAAGCTGGGATACCATTCACGCCATTGAACTGGGTCCTTGCTGCTTTTAATTCACTAAGACAGACAGACAGGTAGGCAGGCAGACAAACAGAGGATGGATGGATGGATGGATGGATGGATGGATGGATGGATGGATGGATGGATGGACAGACAGATGAACATTCGAGCAATCAGGCAGGCAGGCAGGCAGGCAGACAAATGATGGATGGATTGATGGGTTAGTGGGTGAGCAAGCAGGCAGGCGGGAAGACAGGCAAGCAGGCAGGTAGGCAGACAAACAGGCAGGCAGGCAGGAAGACAGGCAGGCAGGAAGGCAGGAAGGCAGGAAGGCAGGCAGGCAGGCAGGCAGGAAGACAGGCAGGAAGGCAGGAAGACAGGCAGGCAGGCAGGCAGGAAGTCAGGCAGGCAGGAAGACAGGCAGGAAGACAGGAAGACAGGCAGGAAGACAAGCAGGCAGGCAGGCAGGCAGGCAGACCCTCTGCTTGTAAGCTTTGCAGTTGTTGTTTTTTGGAGAGAGTTATTAATAACAGAAATATCCCACATGCCGGAACAGCGGATTCCTAATATCCGGCCAAGGAGGGATGCTAATCCAGTCTCTTTGAAAAACGTTTCTCTGCCAAAGCATTTACCCCGCTTTTTATAGACACAGCCAGTTTCACAGCCTCTGGGGCGAACACTTGTTCATTGGGCTGATCTCTGCACAGGAGACGGGAAGCTGAAGTGGATAAAAAGTCCAGGGTTCAAAAATCAGATGCAGACTAGATCTGAAGAAGGATTTGGGAAACGGTTTTCCCTGCTCTTGTTTAAAATGTGTTACCAGATGCCCTCTTTCTCTCTCTCTCTCTTCCTTTGCGTGAGGTTGCGTGCCATCTGTCCAGCCATTTCGGGAGGTTTTATTTTTTTAATTTTTGGCTCTTTTGACCATCTTGCTGATCGTTTGCAGGTGCTCTTAAGGGTATTATATTTGCATATTTGTATAAGAGGTTTCAATAATGGTGTCTGTTTTGAAACTGAACCCCAGCGAAGGTCATTTTTTATGGAATGCCCTAGTTCTGCAGCGCTAAGCAGCTGTTGGCCTTTCCTGAAACTTGATCTTGAAAATGTGAAAATAATAATTATAACAACCACCCCAACAACTATTATTTAGTAATATCCTGAATATTGGATATAACCATACCACCGACATTTTATAGAGAAAGTCTGGGCATTGCTGTGTAATAAAAGTCTGTTATAAACTAAAAGTAATTTTGGGGAGTGAATGTTCTTCTGTGTGATTTACAAAACAAGTTTAGAATATTTTAGAGCAGTGGTCACCAACCAGTGGGCCAGGGACCGCTGGTGGTCCGTGAGAAAATTTTGGTGGTCCGCAGAGAAATGTCACCCCCCAAAGCAATTAATCCAGGCTGCGTGGGAACACAAGGCTGTGCCACCCACGTGGCCCATGGGAACACAAGGCTTGCATCACTTGCATTGTGAACAACACGAGGTAGTGAGTGGAGGAGGGAAAGTGAGGGGGGGAACTTGCCCTTCTCACCCCACGTGCCTCGTCTGGCCACCGGGCTGCTTTTTTCCACTTCTTTCTTCTTCTGCTTTTGGCTGCACACAAGGAAAGCAGCAAGTCTTTCTTTCTCTCCCCCACACTCTGCCAGAAATGAGTCTTTGGGACCCTGCAAGGCATCCTGCTCAAAGAGGCTGCGCCAGCATGACAAGTCTCACAAAGACTCATTTCTAGCAGAGTTTGGGGGAGAGAAAGGAAGACTTCTGCTGCTTCTGCTGCTTTCCTTGCATGAAGCCAAAAGTCTCTCTCTTTTTCTCTCTCCCCATGAGAACGGAGTTGGAGACGGTATCCTGTGATCCCAAACAAAAAATAATCAATCGGTAGGAAAATGGGATGGGGAATTTTCCTGCAGACTTTTTTGGGGATTTTCCCAGGGTCTCTGGTCTGCGGGATTTAAAATTATGTGTTCGGTGGTCCCTGAGGTCCAAAAGGTTGGCGACCCCTGCTTTAGAATGTGTAATAATATAACAGAATAACAGAGTTGGAAAGGACCCTGGGGGTTATCTAGTCCAACCCTCCACCCAAGCAGGAAACCCTACATCATTTCTGACAGATGGCAGTCGGTCTCTTCTTGAAAGCTTCTGTTCCATTGGTTGATTGCTCTCACTGTCAGAAAATTCCTCCTTATTTCTAGGAGGTCTGGACTTAGATCTCTTACAGGATCATAGACACTCTAAACTGATGATACGTTTGACGCCTCCCTCAGGCTCATCTTCTATATTACCTTTTAAAAATGACCTTTTTGAAAACTAATCCTTGCAATCCATTTGCATACATTAGTGTGTGCAATCTGGAATCAGGGCACCAGAGTCCTCAAACTCTACTTTGTAATAGGGCAGTAAGAATGGATGCCAATCGGGTTAATTGTACTCAATTAGTTAAACACAGTGACAAATTATAACCCAAATTTAATCAGGAATAACCCAAAATTAATAGTCAACCTATTCTCCAAAGCACCAGAGGGCAGGACAAGAAGCTTGTATGGAAACTAATCAAGGAGAGATGCAACCTAGAACTAATGAGAAATTTCCTGACAGTGAGAACAATTAATCAATGGAAGAACTTGCCTCCAGAAGTTGTGAATCCTCCAACACTGGAAGTTTTTAAGAAGAGATTGGACAACCATTTATTTGAAATGGTATAGGGCTTCCTGCCTGAGTAGGGGTTGTACTAGAAGACCTCTAAGGGCCCTTCCAAGTATGTTATTCTGTTAATTGAAAATATAACTTAATTATAATCCTGGTGTTACAGTTTTAAGTGTACTCCTCTCTTGATTTGGAACTCAATGGTTTTGGATTCTTTTCTTTTTCCTCCAAAAAATTGAGTTGTCATGAAATACCTATTGTTTCTGTGTACATCCACAATGGGTTATATGTACACATGTATCTATCCTTTTTGACATACTAATTGAGTCATCTCCTTAATCATTAGTTTTGAAAGATGTTTCTCCCTGCATTCCTGTAGACAGCATAATTCACCTCCCTTAGAAAAATAAATTTTGTTTTAAGTTTCCTTTACTCTCTCCTGTGTGCAATAGCCTCCTTGGTTCCTCGTTGACCTTATGGGTCAAGTTGCTCCACTCATGCTCCTAAATCTTTCTACTGTTCAACCTTTTTAATCCAGATCTTCATTTACTTCCATTTCACTTTCTTTGGCTTTGTTCTGTCAAAGTGGCACATGGGATTTCAGAGGGGAAGCGCCACCGTGGTGGGTGGTCTCCCTTGTATACTCCTAATGGAGAATGTGTTGTGGCCTGTCAGCAGCCAGCAGAGCTGGAGGCAGACTCAGACAGTGAGGAGGTTGGGGAGGAACATGGGCCAGTCCTGGAATCTGGGGAAGGCTCTGATGAGGGCTCTGCATCAGAGGCAGAGATGGGGCCAGGGCCATCCAATAGTTATCAGCTTCCTTTGGAGTTGGACACCAGTGGGGCAGAAGAACAGCTGGAGCCTGTTCCCAGTGTGCGCATGCGCAGAGCTGCCAGGAGAAGCAAACAGTTAAGGGTTGACTTGGGAGTAAAGGCACAGGTGGATGATGAATGGCCCCTCCCATAGGGAATAAAAAGGATCAAAAGGGGAGTGGTGTTTGCAGGAGACAATTAGTTCAATTCATGAGGGTGAAGATCTGTTCCTGGTTCCTTGCCAAGTATTGTCTGCTACAGAGTGGTGTTTGGAAGATATCAGCCTGGCAACTCTCCAAGCCTGATAAAGATCTGTAGTTGTGTAATCTCTTTAAAGACTGTTGGCCAGGACTTTGCTGGAAAGGAATTAACTTTAACCTAAATAAAAGGGGGTTTATCGGGATGAGGAGTCAACTTCATGATCTTGGGAAGCCGAGGTCAGAACAGAATGTCTTCTGTAGGCCTTGATGAAGGATGCTGAAGAGAGGAAATAATGTCACTGGGTGGTGAATAAACAGTCTCCTCCTCCATCTTCTTTAGCCATCACAGTCTATAAAGCAGTGAGACAGAGATTAAGTGGTGATTCTCCTTCCTGGTAGGCAGATGAGCTCAGCTGTCACGTCAACCCCTCTCAGCAGAACTAGGTGTTGGGTAGGTGACCAAGTTGCAAATGTGTGTTGATGTGCATGCTTCATATAACATGCTGATTCTGATTTGATTGATGGGGGGCTTCTCCCACACTGCCTGTGGGAACTCGCAAAGCCACGGACGGAATCGTGAGTTAATGCCGAAATCATCATCCTGGGGTTTCTGGACTACCACGATTCTACCAAGACTGCTTTGTTTATTTACAAGCCTCCTTTGTTTACAACCCTTGAGAGTGAGTTGTGTTGCCCTAGTTGAATATATATATATATATATTGCCTGCTTCTTTCAATAAGGGATTATGCCGATCTAGGTTGGCGCGAGTGCACAGGTAATTATTTGTGAGGCAAAGGGATTATTTGCTCTTCGTTAGGTGGTGCAAAGTCATTCTGTGTTTCTTCTCCAATGCTGACTCTTTTGTGCCTTTGAAAAGCTAGCAGAAAAGGCTGGAGCTCTGTATGTGTGTGTGTGTGTGTGTGTGTGTGTGTGTGTGTGTGTCTGTGTGTATTTCTATAGAGAGAGAGAAATGCTGCTGAGAACAATTCCTGAAGTTGAATTTATTATTGTTAGTGGCTATGATATTCCATGGCAGAAATGATGGATGACAACTTAAATTTGTGTCCTGAGAATGAAGGTGAAGTGTGACAGAGTTATTTGTCTTGGGAATGAAGGTTGGGGGTCAGGCGGGGCTGGGGTGCCTGAAGGCACGAGACGTTGACAAATTCATCCTTTCAGGGCTCATATTTGAACCTTTTTTTTTTTTCTTTTTGGTTTGGGATCTTGGCTATTCACTAAGCGACCTCCATCTTTCATGCTGCCAGGAAGTGAGCAATGTGTTGTAGCCTTGACACTTCCTTTCCCCACTAATTCTTGTCATTCAGCCTTCCTGACAGGACAGAAACCCAAATTCTTCTTCCGGGTTCATTTCAAACCTTTTTTTTTTTAAATGTATTTCAGCTCATCATCAAGCTCTTGGATTGACTAGAGGGTCATTTTAATTTTGGTTTTTTTGTTTTCCCCTTCCTTGCTGCAGATCCCTGGAAGGACTGCAGGCCTTCAACTGCTTGGAAGAGCTCATTCTGGACAACAATCTTCTTGAAAGTGACCTTTGCTTACCCAGGTTGCCACACCTTCACACTCTGATGCTGAACAAGAACCAAATATCCTTTTGAAAACAGAGGAAGGGGAGACTCCACCAGCTGCTTGGCAATCTCTGCGGCAACCCCATGAAAGAATGTAAAATACAGTTTTAGACACAGGCAAATCTCCTTTCTCCTCCTTAGCCAGAAGGTTTACAGTGGCTCTTTCATAAGCAGGATGCCTTGCTCTCTTTTCCCTCTAAAACAAGAGGGAGGGAAAAGAGGTGTGAGACTGTAGTTTGTGGCTCTGAAGGAATCTTTGTTAAGAAACTCAAAAGTGGAAATAACAGCCAATTTCATTTGGGAAGAAGGAATCTGGCTGGTTTTTTTTTTTTTTTTGTGGATTCTGGAGAAGGCTGACCTCTAGTGGAAAACGGGATGCAATGAAACAAGGCAATCCATAGGATGGTGCATCCTGAATTCTTGGTTTCCTTGGCAGGATTAGACTGAGCACTCAAGTAAAATGGCTCCAGGGCAGCATTTCAGACAGTTGGGCACTATTTGGTGCCTGGCGAAGTCAGCCGGCATTTGGCTACTCAGTTCTTACGGGCTGCGTTTTGCTCCTTCGAACCATTTGATCTTTTGAAATGTTCCACTTGTCCTTGGATATATGCACACATGTGCCCTTCATTGCAAAGACGAGTAGCATGCACAAGAAGCTTAGGATCTGTGCGTGCTCAGTTTTATTCGGAGTGTAGCATAGGACCGATCTGAAAGTGCCCATCCAGATTTTTGAGATATTATCAGGACTACAAAACTCTACCCATGAAACTGGGAAGCCTCCGAGGATGAGAGAGAAATAACAGCTATCAAACCGTTAATTCAGTGTTAATGAATGCAATACTTGCATGCTCTAATACTGATTACATACTGATGTGCCCCTCATTGATATGTGTATTATAATGATAACTATCATAGACCTGTGGCTGGGTTTTTTTTCCTTTTTCTTAAAGCCAGAGTTTACTTAAATTAGTTGAGTATGTGTCATTTCAGCCACAGATCTGCAAAGTATTATTATTCTTGGCCACATTAACTTTTGGAGAGGGAATAGAATAGCATGTATAGAGTAGAGTAGAGTAGAGTAGAGTAGAGTAGAGTAGAGTAGAGTAGAATAGGAATAGAATAGGAATAGGAATAGGAATAGGAATAGGAATAGGAATAGGATAGACTAGCTATAGGGAAAGAATGGAATGGAATGGAATGGAATGGAATGGAATAGAATAGAATAGAATAGAATAGAATAGAATAGAATAGAATGTAAGTTAGGATAGAATGTTGAATACAATACAATAGATTTGAACAACAGAATAGAATGTAGAATATAACGTAGAATAAAGTAGAATGTATTTTATATTATATTACATTTATTATATTATCAAATACATATTTTAATAGGACAGGACAGGACAGAATGAAGAAACTGTGATCGTTTATTGGAAGGCATCCATTTGTAAAGGCAAACTAATGAAAGTGATCAGCAACTATAGACAATACAAGATGTTTACCTCAAATCCAACATCAAGAATCAGCCACTGAGGGACAGTTTGAACAGGACACTTTTTGATGGCTGTGCAGAACACATGTAAGGATATTGAGACATCTCTGGAGTGAGAGGGTACCAAAACAGGGAACTGCTGTAGACGAGGTTTTCTTTCAGAGCTGAGCCTCCATTATGATCTCTTGTGGGAACTTCTCCCTTAGCAGTCATCTCCCTTCAAGAATTCATAGAAATTCTGTGTTGAGGAAATATTCCCTACGGTAGTTAAAATATCAGAATTATGTAAAGTCAAATTAATCTAATAAAATCTGGAGACTGATAGGTGCCAAGGGAAATGGTAGAGATATCAGGCACCGGGGATTCTAACCAGGCTAGGTAAGTTCCCCTAGCACATACGTGCTAGTTGTTTCCGGCTCAAGGGGGCGTTGCTCATCTCTGTTACAAAGCTGAAGAGCCAGCGCTGTCCGAAGACGTCTCCATGGTCACGTGGCCGGCATGACTAAACACCGAAGGCACACGGAACGCTATTACCTTCCCACCAAAGGTGTTCCTATTTTTCTACTTGCATTTTTACATGCTTTCGAACTGCTAGGTTGGCAGAAGGTGGGACAAGTAATGGGAGCTCACTTGGTTACGCGGCGCTAGGGATTTGAACTGCCAAACTGCCGACCTTTCTGATCGACAAGCTCAGCGTCTTAGCCCCTGAGCTACCGTGTCCCTTAACCAGGCTACTTTAAGTCAAATGGACTCAAAAGAGGTAGGTGTGGTTCCACATTGAAGCATGGTCACCATTTCTGGTGGCAGACTGTTCATGATGTGGTTTGCATCAAATGCTTAAAAGACCCAACTCAGAGGAGCCCAGGATAGTCTAGAAGATATTAGAAGTCTCCTGGGGATCATAAGTCCCCTTATGATCAGTCCAGTCCAGTGGTAGGATTCAATTTTTTTTTACTACCAGTTCTGTGGGCGTGGCTTGGTGGACGTGGCAGGGGAAGGATGCTGCAAAATCCCCCTTCCCTCCGCCACCCCACTAACCTGCTTTCCAGCTCCGTTCTCCTGTGCAGGGCAACCAAAGAAGAGCCAGCCAATCATCTGGGACTCAATGGGAGGCAGAGAATAGATGGGGGCGGGGCCAATCAGAGGTGGTATTTGCCGGTTCTCTGAACTACTCAAAATTTCCACTATCGGTTCTCCAGAACTGGTCAGAACCTGCTGAATACCACCTCTGGTACAGTCCAATAAAGGGGGGGGGACCAGTTTATCTATGGAAATAAATATAATAATAGGGCAATCTACAGTTTGATTACTTTTTGAAAAAGTTGAGGGATGTTGCTTCTAAGTCACAGTTTTAGCCTGTTCCTCTCACCCCTTAGAGATGACTATAAGTGCTAGGAACAGGGGCTGTTTTAGTAACATCTTCATAAGCTTCCTCTGCTGATTGTGTTAAGCAGGAATTTAAGAAGGAATTAGCTAGACTGAAAGGAATGCCATATAGTAGCGTTAATACCCCTCAAGGCCTATTTGCCTGCAAACCTCTTGTCTGGTTAATCTACAGAAGAAAATTTTTGAACTGACAAATCCTAGAACCATTGTAGGAAAAAGTAACCCAGCCTTGAAGCTAAACTTCCCAATCCATAAATAACTAATTTTCATTGTTTGGACCATCTTCCTTCCTTCCTTCCTTCCTTCCTTCCTTCCTTCCTTCCTTCCTTCCTTCCTTTTTCCTTCCTTCCTTCCTTCCTTCCTTCCTTCCTTCCTTCCTTCCTTCCTTTCTTTCTTTCTTTCTTTCTTTCCAGAATGAAACTTTTGTTTCATTCTGGAGATTCATGCCAATATCCACTGACAGAACTTTTTTTTTCTTTCTTTCTTCTTTCCTTAAGTCATTCTGTTGCCTTTCTCAATGAGGGAGATCTATTGGTTTTAAGAGTATTTCATTCCATGGTAGAGAATCCATGGTGTGTAATACTCAGTAGCATCTATAGGGTGGCTTTAACTATTGATTCCTTTTGGGGTTGTTAAGTCCTAGAAAAAGACACTTTTTGCCTGTGAAAAAAATTTCTCTAGTAATCAATTCAGTACTTAGAACATGGAATAACATGATTGAAAGGGACTTTGGAAGTCTTCTAGTCCAACCCCAGGGGTGGGATTCTACTGGTTTGGACCAGTTCTATAGAACCGGTTGTTACGATTGTGCGCAGTTCGGAGAACTGGCAAATCACACCACTGGCTGGCCCCTCCCATCCCCACCCATCCCACCCAGGAGGCTTCTCTGAGGCCCAGTCAGGGGTGGTATTCAGGGGGTTGGTGAGGGAGAAGTGGCCTCAGAGCAGAGCTGAACCTTCCTAGGATTGAAGCTTCTATTTTTCAGTGCAGACTCAGGCAGCAGATTACAGAAAGGTAGATCTGGGAGTGAAGCTGTGATTCTGCAAGCAGCTCAATCTGCCTGCCTGCTTTGCCTGCTTTGGGGTAAAACTTGCTCTTTTGTTTTAAATAAAAATTCAATCTTTACATATATATTTACAATATTTACATACAAGCCACGCCCAGCCAGTCACATGACCATCAAGCCACATCCACAAATTAGGCCATGCCCACAGAACCAGTTGTTAAGAAATTTGAATCCCACCCCTGTCTAACCCCCTGTTCAAGCTGTCCCATCTCTATTGAATTCTTCTTCAATGCAACTTCTTCAATACAATTTCACAACTTCAAGTGCGAAAGTTGGACTTTCCCCTTTTCTGTTCCAGATTCCGGGTGAAAATGCACTTGACCTAGTCAGAAATGAAACAAATTAGACTTAGCTACACTACATAAAATTGTTGGAACTAAGTTGATAGCTTGAGGAACATTCTATCCATTGTAGCCCTAGAAAAGCTTGGCTTTTTTTGTTTTTGGAGCAGCTGAGTTGAGGGTTATTTGTTCTTCTATCCTAAAACCAGAGCTTTAGATAACAGCATCTGTACCACAGTTCTTTTTAAGATCATTGTGAGCCAGACTGGAGCGAAACCTTTTCTGTTCTCTCAATTCTAGAACAGAGACTGTAAATTTAATTTGCTGTGCTCTCTCTACCTGGTAGCCTCTCCTGAATGAGTCACCATTTTCATTGGTCTTCTCACCTAAGGCAGCCTTTCTCCAGTTTCTCAGTGACTCTTTCTTTGCAAGGGATAGGAAAAACCCCTGATTCTGGGGGTTTATTTGTTGTATATTTGAAAAGGAGAATCTGAAATGAAGCCATAAACAAGGGGCATTCAATGAATCTGTTTGAACAGGAAGCTCACGAGAAGTTTCTTCATAAGCAGAGGACGAAGATGGAGGAGGAGGAGGAGGAGACACGAGGAGGAGACATGAGACATGAGGAGAAGGAAAAGGAGGAGAGGAGACGAGGAGGAGGAGGAGGAGGAAGAGGAGATGAGGAGAGGACAGGAGACAGGAGGAGGAGGAAAAGGAAGAGGAGGAGGAGGAGGAGGAGGAAAGGAGATAAAGAGGAGGAGGAAGAGGAGAGGAGATGAGAGGACAGGAGACAGGAGGAGGAAGAAAAGGAAGAGGTGAAAGAGGAGGAGTGGAGATGAGGAGAGAAGACGAGGAAGAGAAGGAGGAAAAGGAGAAGAAGAGGAGATGAGGAGGAGAGGAGATAAGGAGGAGGAGGAGGAAGAGGAGGAGAGGGAGAAAGGAGAAAATAGAAAGGAGAAAGAAGAAAGAAAAAGTCCTCTCCCAAAAAGAAAATGATAGAAAACTACTAAATCTTTACCACTGGGGTGCTGCACAAAACAAGATCCCTTTTGCCTTTTGTAGGGAAAATATATATATATATATATATTTGCCCTATAAAAGATTAAAAAAAAACAAGGGAAGAAGAAGTTTTTCATAAGAAAGAGAATTTACTTTTATCCTGTTGCTTCTTTGATCATATTTGGAATGCCTTCTAAATGAAAGCAATTATTTGGGTTGAGTTCTGCATCAAGCACATTTTTGTCCTGCCTTTGAAAAAGAGGAGAGGAAACAAATCTTCTTTCACCCAGGATCTTGCATGGATTCTTGTCTTGCATCTCTGCATTTCCTCGTCTGCCTCCAGCAAATAATTGGATGTAAATTGGTATGCATGTACTCAAAGGAAGGCCTTGAAGGGCCAACATCTGTTTCTTTCTCTGGGGCAATGCCACGGCCTTTCAGTTATTGAGGTGAAGAAGTGGGGAATATTCCATCTGCAAGAGATAACAAAGATAACAGCAACACATACATCAAAGTCAAAGACAAGCAACCGAACCGACCTGAATTTGTTAAGAGAGCCACATAATAATTGTGGTGACAAACTCCAGAAACAAATGGGTGAAACAACGAACGGTTGATAGAAACCAATAATTTTGTGCCAAAAAGTTGGAGAAAGCCCTTAATCTTAGGGTCAACTTCATTCTAGAAAAATTAATGTAATTATGATTTGGCAGAGTGCATTTGGGGATTTGAGATCTATGTGTATGCTGTACTTCGTTTGATTAGTAGTAATAACCAAGATGATTAGGGGACTGGAGGCTGAAACATATGCTGAACGGTTGCAGGAACTGGCCATGGCTAGTCTAGTGAAGAGAAGGACAAGGGGAGACAGGATAGCTGTCTTCCAATATTTGAGGGGCTGCCACAGAGGGGGGGGAGTCAAGCTATTTTCCAAGGCACTTGAAGGCCAGAAAAGGATTAATGGATGGAAACTGATCAAGGAGAGTTTCTATCTAGAAAAATAAGGAGAACTTTTCTGACAGTGAGAACAATCCACCCATGGAACAGAAGTTGCCTTCAGAAGTTGTGGGAGCTTCATCACTGGCAGCTTTCAAGAAGAGATTGGACTACCACCTGTCAGAAATGGTGTAGGGTCTCTTGCTTGGATGGGAGGTTGGACTAGATGACCTACAAGGTCCTTCCAAATCTGTTAATCTGTATCTAGTAGTAGTAGTAATCATTGAATCCAAGTTCAAGATCATTCTTTCAAATATAATGCTAAATATGTAAACCTATTGCCTCTACAGCTACATTTTGAAGCCACAACCTATTTCACCTTCCCCCCATAACTTCCTCGCATGGTTTGTTGCTGTTGTTAGTTGCAAAGTCATGTCCGACCCATCGCAACCCCATGGACAGTGTTCCTCCAGACCTTCCTGTCCTCTATCATACCCTGGAGTCCATTTAAGCTCATGCCAACTGTCTCAGTGACTCCATCCAGCCACATCCTTCTCTGCCATCCCCTTCTTCTTCTATTGCCCTCCATCGTTCCCAGCATTAGGCTCTTCTCCAGTGAGTCCTTCCTTCTCATTAAGTGGCCCAAGTATTTGGGTTTCATCTTCAGGATCTGGCCTTCTAAAGAGCAGTCGGGGTTGATCTCCTCTAGAACTGCCTGGTTTGATCACCTTGCAGTCCAAGGGACTCACAGAGTCTTCTCCAGCACAGAAATTATTGGAGGACAATTATTTCTTTCCTGCTTCTTCAATATTCCTCTGATCTGCGGGGGCAGGGGCAGGTTGGGAATAGCCAAGAACTACTAGACCACCACACAATCCTGCTTGTTTGAAAGTCCCAAAAGATTTATTCACTTAAACACACAGTTTACGTTTGTAAGACCCCATGAAACTCTAATAATCCCCAGTGGCAAATATATAGAACATAGAATAATAGAGTTGGAAGGGACCTTGGAGATCTTCTAATCTAACCCCCTGCTCAAGCAGGAGACCCTATACCATTCTAGTCAAGTGGTTGTCCAGTCTCTTTTTGAAAGCTCCAATGATGGAGTACCCACAACTTCTGAAGTCAAGCTGTTCCATGGGTTGATTGCGTTCACCATTAAGAAGTTTCTCCTTAGTTTCTAGGTTGCTTGTCTCCTTGATCAGTTTCCATCCATTGTTTCTTGTCCTGCCTTCAAGTTTTTTTGTGAATAGGTTGACTCCTCTTCTTTCTGGCAGCCCCTCAAATACTGGAAAGCTGCTATCATGTTACCCCTAGTCCTTTTTTTCCTCTAGACTGGCCATGCCCAATTCCTGTAACCATTCTTTGTATGTTTTATTTTTATGTTATGAAAAATGCAGAAAATTCAGAAGAATGTATGAATTCCTTTTCACAGAATTTTAGATATTCGTATGTTTTACTTTTATGTTATGAAAAATGCAGAAAATTCAGAAGAATTTACGAATTCCTTTTTGACAGAATTTTAGATATAGAGCCATGATGGCAAACCTATGGCACGCGTGCCACGGGTGGCATGCAGAGCCATTTGTGCTGGCACGTGAGCTGCAGGTAAATTTACCTCACTGCGCATGCACATGCCTCACAGCTGATTTGAGGCCTTTTTCAGCCTCCCAGAGGTTTGAGGAAGGTTTCTGCAAGCTTCTGCAGGCTTTTCAGGCCGAAAACCAGGCCCATTTCATCACTTCCTGTTTTTCCGGAAATACCGGAAGTGATGAAACGGGCCTAGTTTTTGGCCTGAAAAGCCTGCAGAAGCCCGCAGAAGCCTTCCTAAAGCCTCTGGGAGGCTGAAAAAGGCCTCAAACCAGCCAGAAATCTATGAGTGCAGTGAAGGTAAGGGGGCGGTGAGGGTGGGTGGATGGGTGGGGATTGCATGCGCATGCATAGGGGGTCTGGGGGGGCATGCATTGCCTTCTGGATGCTGGCACACGAGCGCAAGTGTGCAAGTGCGTGCACAATTTTTGGCACAGGAGCCCAAAAAGATTAGCCACCACTGATATAGAGAATGAGGGGTCCTTGGTGCTCTTTGAGATTGGTTGTTTCATTACCCAAATTAGATCATCAGATACATTCTTTTCATAATTTTTTTTTTGGTATTACTTCCTTCGCTTTAAACTGGGTCTTTGTTTAGTCAGTGCTTTAATAGCAGCTTCTGTAGTCAAGCATTTCTGCTAACAAACTTAACCTATTTCCCAAGATGCGCCAATGGTACATTGAGACAGTCATTTGACTCCGTTCCAAAATTCATTTTTCCAACCTGTTGTAATATATTTAGTGATGAATGTACTGTGAAAGTAACTGCCTGTTGCCATGTTGGAAAAGTTTCGTGGCTTCAGCAGTCACTAAACATTTTCCCATACGACATCCATCACTTTGTCAAAGTTTTTAATGTTTTGCAGACAGTCAGCTAGGAATGAAAAAGAAGCAAAGAGAAGAACAAGGAGGAAATAAATCCCAGGATCTTTCCATTTAAGCCAAAGAAAGAAAAGTATTTCTTCTGCAAATAATTAACATTGAGTTCTTTAAATGGATATATATATATATATATATATATATATATATTTTTTTTTAGATTTTCACGGTAAGGTATGTAGGTCTTGGTGTATTGGTCTTGTCGTGTAAGATTGAGAATACCTTGGCAGCGTTTGACGAAATCTCATCCGTCATCTTCAGGCTGGTGTCTTCAGCTTCGTTCTCCTGGGAGAACAAGCTGAGACACCAACCTGAAATGACGGATGAATTCGTCAAATGCCAAGGTATCTCAATCTTACACGGACAAGACCACACAAGACCTATATATATATATATATATATATATATATATATATATATATATATACATACATACATATATATTTGTTTTCGTGTTTGGTTGATGGAGTTGATGTTTGCTGACATCAACAAACATCAACTCCATCAACCAATCAAGAAGCAACAACACAGCCAACCAATCAGCAAACACCAATTCCATCAACCAATCAAGAAGCGACAACACAGCCAACAACACAGCCAACCAACCCGCTTACAGCAGAGCCAGTACACCACACCTCCCCTCCAGTATTTATAGAGAGAAGGCAGCTCAGATCACGCTTTGCTGGCAGAAGCACAAAGCCGAAGACACCAGCCTGAAGATGGCGAGTGGGATCTCGTCGAAACGTCGCCAAGGTATTCTCAATTTTACACGGGACAAGACCCAAATACACCAAGACCTACATACCTTTACCCGTGAAAATCTACGAATATATATATATATATATATATATATATATATATATATATCACATACACACACACACACAAACACACATACATGTACACAGACACAGACACACCCTGTTTCCATGAAAGTATGACCTACCCTGAAAGTAAGTCCTAGCTTGATTTTTACACATGCACCCAATATAAGCCCTACCCCCAAAATAAGCCCTAATTAAGATCCCGCCCACTCCAGAGTGGATGGGTAAAAATTAAGGTAGGGTGAGGATGGGGGGAGGGTGAAGCTGCCCTACTACTTACCTTTGGACAGTTGTAGCCAGGCTTCGCACACCCCGACACCTGCCTTGCCAAGCCATTTCTTCTGCATCCAGCAAGGCTGGCAAGGCTTTCCTGAAGGCCTCTGGAGCTGATAACAAAGCTCTGGATCGATCCAGAGCTCTGTTATTGGCTATAGAGGCCTTCAGGAAAGCCTTGCTGGCTGCACAAGAAGTTCCTGAAGGCCTCTGACAGCAAAAAGGAGGCTGGGGACGACGCATGCAAGTGAGGTTAGTCAGTGGATGATAACCCCCGAAAATAAGACCTGGTGCCATTTTTGGTGGCATAAAAAATATAAGACAGGCTCCTATTTTTGGGGAAACGTGTGTGTGTGTGTGTGTGTCATCAAGCTTCCTATGTGTTAATGTTAATTGTTTTTATTGTTTTTATCCTTTTGTACGCCGCCTCGAGTTCCCCATTGGGGGAAGTGAGGCGGGATATAATTTAATAATAATAAAAAATGTAATTAAATGGGGTAAACAACACCCCAGTCAAGAAAGTGCCAAAGAGCCAAGAGCAAACAGCCCAACCAAAGAATCTCTAAACCTAAACCCACCAACACTGACAGGGCAAGACACCAGAATATAAACTGAGAGCAAAACCCACTCCTTACTAGCACTGATGAGGTTACCTAGTTGAGTCACAAAACGTCTGCAAGAAAACAAGCAAGCTCAGAGGACTCCACACTCCTCCTCTTCTTCCTCCTCCTCTCTGCCAAATCCTCCTCCCTTCTAGCATTAATGATGTTACCTAGTTGGGTCATGAAATGTCTGCAAGAAAACCACCAAGCTCAGAGAGCACCAAGGACCTTTCACTGAATCTTTAATCCATGTCTTTGGACCACATTGGTAGGGAGATTGCCCAATGTTGATTAAAAGCTTCCTACTTGTTTATCTATCTGTTTATTAAAATTATTTTCCACCCATCTCGTCACAATGGCATTCAAAGCCTAATCCATGCTCTGGGACCATGCTGGAGGGCAGGGGTGGGGGAGGCACAATGTTGATTAAAACTTTCCCTGTTGTTTAACGTCATGAAATCCTTAACCCTTGGACACATAACAGACCTGGAAGGCTTGCTGGACCACTTGGCTGAAGTAGCACCTTCCCTGGAGTTCCTTAGTTTGCTGGGAAATTCAGCCTGTCCAAATGAGCTGGTCTGCAAAGACAAGGATGAAGGAGACTACCAGAGATACAGGTGAGCATCTTATTTATTTTATTTATTTTATTGATGAGATTTATATGCTGCCCTATCTCCCTGAGGACTCAGGGCAGCTTACAATACTAAAAACAGAACATTACAAATATTAAAAAACTATTAAATCAAAAATATCATAAACCATTAAATTTAAAACTACAACTAAAAACCCTCCCCCCGCCCATCAGTCCGGGTAGGTGAGTTGGAGCAGCCAGTTGGACTGTGACTGTGGTGAACTCTGGCTGCTGAGATGAAATAGAAAACAATTTAAGGGAACTGATGGTCTATTAAATGTTGCTAGCTATGACACGGGGCTCTTTTAGATGAGAGTGCAAATCAATCTATGGAGCAAGATGCTCCAGATCCAAGAGCCCATCTTTCAAAGATGCTTTGTTAGATCTTAAACTAGGATGTACGTTCTCCAACTTTTCTCATGCATGGGGGAAACCAGTGTACCCCATTTGCCCAAAGCTAAGGAAACAGAAAGAAGTGGGAGTGGGTGTGTGCATTGTCCCAGTGAAAACAGGGACTGAGTCCCATTTAGATTCCTAGAGTCTTTCTCACTGTCTGATATAAAAGTATCCAGTCCAGGGATCATCACACATTTGACTATTAAGAACAAGTATATGACATTGTGGGAAGGAATATCCATCTGGTTCAGCTCCAAGCCAGGGGAAAGACACTGGAAACATGGAGGCTGATTGGAAAGATGGTTTATTGATGAAGCAGAAGCACATGGGTTTGTGATTCTGGGCAGCTGACAAAATGGAGTTGAGAATGGGTTTTTTTAGATACCTTCGTTTGGGCTTTGCACTTGAGCTTCCTGTTCCTGTGCAAGAACATGTATTCTATTGGCTGTTGTCAGACTCCCATGGGGCCATGTAGGGGTCATGTAGGGGTCATTGCTGGCTCTGTAGGCAAAAGGGGAAATGTAAATCCTAGGTGTTTGGCTGAGCTAATTCTGCTAACCTTTTGTTTGTTGCTTATCTGAGTTTCTGTCTTGATGCATTCTTGACGCTTTCTGAATGGATTGCTAAATCTGCATTTCAAAAAGCTGGCCTCCTCAGTTTCTGTTTGGGGCAGGGAGATTGGAGTTGGTTTCTGAATAGGCTGGGCCAATCTTGGTGGTGCAGGCTGTTAACACCTAGCCCTTAGTTCCAGCTGCCTGCAATTAGTGCAGGCTCGAATCCCACCAGGCTCAAGGTTGACTCAGCCTTCCATCCTCTCAGGGTAGGTAAATTGAGGACCCAAGATTGTTGGGGGCAATAAGCTGACTTTGTAAAAATGCCGCTTAGTAATAAGCAGGCACATACAATACAATGAAGGCTATTGCTGAGCACATTGGATTGTGCTCTAAAGATTGTAAGCCGCCCGAAGTCTCCGGAGAAGGGTGGTATATAAATGTAAATTTTAAAAAAAATCTGTCTTAATGGGCACAAAATATCTGCTGGGGGCTAATAAGAAAGACTGAGTCTGCTTTCTGTCTTTAAAGAAACTTGTTTCTCCATTAGGGAAATATAATATTCTGCCTTTTTTAATATTTCCCAAAATATTTCATTCTTCAGGGGTGGGGGATGCTGGCTTTCTACAGCATCATGCACTAAGGCACTTCTGGGTTGAAAGGATTAGGCGGGGACATCACCATTGCCCAGGGGATGCCCAGTTGGGGGCTTCTTTCATGTCCCCTGACAGGGGCTGGAGCGAAGGAAGGGAACTCGCCCCAGCCCACAGCACTTGGGTCTAGAACGTGGCCTTGCTAACCTCCAACCCAGGGTCCTAATCACGCAAGCCACCGTGATCCTATAAAACAACTATATATGACATACAGATAGATGACCCACAGAATATAATCTGATAATAAGTTTCCCTATGCAAATTTTGTTAACATTGCCTCCATACAGTGCTTATAAACCATGGTGATGCAGTGGTTAGAGTGCAGTACTGCAGGCTACGTCTGCTGACTGCCGGCTAACAGCAATTTGGCAGTTCGAATGTCACCAGGTTCAAGGTTGACACAGCCTTCCCTCCTTCCGAGGTGGGTAGAATGAGGACCCAGATTGTTGGAGGCAATAGGCTGATTTTGTAAACCACTTAGAGAAGGGCTGTAAAGCACTGTGAAGTGGTATATAACTCTAAGTGCTATTGCATTCAGCCAACTTTTCTTTGAGCCAAGATTTTGCAAATTCTATCCTCCTCATAACAGATCCCAACCAAGACTTTGCTGAGCACATTGGATTGTGCTCCAAAAATTGTAAGCCGCCCTGAGTCTTCGGAGAAGGGCGGCATATAAATGTAATTAAAAAAAAAAAAAAAGACAGCCATGCATTGCAAACCACTGACTCAGCAAAATTCTCTTGGAAACAGCATCAGCACCCAAACCCCCAACAGCTTCATGCATTTCCATAAATTATCACACAGGCAGCACCAAGCATCACCAATTATGCTTTCAGGTTCCAGCCCTTTCTTTAAAAAAAGAGGGGGGGGTAAGACTACATCAAATTGACAGCAAAATAGATGCGTGCGTGATTTCATATTAGCATTCAAGGAAACAAGCAGACCAAAAAAAGGGGGGGCCCTAGAATATGTAACAGAGCTCCCAAAAAATTTGGAATGAATTGTTTTGAAAGTCCTCTTCCCATTTGTAATCGTTAAGCCAACCTAGCTATGTTTCTCTCCAGTCCTGTCTGGTATAATTGGCTGCCAGTGTTAAAGAATCATCAGAGCGCTGGAAAGACAGGAATTATTACTGCACTTTCAAAGAAAACCATACATGCTGTGCATAATTTGTACTTCTTCACTTGTCTTAAGTTGATATAGTCTATGTATATGTGGGTGTACGTGAACTCTTTTAGGCATAATCGCAATATCAGGGCAAACAGTTTGGAATGTTATGCCTGTTGAATTGCGTGCTTCCTTGTGCCTGTGGGAGAAGGCTGCATTGTAGAAGTTAATTATTTCCTATTTTTCCATCGCAGTTTTAGCTTTTTAAAGTACTGGTCAAAGCCAGTGGTGGGATTCAAATTTTTTTACTACCAGTTCTATGGGCGTGGTTTGGTGGACATGGCTTGGTGGGCATGGCAGGGGAAGGATACTATAAAATCTCCATACCCTCCCCACCCACCTAACCTGCTTTCCAGTTCCGTTCACCTGTACAGGTCAACCAAAGAAGACCCAACCGATCAGCTGGGACTCAATGGGAGGCAGAGAATAGATGGGGGCGGGGCCAGTCAGAGGTAGCATTTGCCGGTTCTCCAAACTACTCAAAATTTCCACTACCGGTTCTCCAGAACTGGTCATAACCTGTTGAATACCATTTCTGGTCAAGGCTAAGCCTATTTTCTTGCCTGAAATATTAAATTATTTGTCAGTGAATAGCTCAGTTTCCAATTCTCGCATGTTTTTTTAAATTTTAGCAGCATGCTTTCCAGTGTGCTCTTAGGTCTACCAAAATCAGAGCTATAAGAAGGACTTCAATGGTTCCCCCTTGCAGTCTTAAACTATTTTCAAGAAACCACAGTTGGACCGAACGGCAGTGGCAATTATTGTCCTGTTTTCAAGTTTGGTTATTTTTTGGGATAAGGTTGTTGAGATGCTGTTGGGCTCCCAAAGGGAAGCAGATTATGTGCCCCCTCCCTTTTCAATATGGGGTCAGATTTGGGAATAGTGCTGAGATGGCACTGGTTGGGCTTGCAAATGATCTCTGTTGGGGACAGAATGGAAACTCTCTTAGTCTAACCTTCTCTATCAGGGGTATCAAACTTGATTTCATTGAAGGCCACATAGGATTGTGTTTGATGTTGGACGGCTGCAGTGGGCATGGCCAGCTCAGCAATACCCATTTCGGGGGCAACTGTGGTGGCCAAGTGCTAAGGAAGGACTTCCCTCAGACCCTCCTTCCCTCTCATTATAACTTCCTTCCTTCCTTCCTTCCTTCCTTCCTTCCTTCCTTCCTTCCTTCCTTCCTTCCTTCCTTCCTAGTTAACAAGAGCACTTACACTTATATACTGCTTTCCAGTGCTTTCCAGCCCTCTCTAAGTGGTTTACAGAGTCAGCCTCTTGCCCCCAACAATCTGGGCCCTCCTTTTACCCATCTGGGAAGGATGGAAGGCTGAGTCAACCTTGAGCTGGTCAAGATCGAACTCCTGACAGTCAGCAGAATTGGCCTGTGATACCTCAATCTCACTACTACACCACCATGGTCCTTCCTTCCTTCCTTCCTTCCTTCCTTCCTTCCTTCCTTCCTTCCTTCCTTCCTTCCTTCCTTCCTTCCTTTTCCTTCCCTCTTCATTTTCCTTTCTTCTTCCTTCTCCTCTTTCCTTCCTTTTCCTTCCTTGATCTCTTCCCATCTTCCCTTCTTTCTCTTTCCTCTTTCTCTTTCCTCTTTCCCTTTCTCCTTCCCTGTCCCTT
This sequence comes from Naja naja, assembly GCA_009733165.1. NCBI lineage: Eukaryota > Metazoa > Chordata > Lepidosauria > Squamata > Elapidae > Naja > Naja naja. The sequence continues at coordinate 89,895,866 of CM019151.1, forward strand.
TTTGGATGTTCAAATGCAAAAGGGGAAACATTTCTCCTTTTGTTTTGTTTTTAGTTTGTTTCGAAAGCCTTCCGCCAGCAAAAACGGAGCCTGGGAGGGGCGTGTACAGCCCTCCCAAGCCCCATTTTCTCTGGCAGAGGAACTGCAATCCATCTTTGCTGTTTCCAGGCTGGCTCCTGGGGTCAGATTTAAACATCCTGTGGGCCAGATCTGGGCTGCGGGCCTTGAGTTTGACACCCCGGTTCTATATCAATCAGTCATAGCATTCTTCTAAACCTGCTCAGGTGGTTAGGAATGGGATCCATGGTGCTATAGAGGTTCTCTTTCACCCAGGGTGAGTTCCCATCAGTGTTTCTGGGGTGAGAAAAGTGGTCTATACATAAGCCCCTCCTTTCAAATTCACGTAGGGTTATTCCTCTTCCTTCTTTTCATTCCTACTTCACATCTCAATTGTTCTCACTGTCAGGGAATTTCTCCCTCATTCTAGGTTGCTAGGAATGTCATAGAAGGTTTATAAGTGGAACTCAAGAAGATCCAGGTTGAAGGATCCCTGTGTTTGAAATGCAGAAAATTCCCATCCTTCATTACCATCTCTTTCTCTGTGTTCCCTATCCATCATTCCCCCCTCCGCCCATCACATTTGGTGACTTAATGATAACTAAGACCAAAAAATAAAAATAAAAAATCCAGCTAATTTCCTATACAGGTACCTCAACTTATGACCACAGTTGAGCCCAACATTTATGTTGCTGTGTGAGAAATTTGTTCATTTTGCTACTTTTCTCAGCTCATTTGTTAAGTGAATCGCTGCAGTGCTTAAATTAGTCACATGTTTGTTAAGTGAATCTGGCTTCCCATTGACTATGCTTGTCAGAAGGTCGGTAAAGGGGAAGCATATGACTTTGGAATATTGCAACCGTCATAAATGTGAGTCAGTTGTCAAGCATCCGAATGTCAATCATGTGCCCATGGGGATGCTGCATTGATCATAAGTGTGAAAAATGGCCATAGGTCATTTGGGTATGCTTAGTCTAGTGAAGAGAAGGACTAGGGGAAACATGATAGCAGTCTTCCAATATTTGAGGGGCTGCCACAAAGAAGAGGGAGTCAAGCTATTCTCCAAAGCATCTGAAAGCAGGACAAGAAGCGACGGATGGAAACTGATCAAGAAGAAGAAATTTCCTGATGGTGAGAACAATTAACCAGCAGAAGCAGTGGTGGGATTCAAATATTTTTACCACTGGTTCGGTGGGCATGGCTTGGTGGGTGCGCTTTGCATACGTGCACACACTTTGCATGCGTGCGCGTGCCAAATGCGACCTTTGTGCAGACGCAGAAGCGTCCTAACTTGCCTCCTGCAAGCCTGCATGATCCCGGTTGCTTCAGCAGCTGCCGCGCAGCATTCTTCTGTGCCGCTCAAATCAGCTGCACTTCAAATTCAGAGGATAAAAGTGAGTATGGGAGCCCAGGTGGGCAGGTGGGCCCAACAGCAGAGTGGTGGAGAGAACCGGTTCGGTCTCCGCTGCTCATCGCTGCTACCGGCTCTGCAAAACCAGGCTGAACCGGTAGAATTCCACCACTGAGTGGAACTGCTTGTCTTCAAAAGTTGTGTACCCTATGACTATTATTAAGTATGGTACCTGATGATTCTTGACTCTTGACGAATGTATCTTTTCCTTTATGTAGACTGAGAGCATTTGCACCAAGACAAATTCTTTGTGTGTCCAATCACACTTGGCCAATAAAGAATTCTATTCTATTCTAATCTATAAGATTCAAGGTGCTGGTGTTAACCTATAAAGCCCTGCATGGCTCGGGTCCGGGGTACTTGCAGGAGCACCTCCTACCAGCATCGAGGTCTGATTGCCCGGTACGCTCCCATAGGCAGGCCCTCCTGGGGGTGCCGTCAGCCAGACAATGTCGGTTGGCGGTCCCCTGGGGGAGGGCCTTCTCTGTGGGGATGCCCACCCTTTGGAATCAGCTACCTCTAGAGTTGCATTTGGCCCCGGACCTGCGCTCCTTCCTCCGTGATCTCAAGATTTGGCTGTTTGTACAGGCTGGCCTGGACTGAGCAGGGCTGGGAATTTTAATTTAAGGGTATTTTAATTGATTTTATAATTGGATTGAATTTGATAAAGACATATTTATTGTTTATATATTGCACATAAGCCGCCCCAAGTCCCCTCGGAGATGGGGCAGCATATAAATCCAATTAAATAAATAAATATTCTATTCTATTCTATTCTATTCTATTCTATTCTATTCTATTCTGTCCCATTGTGGATGTTCCATCACTGGAGCTTTTAAGAAAAGATTGAAGAAGACATTTGTCCAGAATGGTATGGGGTCTTCTGCTTGTGCAAGGGGCTGGACCAGAAGACCTCCAAGGTTCATCTGTTATTCTGAATCTGTTTTCTGAATTGGCCTTTGAAACAAGATTTGGGATCACTGCCCATCTGTGTTATCTTACTAGCATAAGGGAAATAAATGCTACTACTGGCATATCACACATATATTCTGAAAAGCTGCATGCAAAAAGGTAATTATATTATTTCGCAGCATAAGATATATGATCCGTGCGATAATGTCTTCAACAAGTGATATAGTTCAAATCTGGAAAGGGAAACACTGTTGTTTCATTTATGCTCAGCCCATGAGCTGTAATGACTATTCCACGTTCAGGGTTTCCGATTATTATTATTATTTTTTAAAATAAGTAAATTTAAAACTATAGCCTAGAGATTTGTTTTCATTTGCACATGCCAAGTTCTGCATTTGGCCTAAATATCTTCCCGTCACCTTAACCTGGAACTGTAAAGCACCGGGATCCAAAATTGTGGTGTAATTTATGAGATATTTTCACCGCAGAATTCCTTAAAAATGAATGATATCTTTGTAGTTTACTGTTTTTCATTTTAAGGACATTTTTCTGACAATGCATAGCCTATTAATCATTTAAGCAAAAGGAGCTCCTTAAAGGAGCTGTTCAGAAGCAAGTCTCCATGCTTCATTTAATGCTGTCTGGAAAAAAAAAAACCAACAGCCCTCATTGAGTGACATTCTCTGCAGTTATGTGATGTAATATTTATAATATGTCACACAGCCATACATCAAAACAAACATGTCTGTTGTTGCATTTGTTAGCAAAATGTTGATTGTTGAAAAGAAAAAGAGGGTCAGCATAGTCTTAGTGCATTATTGATTGCAGGTCATTATGTGAAAACTCAGAAAACTCTAGCCATGGAGGGGAATATTGTTTCTCTTGGCCTAAACTTTTCCAGGTTATTTTAAATTAATTTGATTGTGATTTGTACCATATCAGATTCCGTGGAAAAACCCAAGTTAATGTCTTTGTTGCTTTCTGCTTTTTCGATGTTTTAGAATTTCCTGTTTTCCTTGCAAACTAAAACAAGTGTGAAGCGAAATGCATAAGATCATGCAAACATGATCAAATTTGTCAAGGCACCATGACTAGCGGCTAGTATTTAATAAGCAACATATAAAAAGTAATGAATAAAGATTAAATAAATAAAACAGGTCTAACATTCAACATCTATATGACTGAGAGGCAGACAAAGATCAAACCATATATTTTTAACCCCCTAGCAAATGTTTTCCATCCATAAAAACTTAGGGATGTTTTTCTGTTCTTCCTCCTCCCTCCCTTTGCAAAAACTGAAGACTGTGACAGGTTTTTTTTTTGTGGGCAAAAATTTTGGAAGCTATTTTCCAATGTTTTCTTTCTAGGGCTGAGAGAGAAGGGCTGGCCCAAAGTTGCTCATCTAGCTTTGTGCTTAAGGTAGGACTAGATCAGAGGTTGCCAACTGGTAGTCTGCAATAAAACTTTGGTGGTCTGCAGAGAAATGTCCCCCAAAAAGCACCCCCAAAGCAATTAATTCAGGCTGCATGGGAATACAAGGCTGCACCACCCACATGGCCCACCCACCTACTGGCCTCCACCCTTTGGCCAAGCACAAACCTTACCTTGAGTAGAGCCAAGCGAGCTGAAACTGGAAGGTGAGACCAACGGCGAGGGAGGGAAATCCGCCCCGGGTGGCTTGCTGACGTTGGTGGGAAAGTCGGTCCCATATTCCAGAGCTGCTGTAGTCACAGGACTGGCCCTTTGGTCATCCCGGAGCAGCTGCTCCTCCACCCGTGTGCACCGGCCTGCCATGGACTGGAGGAGCTGCTGCTCCAGGATGACTAAAGGGCCAGGTCCTGTGACTACTGCAGCTCTGGAATATGGGACCTACTTTCCACCAACATCAGCAAGCCACCAACAGTCAAAATTCATATTAGTGGTTTGCGGGATTTAAAATTTATGAGTTTGGTGGTCCCTGAGGTCCAAAAGGTTGGCAATCCCTGGACTAGATGATGGGCAGCAGAGCCCACTATTCCAGAAATGGAAGTTATTTGGTACCACAAACATAACCATATAAAAAGACTTCCTGGCACAGTCTTCACCTCCTCTTCAAATAGGTCTCAAAGAAGGCATACCATTTTTTCAGTGGTGGGAGGCTTCCACAATTAAATTGTTTGGCATTCTGACATCTATATGTAACAGTGTCCTCCCGTATATTGTGTGCAGGTGTTCAGAGACGCCTATAGGCAGCGAGACCCCAAAGCAGGTTAGAAATCTCCAGGAATGGAAGCCATTTTGTAGAGTTGTAACCAGTGGTGGATTCAGCCAGTTCATACCACTTCGGGAGAACCGGTTGTTAACTTTCTGAACAGTTTGGTGAACTGGTTGTTGGAAAAAAAATCATTAGGGCAGAGAACCGGTTGTTAAATTATTTGAATCCCACCACTGGTTGTAACCATGGAAAGCTTTAACTGAAGCAACACACTGAGCCCCTCGCTCTGTGCCTAAAAGGATAAATGTCTGTTAGTAACATTTAACCTCCTTCCTGTGACCCCCTGTGAAATGAAACTTCCTGAATTGACTGAGCTCTATGCATTTCCAATTTTCTAAGGACATTATAGTCTAGGAGAGAGGTTTCTCAGGCAGAGATAAATTGGCCTTGAAAGACCTGCTTGGGATATCTGTTTTTTTCCTCTCTCCAGAACACACTGCTGTCTCTCAGCAGGGCAGATAATAACCTTCTTTGACAAATCTGTGCAAAGGGGAAAAAGAAGGGGAAAAAAAGAAGAGAGGTGTTGGTAGGTTTCCTAGTCTTCAGGAACGTTGAAGGGAATCCAGAGCTGACATTAAATGTTCTATACATCAAATGTAAAACTGAGATGGATCCTTTTTCATTAAGCAGCGGTCCCTTAACTAGCAATTTTCTAAGTTGAAAGCCGTTGCAGTATGTCATGCAATTTATAGATCCCGGTGCCTGCCATAAAATGTTTTATGATAGCTTCACTCCCTTGTTATTAGCGGCTGTCTACTTCTGAGAGCACAGCCATTTGATAATAGTCTTAAAGCACCCCAAATTACTTACCTGAGAGCCACATTCCAGATTGTGTTTGTTGACAGTTTGAATAAGTTTAGTGTCCTTGTGTTATACTTTGCCTTCAAAACAATTGGTTGGAATCCTCAATAGCTCCTTGGCAGCTGACAGAGGCCTATCATTGGGTTTAACCCTCGGGAGGGGTAGGTTATCTTGGGGAGTTAACCTTTTTTGCATTGTTAACTGGAGTGTTTTATACACTCACAGTAAAGAGGTCTGGAGTGACAAATAACTCTGGATAAAATTTACAAGGGCTTGAATGTATATTGTTCTTGGGTGTTCTTGAGGTTTTAGCCCTTTCCCATCGTTTTCATAGGAATTAGGGTTGTGTTTAGACTACAATTTTGTCTTCAAATGGAGATACACTGTTTATTTTACTTAATACCAATGCTCCATTTTACAGTAGAAGAACGAGAAAAATGTATTCATAGATTAAGTATGTGTGTGTGAACAGAATGATCAGTAAATTCATATCCTACATCTGGACCTATCTTCCACATAGAATCTGGGACTGACTCTATGTGAAAAATGCACTTACAGAGTTGATTTAGATTCAACCTTCCTGACTTCAGAAACAGTGGGAAAGTGTCATGTTTATATATCCTATTGACCATTTCTCCAACCTTCTCCTATATTGACTTAAGCATGGAGGTTGTGATTTGATCCTGGTCAGACCTGTATCCATACGTAGTTCATGTGAGAAGGGAGAAATGAGGGAGAAGATGGTTGTTGTTGTTTTCATTCCCTGCTCCATAAATCTAAATTTATGTGTTCGTGATGCATTTACAGCAGAGCTGATCATTACAGCATTCATTTGTTGTTTGCTGTTACTTTGATTTTCTCCAATTCCTTATCTGCTTTTCCCCCTCTTCCTCTTTTCTTCATTTCTCTTTCCTTTCTCTCTTTCTCTTTCCACTCTCTCTCTTTTGAGAAAGGTTGCAGGAATTGGATATGGCGAGTTCAGAGAAAAGAAGGACTAGGTGTGACATGATAGCAGTATTTGAGGGGCTGCTACAAAGAAGAGGAGGTCAACTTATTTTCCAAAGCATCAGAAGGCAAAACAAGAGAGAATGGATGGAAATTAATCAAAGAGAGAAGCAACCAGGAATTAAGGAGAAACTACCTAACAGTGAGGACAATTAACCAGTGGAACAGCTTGCCTTCAGAAGTTGTGGGTGCTTCATCCTGGAGGTTTTTAAGAAAAGACTGGGCAGTCACCTGTCTGAAATGTTTTAGGGTCTCCTGCTTGAGCAGGGGGTTGGACTAGAAGACCACCAAAGTCCCTTCCAACTCTGTTCTGATTGATTGATTGAAAGCATTTGCACTCAGTCTTCCACCACTTCTGAATCCCTGGGAAATAAACCTGAAATTACTTTGGGCTTTTTTTTAATGACTTTCTGATTTGGAGTGGTAGGTGTGATACCTCTCCATGTTGTCTTGATTCAGAGGGGGTCGCCCAGTGTGCAGCAGCTGCCAAAAGAGCCAACACAGTTCTAGGCTGCATAAACAGAGGGATGGAATCAAGATCACGTGCAGTGTTAATACCACTTTATGATGCCTTGGTAAGGCCACACTTGGAATACTGCATCCAGTTTTGGTCACCATGATGTAAAAAAGATGCTGAGACTCTAGAAAGAGTGTAGAGAAGAGCAACAAAGATGATTAGAGAGCTGGAGGCTAAAGCATATGAAGAACAGTTCCTTGAACTGGGTATATCTAGTCTGATGAAAAGGACTAGGGAAGACATGATAGCAGTGGTTCCAATATCTCAGGGGCTGCCACAAAGAAGAGGAAGTCAAGCTATTCTCCAAAGCACCTGAAGGCAGGACAAGAAGTAATGGGTGGAAACTAATCAAGGAAAGAAGCAACTTAGAACTAAGGAGAAATTTCCCAACAGTGAGAACAATTAATCAGGGGAGCAACTTGCCTCCAGAAGTTGTAAATGCTCCAACACTGGAAGTTTTTAAGAAGAGATTGGACAACCATTTGTCAGAAGTGGTGTAGAGTTTCCTGCCTAGGCAGGGGGTTGGACTAGAAGACCTCCAAGGTTCCTTCCAACTCTGTTATTCTATTCTATTCAATGAACATTTCTAAGAGGAAAGAGGTGGTCCCTGATCCTTTCTCCTGGGGAGCGTGGATTCAAGTGCTGAGAAGAAAGGAAAAGGAGTTGGAGATGCCAGTCGTTTCTCTGTTGCTGATAATGACATCATGATACAGGAGGCATCAGCACCGATGACAAGGCAGCTTTTAATGTGTGCTGCTGATTGCCTTTCATACTTCATTGTCCTCTCTTGTGTAACAACTGCCTTGCCAAGATGACTGGGGATGCTTTCCTGTCCATCATCTGTTTGCCATTCAATGCCTCACTCCTGTTTCCCAGGATGTGAGGACCGCTTGTTCTCTTTGTTTCAGGGGGACAGAATTGTAGATGTTCTCAACCGTGGAAAGCCTTTCCGACTTAATAGTTCTGCTGCAAAAGATACCTCTTCTTTGATGGAGCCACAAAAGGTTAAAATGTAAGTCTTCAGCCCAAAGTTAGTGAAGAGATGACACGAGGCTGCCGGAATCTGTCACGGGTTTCGTGACGGCCCGTTTTCTCAAGAGAGACATCACCTTTCACGATCTCATCCAGCCTTTGCTGATTTGGTAATCCTGGATGTTTTCTGCACCTGAATATTAATCTTTTTTCACCTTCCATTGATGGGGGGTGTTTGTAGTCCTCCCAAGCTTTGCTCTTGACATATCGTTTCCTTCTGTTCATGGATTTGAAAGGAGCCCTTGTACGCTGAGTCTTTCTGGCCAGTCACACAAGGGGAGGCATTGTCTTCCCTCAAAAGATAAGGGACATCAGAGGCCCACAAGCAGCTGAAAGGCCATTTGGAGAAGTTAAAGAGTTGTGTGAGAGCATATTTCAATATCCCCCCCCCAAGATATCAAACAATGTTCAACAATGGATACGTTACACTTTAAAAAGAGTGCCTCCCTCCTGTTTTTAACGGGACTATTATTCCAGCATGGAAGTGGCATGGCTGAAATGTTGTGATCAGGTTGCTAATGGACCTTAGCATAGGTCAGGGAGCATATAGTATTTCATGACGACTTTTTACAATCGCCCCATACTTAGATGAAGTACGACGGATTGTCCTTTTTTGTTTGGTCTGCTTGTCAAAAGACTAAATAATTAATTAAAGGGGGACACACACCCCTGTTGCTTCTCCAACTTGGAAGGCACCCAGTAATGAGTTTAGACAGCTTTTTTATCTGTATATAAAAAAGGACTTCTTAGCGTTTTCTTGAGAAAATTTGAGTGTTTTGTTACTGCCCAGTTGCTACTCTTATTTATTGATTTCAGACATGTAAAAATGAACCTATGAAATGATCACCCTTTATGTTTCAACCCCTGGATATGTGAGGCAGCCAGTTCTGTGAGTCAGGCTGATTTCTGGAATAATGGTCTATATAAATTTGGCATTTGTGAGGAACATTATCAATCACCTTTCTGTTTCCTGCCAGGAATGGATCTGGCATTTCCCCTCCCAGTCTCCAGTAAGTCTGTTTCATATCTCTATGCCTGGCTGTAAATAGCAACTACTTGAGATGAGTTGATGTTATCACCTTTCAGGACCGAGGTTTGTTTGTTTGTTTTTAACATTGATTTATGCCGTAATGTGGCATGTTCTGTCCACTTCTTTGTAAATAAAACAACATCTGTAGGTCTATGCATTGAGCTTCCAGTTCTAAGGGGAAACTTTAGAGGAAACTGAAGAAGGATCTAAAAAGGAAATACCAACCAATGCTCTCTATTTAGGACTGCCCTTGCATACCATCCAGAGATTGCAGCTGGTGCAAAATGTGGCGGCGCGGGTGGTGATGGGAGTTTCCCGATTCTCCCATGTTACCCCCCTCCTGCGCTGCCTGCATTGGTTGCCGGTTGCACTCTGGGTAAGATTCAAGGTTTTAGTTTTAACATACAAAGTCCTTCACAACATGGGTCCTCAATATTTAAGGGAGCGACTCCTGCCGATATCGAATGCCAACTGCCCTGTGTGAACACACAGGCAAGGACTCCTTGGGGGTCCCGTCGGCGGGCCAATGCCGGCTGGTGGTTCCCCCGGCGATGAGCCTATTCTGTCGCGGCCCCTGACCTCTGGAACAACTCCCCTGGGCTCCGCCTGGCCCCTGACCTCCGCACCTTCCACCATGTTTTGAAGACCTGGTTGTTTGACCAATCCGGGCTGTGACCCTTTCGGGGGATGGGTTTTTAAACTTTTAAGTATTGTAAATTTGTTTTATTTTTGGGCTTGTGAATTGGTTTAATCTTTTTAATTATTTATTGTTGTTGTTTTAGCTGTGAGCCGAGTCTTCGGAGATGGGGCGGCATACAAGTCCAAAAAATAAATAAATAAATAAATAAAATAAACCAAGTGCATTCCTCAGACAAATGATTCTGTGTACTTCTCCAGTAGTGAAAAATCTTAAATCATGGAGAAATATCACCAATCTTATTAAAATGTTTTCTCTTGCCTCAAATGTTTTATTTACGCTTTGATTTCTAACAGAATAATAGTTGGAAGAGCCTTTGTAGATCTTCTAGTCCAACCCCCTGGTCAAACAGAAGATCTTATACCATTTCAGACAAATGACTGTCCAGTCTCTTCTTAAAAACCTCCAGTGATGGAGCACCCACGACTTCTGAAGGCAAAACTGTTCCACTGGTTAATTGTCCTCACTGTTACAAAGTTTCTCCTTAATTCCAGGCTGCTTCTTTCCTTCATTGGTTTCCATCCACTGTTTCTTGTCTTGCCTTCTGGTGCTTTGGAGAATAGCCTCCATCTTTTTTTTTGTTTTGGCAGCCCCTGAGATATTGGAAGACTGCTGTCATGTCACCCCTAGCCCTTCTTTTCATCAAACTAGACATACCCAATTCCAGCAACTGTTCTTCATTTGTTTTAGCCTCCAGTCCCCTAATCATCTTCGTTGTGGCATCCCGTCAAATATTGGAACATTGCTATCATGTCACTCTTATTCATTCCATAAAACTTGCCTCTGTGGTAATGTTGTCTAGTTCAGGTAATAAAACATCTGCAAGGAAACAACAAAGCTCAGAGAACACTAAAGATCCCTCATTCAGCTTCATTTTTAAAGTGTTCTCTTAAGGTTCTGCCAGGGCTTTATTTTTTGGAGAAAATAAGGGAAATGTATTAGGTGAGCATGAATTTGTGAGCATTTCGATGTTGAGCTGTGACTGTCTTTTCAACATGTTGGTCTCCTTAATAAGCCTTAGTAAGACCATACCTAAAATACTGCATCCAGTTTTGGTCACCACACTATAAAAAAGATGTTGAGACTCTAGAAAGAGGGCAGAGAAGAGCAACCAAGATGATTGGAGGTTAAAACATATGATGGATGAATGGTTGCAGGAACTGGACATGGCTAGTCTAATGAAAAGAAGGACCAGGGGAGACATGATAGCGGTCTTCCAATATTTGAGGGGCTACCACAGAGAGGAGGAAGGGGTCAAGCTATTTTCCAAGGCACCTGAAGGCCAGACAAGGAATAATGGATGGAAACTGATCAAGGAGAGATTCAACCTGGAAATAAGGAGAGATTTTCTGACAGTGAGAACAATCAACCAATGGAACAGAAGTTGCCTTCAGAAGTTGTGGGAGCTTTATCACTGGAAGCTTTCAAGAAGAGACTGGACTGCCCTCTGTCAGAAATGGTGTAGGGTCTCCTGCTTGGGTGGGGCGGTTGGACTAGATGACCTACTAGGTCCCTTCCAACTCTGTTAATCTGTTAATATCATCCAGTAGCCACAGACATGTGTCTGGTAGGCTGGAAAAAGTCTACAAAAATCAGGAAGGTCACAAACAGAACCCAAATCACAATTCCTGGTCCAGTCAGACCACCAAAAACCACAGCACACAATATGACCAGTGTGTTTTGTTCTGCTTTGGGAAATTATTCTGAAATTGAAATGTTTTGCATGTTCTAAAGAGACGTTAGGGGGATAAATATCTGGCATATGATGTTCCCAAAGAAACTTAGCTGACGTTAATTTTGGGGGTAATTTGAGAATCGGGTTATAAATGTTTTTTTTTTTGCTTCCTATCCACCCTCCAATCTCAAGATTCCTTGGGTTGCTTAACATTTGGTTGTTTTGTTGCTGTGGATATATTTTTTTAATTGATTTTTCCCTCGGCTGCTCATGTGATTTTATGTTTGGACTGATACCCAAGAGTGTTATTGACTGGCAAAGGAATGGACAAGCTTAGAAAATTTGGGGGGGAAAAGACTAGTTGAAAAAGAAGGAATAATGAAATGATGGCAGTTACCCTGTTGCTTAAAGAAAACACACAAAAAAAATAATGAGTGCAGTCATTTAAACACAAATCAAGTGTAATGAAGTATCTCGGCCCAAGTTAGCCCACACAAGTTTTTATCTCTGCTGCACACAAGATTACACTCAGAAATGGTTCACTCCTGTGCCCACAGCATCCTTGGAAGAAAATATAGCCATAGCCCTAATTCCAAAGTTATTTGTTCATGCAAAGCTGATGAAATTGAGTCTTTGGGACACTTGTTATAAAGCCCAAAGGCTTTTTGAGATGTTATACTTGGCACTGTTTTTTCCCCCTTTTGGGTTAAAATCCAGGATAGGACTCAGGAACTTGAGATGGCCTTTCTTCAGTCAATCTACAGGTTTGTGAATAATGTAGTTGTATTTCATTTTAAGGCCACCTTAATATACCAATCATTTACGGCATTTTAACAGGATGAGCCATGGTGGCTCAGTGGTTAGAGTGCAGTAGTGCAGGCTACTTCTGCTGACTGCCGGCTGCCTGCAATTTGGCAGTTCGAATCTCACCAGGCTCAAGGTTGACTCAGCCTTCCATCCTTCCGAGGTGGGTAAAATGAGGACCCAGATTGTTGGGGACAAGATGCTGACTCTGTAAACTGCTTAGAGAGGTCTGTAAAATCCTGTAAAAGCCTGTGAAGTATATAAGTCTAAGAGCTATTGCTATTGACTCAGCCTTCTATCCTTCTAAGGTGGGTAAAATGAGGACCATAGGCTGACACTATAAACTGCTTAGCACTGTAAACAGTATATAAGTCTATTACTGAGCAATTCACTTAATGAGAAAAAGGTACATAGGTAGTTCTCAGCTTAAACCACTGGGATCAGAATTTCCTAAGCAAGGTGGGTTTAAGCAAGTCACCTGATTTTACGACCTTTTTGCCATGGATGTTAAGTGACCACTGCAGTTGTGATGTGACTCACTGCAGTTGTGCATCACTACACAGATCCGGCTTCCCCCATTGACTTCGCTTCTCAAAAGACAGTTGGGAAGGTTGTTGTGATGACCCGTACCGTGTTTCCCCGAAAATAAGACACTGTCTTATATTTTTTTTGGCTCCCAAAAACACACTAGGTCTTATTTTCGGGGTAGGTCTTATATATTTATGGTGCCAAATAGTGGGTGTGAGTGTGTAGGGGGTGTGTTGCTCCCTGAAAAGTCTTCCTGGAACTGGAGATTTACACTAGGTCTTATTTTGGGGTAGGTCTTATATTAGGGCAGGTTTAGAAAATAGTGCTAGGTCTTACTTTCGGGGTAGGTCTTATTTTTGGGGAAACACGGTAGTCTCTCAAAATAATCTAAAACCCAAAACATGAATTAAAGTCCGGCAATGCCTTCAACTTAACTGTTTTATTAATCACAGTTTAAAGTTCCAAAAGTAAATAATGAGGCAAAAGGAAAAAAAGAACAAACCGTAGTGGCGAGAATTCCGAATCAAATCAAGATAAGTAATCATACAGTCCAAGCAGATAACTGGGGAAAGTCCTTGGGAAGCACGCCAACAAATATAAACCTCATTCAAAGGAAACACTAACTTTGACTCCAGCAATTCTGCATACGCAGTTACAAACTTATATACATAGCTCCCAGCTGTAAGCTCTGAAGAGGATCATGGTCCTCTCCTCCCGAGTAGACCATGCTTTTCCCTGATCCTCTCCTCCCTGCGTGCCCTGGGATGGATAGGGGATGGGCCTGGATCCTCTTCTGATTTCTCAGCCGGCCTCTGCTCTTCCCCAGCCTCCTCCACCACCTCTGGAGCCACACTCCCACTCCCTGTTGGCTGTTCCTCCTCTTCCTCAGAGTCAGTCTCCACCAGGGGCATGACAGTTGTGAATGGTGATGACATGACCCCAGGATGCTACAACCACAGTAAATATACACTAGTTGTAAATCATCTGGATTTTGATCACCTGACTGTGGGGATGCAGCAACAGATCTAAGTGAGAAGACAGGCCATAAGTCACTTTTTTTCCCAATGCTGTTGTGACTTCGAACAGTTTCTAACAAAATGATTGTAAAGCTGTGGACTGCCTGGACATTAAACATGTCAGTCACACATTCAAGCAACCACATTGGTCTCTGGCTTTGCTCAGGGTCAACAGCCAATGCACTCTAGGATTCAGTCACAAGATGTCCTTGTAGTTGTGTGAGATGAGACTATGAGAAGAGTGCAGAAAAGAGCAACATGAATGATCACTTTCACAGGTTCTGTACAGGGAGAGCAAATACATCTGAAACTTAATTGCAAAGGACAATAAAATATCACTACCCGGATAGCTGGAGGCTAAAACATGCAAAGAACGGTTGTAGGAATTGTGTGTGTCTAGTCCCGTAATGGCGAACCTATGGCACATTTGCCAGAGGTGGCACACAGAACCCTCTCTGTGAGCATGTGCACCATCACCAGCTGGTCTTCTGGTTTCTGGTATGCTGGCCAGCTGGTCTTCATGGGCACCAGAGTGCCAAAAAACAGCAGAAAAACAAGCCATTTTGGGACTGTTTTCGGGCCTTTTCCAGGCAGTTTTTCAAGCAGTTTTTCAGACTATTTTCAGGCCATTTCAGGGGACCATTTTCAGGATGTTTTGACCCCAAAAATGGCTCAAAAATGGCCTGAAACAGCCAAAAACACCCCCAAAATTGCCAAAAAAACCCAGGCATGTGCACCTCAGCCAGCTGGTCTTCATGTTTCCAGTGCTCCAGCATGCACACATGCATGTACATGCTTGCACATTCTGGTTTGGGCACTCAGTGAGCCTGAAAAGGCTCGCCATCACAGGTCTAGTCTAATGAAAAGAAGGACTAGGGGAAAATAATAGCAGCCACAAAGAAGAGAGGGAGTCAAGCTATTCTCCAAAGCACCTGAAGGCAGGACAGGAAGCAATGGATGGAAACTAATCAAGAAGAGAAGCAACCTAGAACTAAGGAGATATTTCCTAACAGTGAGGACAATCAGTGGAACAACTTGCCTCTAAAAGTTGTCGGTGTTCCAACACTGGAGATTTTTTAAGAAGAGATGGAACAACCTTTTGTTTGACATGATTTAAGGTCTCCTACTTGAGAAATCTTGGACTAGAAGAACTTCAAAGTTTCTTCCAACTCTGTTTTCTATTATTCTACTCTGTTATTCAGTGACCTCGGATAATGGGAGACTCTTTTTAATGCCTCCCCCTTCTGTTGGACTCAAGAAAGCCTTCTCTAACCACCCTGGGTTCTCCCTCAACTATCTTGCTGTCCCCTCTATGTTTCCAAGGTCTATTAGCCTTCCATTACATCCATGTGACACACCAAAGTTTACCTGATGGCAACACATTCCATGCAATCATTCACATTGTTGAAGAGTTTCTGCACATAAAATGGTGCATGGATCAGGAGTATTCATGCAGGAGAAGACTTTTGTACAGGCAGGAAACTGGTTGCATGCTTGCAGAGACTCAACCTATAAGAAGTTTCAAATACTATACATCATATACAGATTGTGAAAAATGTGGTAAGAAAGAATAAAATTGCTTATTCCATGAACAGCTGCTTATCAAAGCTGAATGGAAAGAAATGAAGGGAGGGAGGGAGCAAGAAGGAAGGAAAGAGAGGGGGGAAGGAAACAAGGAAGGAAGAAAAAAGAAAGGAAGGAAAGAAGAAAAAGGAAGAAAGAAAGAAAGAAAGAAAAGGGAAAGAAGGAAAGAAAAGGAAGGAAGCAAGGAAGAAAAAAGGAGAAAGAAAGGAGAAGGAGGAAGGAAGGAAAGAAAGAGATGGAGGGAGTGAGGAAAGTAGGAAGGAAGGAAAGAAGAAAAAGAAATGAAGGAAGGAAGGAAAGAAGGAAATAAAAAAAGAAAGAAAAGGGAAGGAAGGATATTGAAATAGAGATCCTTCCTAAAATACGCTCATCTTGAATGTGTTAACTGGAAAATAGCATTTTAAGTTGAAAAGATTTTCTAACCTCTGGAACCTGTATTTGTTTTATTAGGCATTTTGTCCTGCATAAATTAACCAACCTGAAGTTTCTGGATTCTCGAAAAGTCAGCCGCAAGGAACGCGAAGAGGCCATTTTGAGGGGAGCCTTCATGAAAGTGGTGAAGCCCCTGGGTAATCAGGTAAGCAACTCAAAATGGCGTTCATGGAAATTCACATTTCAACTTTTTTTTTTTTGCCTTGCTTTTTTTCCTCAGCTGAAAATAAAGCTAGATAGCAAGAACAAATGTCAACGTTTTATTAAGCTGGCTAAAATTAGCTTTCTCTTTTTCAACTGCTTTGTTCTTTTGGTTATGTTCATTTAAATAATTGGCGACCATTAGCAAGAATTTGTGTGTCCAGGGTGTGTGTGAGAATCAATTTGTTACATACACTTATTGTGTTTACTTTGTAGAGAAATTAATGTTCACCGTTTGTGCGTTGACTTTGTAGCATTTATCCCCTTGTTTCGATCACCTTTAATCCACCAAGTCATTGCTAATTTTATAGGTTAGTTCTCACTGTCCAAGCATTGGAAATGTCATTGATATTGCTTTAAAAACAATTTGGCGGGTGAAATCCAGAAACCAGCAAATGTTATTTTCTCAGATTTATGTTTATTTGGGGTTTTTATTATTATTATTTATTTTTCTGTCATGCTGTTTTGTGTAACTTCTTAACCTGCTTCTGAGGATTGGGAAAAATTTGAGATCAGGACAGGATGAGGTCTTTGCTGGAGGAAGAACTGGCAAAAAATTCTTCCTCAGTAAGATTTCTGCTCATTTACTCACTCTTGGATTTTAATAGTGTGTGTGTGTGTACCAACATACACACTAATACTTTATTTATTTCAACTTTTGTACACTGTGGACAAATACTTCTATGGCTTGTACAGGTAGCCCTTGACTTAAAACAGCTCATTTAGTGACCATTCAAAGTTACAATGGATGACATGGTCGTATGTTGAGGAGTACCTGTAAGAAGAGGCAAGAAGAAAGTTAATCCTCATTTCTTTTGTAACTATTAATATTTTAATAGTTCTTATTAGCCAATGGGTGTTGTGGTCCGTGGTAGCAGAGTCGGACAGTGGGAAGGAACATGGGCCAGTCCGGGAGTCTGGGGAGGACTCAGATGAGGGTTCTGCATCCAATACAGAGATGGGGCCAGGACTATCTGGGAGTTGTGTGCTGACTCCGGAGCCTCCAGAATCTGACAGCAGTGAAGTAGAGGAACAAGGGGAGCTTGTTTCCCATTGCGTGCATGTGTGCGCAGAGTTGCCAGAAGGCAAGAACAGTTAAGACAAAAGGGGTGACTCGGGAGTAAGGCTGGGAGGTGATTGGCCCTCCCATAAGACATAAAGGAGGAGCAAAGGGACAGGAACCTTTGCAGGAAGCAACTTGGTTCATACTGGTCAGTTTGAAATCTGATGCTCTGTGTTGAATGTGTGTTCCGTTTGGCCTCATATAACTAATTGGAAATTTAGTCATTGGCAGCATTTCAAGGAAGATAAAGGTGCATGCTTATCAGACTTATCCTGAAGGATTTTGGCAGACTTCCATGGGACTGTTTACAAACTGTTTGAGACTCATTACAGGCTGTGAATGACTAAAATCCACAGCCGTGGAAATAAAGAAAGAAGGGTTTGGGGACTAACATGTGTTTGTTAGTGTCTCAATAAGCCATGGTCAGAACAATGGGGCTCACACTTTACTAATGTCTTAAAATATTCTACCCTCATAATAGGTAAAATTGTTTTGTTTTAGCAAAAAGGCTTCCTTAATTCTTGAATCTTGCAACATGCAGATATTATAGCACTATCCATCTACTTTTTGGTAATGATAGCAAATTATAACTACTATATTTTTCATAATAGTGGATATCAAGCTCCAATGCACTAATATCACCATATTTTAAATCTGAATACAGTATTTGAATGTTTTCAATCTGGTTGACAGATAAGCTCTTTTAAAGGAAACTTAGTCAAGGAGTTTAAGGGAGTTTCTAATTTATAGTCTCTTCCTTCAATCCATTGTCAGAGGGAAGATTTTCAAAACTCACTGGGTAATCTGAAGTCTTGGGGCTTTTTCTAATCATTCCACACTACAAACAATATAATTTTTGAATTAGTTATCTGCTAAAGCTTTCTCTAAAACATGTATTTATTTCTCCAATCCTTTTAGTGCTTGGTTCCAGTTTAATGTTTTGGATAGGCTGTTTTAAAATTGCTTGCTGTGGAATTGCTAGGACTTAGCCAATATATTACCTTTTGTAAGCATTTTAGCTATCATGAGCACATGCCTCTTTGTGTTCAGTAGAATTATTATTATTATGCTTTATTATATGTTGCCCATCTATTGGTTTATCTGAGAATGTCTGTAGTTGGCTCAAATCTTTTAAAATGAATTTGTTGCATAAAATCTGTACATGAAAATCCTTCTCTGTACTACATAGACTATTCTGGAAGTTGTTGCTGGAATGACTGTAAGTACTCTAATGATTATCATTGTTGTAATCCCATATTGGTAATCCTGGCTCAGAAAAGTTTACAAAATGTTTTCAAACCATCAACCATAAAAAACCCCATCCTTAGAAAGAAGAACCCAAACTTCAAAGCAAGATTTAGTCTTTTAAAAGAAAAGCAATTTGTCCAGGTCTGAAAGACAATCTGACTCTAGAGTAGCCACTGTCCTATAAATGCCCAAGTTAACAGAATACTCTTCAGTTGTCATCTAAAAGAAGAGAGAGAGGCCTGCAAGATTTTATTCCTGGATTTGTATACTGTGAAACAAACCGACCATGAGAATTAATCTCTCCAGGTCTCTACAAGCTGATCATTGTGCATAATTTAGATATTATTTGAAGAAATCCTAAGATGTCACTATTTAGGACTGCCCTTGCATACCATCTGGAGATTGCAGCTGGTGCAGAATGCGGCGGCGCGGGTGGTGATGGGAGTTACCCGGTTCTCCCATGTTGCCCCCCTCCTGTGCGGCCTGCATTGGCTGCCGGTTGCGCTCTGGGTGAGATTCAAGGTTTTAGGACATACAAAGTTTGACATGGGTCCTCAATTTTGACATACAACAGTGGGCTCATACTGTTTTAATATTTGGGCTTGTAATCTAGTTTAATGGGTTCTGTGAGCCACCCGAGTCTCGGAGATGGGGTGGCATCTTAAGTGGGCAGGTCCTTCTCTACCAGTTGCAGCTTCTGGACCATTTTTGAGGTTACGAGGTGATGGGATGCTGCCAGTTTAACAACTGGTTTGGTGAGCACATGCTTCGCGCAGCGCTGAAAATGGAGCATTTAGAAGCTGCTTACCTTCCAAGTCAGCAACAGTAAGTAGGACAATGAGGGGGGGGAATCAGCTGTGCCACGTTATTGAGATGAACTACAAAGCAGGAAATAAAGTACAGGATAGAGTGGGGGTGGATAGGGCCAATTGATCATCGGAGCTAGCGGTTCGCATGAACCTGTCCAAATTGGCAGAACCCCACCACTGGGCTATAACTATACAAGAATTCATAGCAAAGTAGAGTTTGGGAAGGTCTACAGAAACCATCACTTGATGTAATAAATCATGCATTGTAGAAATGTTTGATCCAACCTCAAGTATATTCAGATACATAAGATGCCCGTATTTGTTTTGCTGCCAGTAGGATTTCAGTACTAACAGTACAATCTGTTTCTCCCTGTCCATATTCCTGCAATTTAATCGACTTCACTATGGAACATGTCTTTACGATTTTAAAAAAAATGTTATTATTTTATGCTGGTCTATAACCCCAATAACAATTGATTGGTTGGTGTTGTTTCCCCGTATTCCTCATTAGATTCGTATTAATTTCAAATCTACGTGTATAGAAATGTGGGCGTTGAGAGGAATTTGTGAGGTTTGGCAGACAAATAATTATCAGAGGGAAAATGAAATATTCTTGAAGACATTAATTGGCTTGACATGGAACTGTACCTTTTTTGAACTCCGCGCTGCCTTTAGTCTATTTTCACAAAATGTCTAAATTCTAATTTTATGGCACTAAATTGGCATCCGAGAACATGTTCAGAAGAGGGGGGAAAACTGCCGACACAAGAGTAGGGTTACTCCACAAGTACTGCTTTCCTTTCACTCTTGACGTCAGGATCTTGAGAGAGTACCTTAGCCTCTCAAAATGCAATACGGAGAATGAGACACAAGGCAGAATATTTTCCTCCAAGTAGCTTATGTTTACTTTTATGCAGAAGTAACGAGCAAACACCCAAATGTTTGAGGAAATGATAAATATTTAATTTTGCCTATCTCCCTGCCTTCCTTGGATTTTTTTTTATTCTTTTATTTTATGTTTTCTTAGCAGAATGTAGCTTGGTTTTCCTTTGTTTCATTTCATCTTTTGTGGCTTCAAGTCTGTTTATGATGGGACTGTCAAAATGGGGGGAGAAATGGCCCCGTTCATTAGAAAACAGCTTAACTTAGCAATGCCGGGCTTTCTCTTGCTGTGTGAAACGAGTTGAACTTCATTACCCAGCGATGTTTATATTTAGAAATGTCAAAATATTGAACATCCGTCTGATGCTTGATTTAAAATAAAAATAAAAAAAGAGTGCCTGGAAGCCTTGCTAGGCAAGGGGCATTGTGCCAAACAAGGGAGCTTCATTTAATGACCGTACCACAAGCTCATTTTTCTGGCATAAGGCTTGATCAAAGCGGGAGAGGCCTGTCCGATGTGAAGTATGTCGCTGTGTCTGACAGCGCTTCACATCAGAATGACAGCTCAAGAATACGACAGTCAAAGTTGCTTAATTATGTCTCGGCTTTGTAATTATTCATCTCTGTTCCTGCACTTGTCATTCCGCTGACATAATTATTTAGAGCTGTGCCCTTGTTCTGCAGAAGTGTGTACAGGAGTACCAGCAGCGAGTAACAGGTGCAGAGGAGGAGGGAAAGTGGGGGGGGGAGAAGGAGAGGGAGGGAGAGAGGGAGAGGGAGGGAGAGAGAGGGAAGGAGGGAGGGAAAGAGGAAAGGAAAGAGAGGGGGAGAGGAGGAAAGGAGAAGGAAGAGGAAAGGAGAGGAAGGAGAGAGGAAGAGGGAGGGGAAAGGAGAAAGGAAGGGAGGAGAAAAGGGGAGGGAGAGAGAGAGATCCAGAATGAAATTCAATTTTCTTGTTTGAAAAGGAACACAACTCTTTCCCGCCAACCCCTGTTAATAGGAATACTCTAAGAATTTTCCAAACAAGCCTTTTTATATTTTGCATTTTCAGCAAATATTTCTAGAATATCCACAATAAAACCTCTTTTGGATCAAAGCCTATTTTTGATAAGCTTGATGGACACATCCATGAAGTTTTCTTGACATCAATGCTTCACAATTGCCTTCTTCTGGAATTCTGATTTTAGTTTATAGGCGTGGATTTCCTGGTTGTCTCCCACCCAGTTCCCATATAGCTTCTTTCAGATCAATTTAAGTGAAGTAGCTGCTATCCTGTTATGCAAACAACTAGACAAAACTGTGATCCAAGAGAGAGATCCAGGTCACCTGTTTCATTTGTTGTTTGTATAACTCTTTTAATTATTAAGGCATTCACTGGATTCTTTTGTATGTCTACTCTAATATCTTTTTCCATATAATTCTTGTAGCTTTCTTAAAGTCCACTTTCAAATCAGCCTGAGTCTTTCCCAGTAAAATTTGTTCCTCTTCCATAACATCTTTTAAACACCATCTATTAATGAAGGCAGACACTCTTAAAATTAAAAGCTGGCTTCACTGTTCAAAAATATCCTTTAATATACTGAACGTTAAAATATTTTGTGTCATTTTGTCTTAGTAATTTAAGTGTCCTTCTCCCTTAATTGTAATCTTTAGTTTCTTCTAGTTCTCTCTGGTATCTGATTTTCAAAGTCTCACCTTATCGTTTTTGATCCCACTTAATCTAGAACTCTAAAGAGATACTGGCAGAACTGTATGTGAGGATAAGAAGGAACTGTGGAGGGGAAAAACTAGATAGTTAAGAGAGATGAGCAAGTTGAGTGATTTTGCCAGTACAGGTTTGAATAGAGAAGATAGGAGCAAGTTGAAAGCTCTGTTCAGCAAGATGGATAGTTATCCTATCAACTGATAAACAGATTAAGGAAGAAAAGCTTGGGACTCCAAGGAGCTGGGTTTAGTCTTAGACATGTTGAGTTTAAGACTATGACGAAGCACCTAAGTAGATATATCAGAGAAGCCCTTGGAGTTTTATTTGGGGAATTATTAGTTTATTTGGGGAATACCTTGATCAAATGCCTGCAAAGAATATAAATCTTTCCATTACCCATCATTCAGTTACAACTGTCCAGTTGCCTTTTGAGACACCTTCACTAATGTTCAAATGAAGCAATGGATGGAAACTAACCATTACCAAGGAGAGAAGCAATCTAGAACTAAGGAGAAATTTCCTAACGGTGAGAGCAATTAACCAATGGAATAGCTTGCCTTCAAAAGTTGTGGGTGCTCCATCACTGGAAGTTTTGAGGAAGAGATCAGACAACTAAATGGTATAGAGTCTCCTGCTCGAGCAGGGGCTTGGGCTAGATGATCTCCAAGGTCCCTTCCAACTCTATTAGTATCTGTTCTATATTGTGTGTTCATGTTCTATGTTATTTTATTTTCTTGCAAGAGTTTCTAGGAGTTTCTAAGAGTCGTGGTGGCACAGTGGTTAGAATGCAGTACTGCAGGCTACTTCTACCTGCAATTTGGCAGTTCGAATCCCACCAGGCTCAAGGTTGACTCAGTCTTCCATCCTTCTGAGGTCAGTGAAATGAGGACCCAGATTGTTGGGGGCAAGAGGCTGATTCTGTAAACTGCTTAGAGAGGGCTGTAAAAGCACTGTGAAGCGGGTATATAAGTCTAAGTGCTAGTGCTAAGAGTTAAATCCTTTTGGAGAAGCACAGGTGCATTTTTCCCCAGAGTTTATCCAGAGGAAGGAAAGATATGTACATTAAAATATCATTGCTAATGAACTTTTAATAATCTTTTTAATAATGGTCCACTCAAGAAAACAACAAAAGGGATAGGCTTGTGCAAAACAAACCAACATGGCATTCAGCAGAAGTACATATGCTTGGGATGAGCGTTTAGGTGCAAATGTATAGACAGTATTGAACATGCCTGATGACCTTTGCTGAATCATTGATTATGGTCTCCTTCTGGACCAGCTGAAGGAATTAAGAGTGGGGGCTCTGAATTACTATTCTTCTCCTCTTTCTCTGGTAGGTTCCAGTCATGTTGACATGAAAGAGAGGTTGAGCCTGCAGGCCCTCACCTGCAGAGGTTCTCTGCCACTGTCATCCCTCATGCCTAAAAGCCTAATAAGAGCTGATACCCTCAGATCACACCATGATTTCTAGAGAGTGTAACAAGACAGGCTTAGATGCTTTATTTGTAGGCTTTCAGTTAATCATTACTGGAGATTGGATGCTGACTAGATTATCTGATCTATTAGTACAATATTAAAGATAGGTAGGTAGGTAGGTAGATGATAGATAGATAGATAGATAGATAGATAGATAGATAGATATAGACAGACAGACAGACATAGGTAGGTAGGTAGGTAGGTAGATGATATAGAGAGATTTAGATTTAGAGATATACATATAGAGAGATACAGATACGGATGGATATATATATATATATATATATATATATATATATATATATATATATATATATATTCGTAGATTTTCACGGGTAAAGGTATGTAGGTCTTGGTGTATTCAGGTCTTGTCCCGTGCAAGATTGAGAATACCTTGGCAAGGTTTTGACGAAATCTCATCCGTCATCTTCAGGCTGGTGTCTTTAGCTTCGTTCTTCTGGGAAAAGTGTGTGATATATATATATATATATATATATATATATATATATATATATATTTGTTTTCGTAGATTCACGGTAAAGGTAGTACGATTGAGAATATGGACGAATTCATCCGTCATTCTGAAGCTCCTGGGAGAAGACTTCTCCCAGGAGAGCCAGGCTGAAGACACCAGCCTGAAGATGACGGATGAGATTTCTCAAACGCTGCCAAGGTATTCTCAATCTTACACGGACAAGATCCGAATACACCAAGACCTACATATATATATATATATATATATATATATATATATATATATATAGAGAGAGAGAGAGAGAGAGAGAGAGAGAGAGAGAAGTAAATAGATATAGATAAATAGATATAAGAAGATAGATAGATAGATAGATAGATAGATAGATAGATAGATAGATAGAGATAGATAGATAGATAGATAGATAAAGAGAGATAAGTAGATAGATAGATTATAGATAGATAGATAGATGTATAGATAGATATATAGATAAAGAGAGAGAGATAAGTAGATAGATAGATAGATATAAATAGATATAAGAAGTTAGATATAGATAAATAGAGAGAGAGAGAGATAAGTAGATAGATATAGATAAATAGATAGATAGATGTAAGTAGATAGATAGATAGATAGATAGATAGATAGAGACAGACAGACAGACAGACAGACAGACAGATGATGTAGAGAGATTTAGATTTAGAGATAAAGATATATAGAGAGAGATACAGGTGGGTGGATGGATGGATAGATAAATAGATAGATATGTGTATTTACACACACACTTATGTATGTACATATGTGTATACACAATACGTCTGCATGAGCAAGAAGCATTCTTCTAGTCAAGAAAGCAAAGAGGAATTTGAAAATATATTTAAAATGTTTTAAAGATAGAAAATGTATTATGACAAAACCATTCCCTGTTCACATTGAAACCAAAGCAGAGTTTGTAAAACCCAACAATAAAGAATTGTGTTTATTTTGTAGACATCCTTATTCAATTGAATGTACAGTGGCTCACATTGCTTTCTATGGGCAAAGAGCTACAAAACCCGTGTCTTCCCTAGGTCCAGGTCCACACATGAAGCTGATTCATTGCTAAAAGCCTATACACAGGAATTATTCTCAACTAACGGTTGCACCTGGTAGAGATAGATAAGGGCCAACGCACTCAAGGGAGGTTGGACTTGGTTCACTTGTGGCTATGTAGAGATTCTAGGCTGATTCTCCTTTTCCCTCTGCTCCCAGATTCTGCCTTTCCTTCTCCTACATGACCACAAACTTGTCTTTGGACAGCTTGCCTTATAATCATCATTTCCAGTTCTTCTTTTTATTTCACAGCAATAGGTCAGCTTAAATGGATTCATGAAAGGGAGTGTCATGTTTTGCTCTGAATTCCTTGTTTTATTACTTTGAAATCTCTCTCATTCATCTGGGGCATGTTTTCTCTCTCTTAAGTGTCAAACAGAAGGGGGCTTTCTAGACTGCAGCAAATCAATAATCTCGAGAACATTAAAAGAAAATGTAATATCCAGTTCTGAACCTTAAGATAAATATATACATTTTTCCAGCTCCTTATATCCTTCACTACTGATATACATCTTGAAAGTTTGGACTTCTGAGAGTGAACCCTCTGGCTTTTATCTGTGTCACTTAAATGAGCTATCAGGAACATTTAAAGCCAAGCTAACATACAAAAGGAAAAAAAAGGAGAACAGCTGGTGTTCCTCTTGGATTTTTTTTAAAGTTTGGTCTTTCTAATTATGGTTATCCACTCTGCCATCACACGGCTGGGATAATGGTGCTAATGAAAAGCCAAGACAATTGTAGAAGATGCTGTCACCCTTAAGGATGATCCTGGACACCATCTGTATGTCTACCCACAAGTATCAGGAGTCAGAGTCGTGACTCTGACAAAATCACTCTAGTGATTTTGAACAGTGATGGGGTGAGAAAAATCTGGAGTTTAACCCTGATGGTCAGCTCAGTGGGCAAGACTGGCTTCCAGTGGTCCGTTTTGGTCTTCTACTTGTAGACTTCTGCTTAGCCATTTTATGAGAAAGAATAAGTCTAGGTCCGCAGTTTGGCAGTTTGAATCCCTAGCGCTGTGTAATGGAGTGAGCTTCCACTACTTGTCCCAGCTTCTGCCAACCTAGCAGTTCAAAAGCCCGTAAAAATGCAAGTAGAAAAATAGGGACCCCTTTGGTGGGAAGGTAACAGTGTTCTGTGCGCCTTTGGCATTTAGTCATGCCAGCCACATGACCACAGAGACATCTTTGGACAGCGTTGGCTCTTCGGCTTTGTCATGGAGATGAGCACTGCCCCTACATCCAGAAACAGCTAGCACAGATGTGTGAGGGGAACCTTTACCTTTAACTTTAAGTCTAGATACTCTTTTTTTATTGAAGTTTATTATAGAAACAAAGATAACAAGGGGATAAATAAAGAAGGGAACATAGAACTAGAATAGTAGAGTTGGAAGGGATCTTGGAGATCTTGTATTCCAACCTCCTGATCAAGCAGGAGATCCTATACCATTTCAGACAAACATCTGTCCAGTCTCTTCTTAAAAGCCTCCAGTGATGAAGCGCCCACAACTTCTAAAGGCAAGATGTTCCACCGGTTAATTGTCCTCACTGTTAGGACATTTCTCCTTAGTTCTAGGTTCTTGCATTGTGGGAACTCCATCGTGTCTTTCCATTTTTTGCACATATAGAATTCTCACAGCAGTCAACATATATAATAACAAAACTCTTTTTTTTAATGGATAAGTCTAGATATTCTGACCCAGCTGGACCATTTTTATTACCAAATAATGTTTCTGTTTACAAACTTCAAAATATTGATCATGGTCTCAAGAGTGAAATGGTACAACTCACCATGGCCAACTTGCAAATGGCCAACTGACTGCAGGACAATTTAACAATTCAATTTAATAACTTAAAATAATTTAAAAATGTTTCAATTTTTGTCATTTACATTCTATTCTATTCTATTCTATCATTCTATTTCATTCTCATTTTGCATTTTTCTTTAATGATTCTAGTCTACCATTTCTTTGTAATCAGTGTAACCATTGTTCAACAGTGAGTTGTCCCATTGTTCAACAGTGAGTTGGCTGTAGCAAGTTGGATGTGGCAAATTGGCCAGGGTGAATTGTTATAGCCCCCCAGGAGTGACTTACTTAAACTGGGATGGAAATGTAACAGCTTTTCTGCATATCCGGTTAACATTGTTTGAGAGAACAACAGAATCATGGCCACAAACAAGTAAGGATCAACTGTTTTTTTTAAATAGAGCATCTTAATTTACAGGCAAACTATGAATGTTATTTATTTCCTTTGGAGGGGTGGAATCTAGGTTTCTTGTACATACACATATCTACTTGCATGCAAATATACAAGTGTGTCACATACACACATTTCTTTCAAGGTAGCAAAGTTTCTAGGATTAATTAACTTTAGCAAGTCTAGATTGACGGAAGGGGAGGCTGAAAATTGCACAAAACTTTTGTCTACAGTTTTCATTTTTCCTCTGTTTACTGTGTCAGCGTTCCATCTAACCAACTCCAAACCAATACACTCTGAGACAAACATTTCCTCAAAGTTGCATTTTATTAGAGTTGTCATATTGGCACATTTGGGAAAACCTGAATCTGAGATTTCTGGGTTTTCCCTTCCCAAAAGAGAAATCAAAGATCCATTCCCCCACACCCATCAGTCCAACACAAGGCCCAATCAAATCTATGTCCCAACTGGAGCCATTCTTCCAGACACTCCTCTCCAGGTGCAGGGCAACATGTCCTTGACCCTGAGAAAGAATGTTGTTTGTCTAGTTTTCTACCCCACTATGAAATCCCCCCTCCCAAGCCACTGAATATGGCAGCCTCAAGCTTCCAAGTAAAAAATGGCTTCCAAGGCTGACATACTGTTCCTTTTGAGGGGGTAGGTTGTTTTTAAAAACAGGTTCATCTTCCCTCCAGGTAAGTGAATGTTTGCTTATGTGTTGTCATGAAGATAACACAACCCAGTTATACGACTGCTTCTGTGGTGCAGAAATGTAATTTTTCATAGAGTTTGACCAAGTTGCCAATCTGTATTGCTTCTTCCTTTTGAAGATGCTCCTGTAGGACCTTTGAAGCATTAAATTACTGCTGCTTTTGTATTACTAACATACAATCTGAAAATAAATGGGTACAAGTCAGCCACATAAAATACTAGTGAAATGCCAGTTTCAACCTCAAAATTTAATCAAGGGACTTATTTTCTAATAGGTATTTTAGTACAATGAAGGAAGGAAGTAAATACTGTGTTTTAAATATAAAATAAATTAAGAGACTGTTCCTAGATAAATGTGCAGCGTAGATCACATAACTGCTACAAACAGTATGCTGTGTAGGCCAAATGCTTTCTAATGCACTAAAATTAAGAAATAGTGTGCTTTGAAAATGATTTACGAGCATGGTTAAACTGCCAGATTTATAAAGAAATAGTTCAGAACACGGGAAAGCCTCTTGAGTCAGGTCAAAAATGAATTTGACCATGATTTAAACTGCTACTTTTCTTACATGACATTTAATATGTGTACATTGGAGGGCCATATGTCTTTAATAAAATAGCATTAAGTTTTAAATATGATATGAATGCAGTCAGTTTCTAAATTCATAGCCTTTTCCACAATTCCAAAATGTTAACCAATAAAAGGAGACCTGCATGCAATAAATCATAAACTTTACAAAATAGATTTTTATTAAAACAGCTAGACAGTTGGCAGTTATGTTGTAATGTAATAAATTGTCCAAGCCAGGGTGGATTTATCAGTCATTGTTTACACTGAAAGCAATTTGGACCAGACTACTAATTAAAACTGAACTAAAAGTGTTCTTACTAAGTCCAATCCCAGAGTACTTGTTTGGCAAACTATAATTTCACGTAGCTATCTAATGTTAATGGAGATATTTAGCAATAGATTGTTCCTCTAATATGCCTAGATGTAACATAGCTTCTAATTCTGAGAAGGACTGCACACCAGAAAGAAGCAATGGGATACTGTGGAAAGTTTGCATTATTAGCTGGTTGTTGCAAACTAATTATGCAAAACTCATATCCAAAGAACATCTGCATATGGAAATATAACAGCCCAGTTAGTTCAGCTGCCAAGGAGATCTGTCATTGCATTATTCAAACGGTGTTCTGGGGAATCCTCTAGATATGTTCAGAGGTGGGCTGATGCCGGTTCACACCAGTTCTGGCTGGCTGGTAGTTAAAATTAGGCACAGTTTGGTGAACTGGCAAATCCCACCACTGGCTCCCATCCATTTTTGACCTATTTTGGAGCCATTTTGGGGGCACTTTTCAGGTCATTTCCAGGTCATTTTTGGGCATTTTCAGGCCATTTTCCAGGCCAAAAACAAACTAAAAATGGCCCCAAAAGCACCCTGAAAACACCCCAAAAACACCGTGAAAAATGTCCTGAAAATGCCCCCAAAATGCCCCAAAAACAGGCTGAAAAATGGGCGGGGTGGGGCCAGTCAGTGGTGGGATTAGCCCCAACCGGCTGAATCCTACCTGTTCCTTTGAGGCGAGTGGCCTGAAGGCGGGGCTGGGTGTGATGAGTGACCTCACCCACCCAGTCACTTGTCCCACTGGTCACACCTACCCAGCCAGAGAACGGTTGTTAAAAAAATTGCAGCCCACCCCTGGATATGTTCCAAAGGTCCTTCCATGATAGATTAATATTGATCTATCATTACTTAATTAATTAATAGTTGTATAAATGGAGGCATAGGA
Source organism: Naja naja (assembly GCA_009733165.1). Classification (NCBI taxonomy): domain Eukaryota; kingdom Metazoa; phylum Chordata; class Lepidosauria; order Squamata; family Elapidae; genus Naja; species Naja naja. The sequence continues at coordinate 89,925,266 of CM019151.1, forward strand.
TCAAAATCATGTGAAGTATTAGTACCGCTTTATAAATCCTTAGTAAGACCACACCTGGTATATAGCACCCCTTGAGTATATCTCCCTGATCATTTATCAAATATTCACATATTCCTCTGGATTCCACCGAATCTGCTATTCTTGAGGGGTGGCAATCTTTCAGATCCTTTCATCTTCATTCTGCTGTCTGAGAAAATCAAATTTCTTCTGTTTTAACAGTATTGAATTGAATTGAATACTTTATTTGGTCAATGTTGATCAGACAGATCCACAGACAAGGAATTTATCTAAGAGCCTAGGTGGCGCAGTGGTTAGAGTTGCAGTATTGCAAGCTACTCCTACTGCAGCCAGTTACCTGCAATTTGGCTGATTGAATCTCAGCAGGCTCAAGGTTGACTCAGCCTTCTATCCTTCCGAGGTGGGTAAAATAAGGACCCAAATTGTTGGGGGCAATATGCTGACTCCGTAAACTGCTTAGAGAGGGCTGTAAAGCACTATAAAGCAGTATATAAGTCTAAGTGCTATTGCTACTGCCAATACAGAAGTACTCCACGTACATAGCAATAGCCCTTAGACTTATATACCGCTTCACAGTGCTTTGCAATCCTTTCTAAGTGGTTTACAGAGTCAGCATCTTGCCCCCAACAATCTCTACCTAAGAAGAGATTGGATAACCATTTGTCTGAAGTGGTAGGGTTTCCTATCTTCCTCCAAAGTCCCTTCCCACTCCTATTCTATTCTATTCTATTCTATTCTTCATTCCATTATTCTATTCTATTCTATTCCTATAATCACTACTTTATTTAGATGTTAAGATGTCAGTGCTTATGACCCATTGCAACGGTTAGTGAAAACCGATGTTTTAAAAAGTTCCATGTTGGAGGCGAATGAATCACTTTGATATATAAGCAAAATCTGCCACTATGAGCAGCTGGGATGGCCATAGAAAGCCATTCCTTCAAGTCAGGAAACCAGAACCTCACAGTGGGTTTTGAATATGCCTTGATAAATTATTTCCAGACAGCTTTCTATCCAAGTGATACTTCAAGGCTAACTCTTTGTGGTTCCAGAAGCTTAAACAAAAATCTAACTGGGGCTATTGCCTAGTGCTACTTCAAAAGCAAAGCTTTGTTTTCCAGAATTATGGGTCGCCCAGGCCATCCAGAAAATGATTAACAGCATGTAATCCCACTCAGTGTGAAAGTGACTTTCGTCTGTTAGCCAAATCTTTACATAATACAAATCTCTCTACCTATGAAAGCACAAATATGTCATTGTTCTCAACAGGCAATTTAATGCAACTATAGAGAGCAGAATAAGAGCAAAGAAGATTACAAGCTAGTTGATCGTGTTTTTATTTCTCTCTTAAATCTCTCTCTGCTTTTCTCTACAGTTATACTTGTTTAAAGATTGTATACAACTGTGCTGTCTACATGATTTGGAAAGCAAATCAGCCTAAGTACGAGGTTTCAATGGGTGCACTTTTTAAAAAGGATTTTTATACATTTATTGGAAATACACATTTTCTCCGAGCAAAGCTGAACCTATAATTTTTGTTGCTTGCATTATTATTATTTTTTTGATAGATATTTAAAATTTTGCTCACTTATGCTTGCCATCCTGGTGTGCCATTCTGTTCACAAAAGGCCTATTAAAGTTAATTATTCTCTGGGCCCTTTTTTCTATCAAAGGAGATTATTGGAGTTAACAAAAAAGATGTATGTATTGGTTAGGAGAAGTGGAGGGGGAACCCATACAACATTGTGTGCAAATAATATATGGCTGCCTTCTGTAAATGAAACTTCCTGACAAGTTGATGGGTTAGGATTCAGGTGTGTTGAGTGCTAAACCGAATAAACCTTTGATTTTAACAATTCTGAAGTGAGCTTTTTACCACTCAGGTTCTGATTGTTCAGATTAATTCCTTTTTTCCTTTGCTAGGAATTTCTGCTAGGTTGAATTCACTCGGTCTCATTTAGCTTTGTGGAGAGAGGTCATAACATGAGCCTCATTGAAATGGAAAGCATTTTCGAGGTGGGATTTTCAATTCAGCAGTCAGTACAAGTAGTCTTTGACTTAACAACAGTTCATTTTGTGACCTGGGTTTTTTTTATTACAGATTAACAGAGTTGTAAGGGACCTTGTAGGTTATCTAGTCCAATCCCCTGCTCAAGCAGAAGACTCCTCTTCTCCCTCCCCATCCCTCCTCCTCCTCCTCCTCCTCCTCCTCCTCCTCCTCCTCCTCCTCCTCCTCCTCCTCCAAATAATTGAGTTGGAAGGCATCTTGAAGGTCTTCTACTGATAACCTCTGTTCAAACAGCAGACCCTACCCATTTTTGACAGATGACAGTCCAGTCTCTTCTTGAAAGCTTCCAGTGATGAAGCTCCCACAGCTTCTGAAGGCAACTTCTGTTCCATCGGTTGATTGTTCTCACTGTCAGAAAATTTCTCCTTATTTCCATGTTGAATCTCTCCTTGTTCAATTTCCATCTATTATTCCTTGTCTGGCCTTCAGATGCTTTGGAAAATAGCTTGACCCCTCTCCCCTCTGTGGCAGCCTATCAAATATTGGAAGACTGCTATCCTGTCTGCCCTGGTCCTTCTCTTCCCTAGACTAGCCATGCTCAGTTCCTGCAACCATTCATCATATGTTTGAGTCTCCAGTCCCCTGATCATCCTGGTTGCTCTTCTCTGCACTCTTTCTAGAGTGTCAACATCTTCTTTTATAGTGTGGTGACCAAAACTGGAATTCTACAATCTTTCCCTCCTTTGGCATCCTTTTTTTTAAATGATTCTCTTCCACTATTTCTTTGATATTAGTGTAACTTTTTTTAAACAAGTTTTATTCAGTTTTCTACATTTTAACATCTCTTTTTAGTGAACAGCATGATTACAGGTTCCACATATACATACAAATATGACCATAGTTACATATTCAATTTTTATATTCAATTTCTAGTCTTAACAATATTTTTATGCATTTTCTATTTTGTTATGTTATTTCAAGTGCTTATCTCATAATTTAATTCACATATATTGACTTCATAGTTATTGTGCTGTAGTACTTTTAATTGTCACATTTGTATAATCCTCTTAAATTCTAATTAGTAACACTTCTTCTATAAATTGGTTTCCCCTTTAATATCAATTTAAGAGTGCCACCTCAGAGTTACATATTCATTAATTATTTCCCCTTTTAAATCGCATCAAATATTTAGCATTTTATTACCTACAACTTTAAAATTACTAATCCTTTAATAAATATTCTTTTCTGAACATTGTAAATAAATATGGATTTGCATGGTTTCCATTCTTAATTCCATAAAATTTATCTTAATTTCAGAAAAGAAAAAAATATTTATTACTTTTAATCCTAAACCCTAATGCCAATTTCATTTTCAGCTCTCCTCCTGTATTATTTCATTTATTTCAATATATTTATTACACATATTCTATTAATTATTCCATTCATACTTAAACCAAAAGAAATGAAAAGGAAAATCAGCATTCCAATCCTCAAAAGTATTTCAATATATTTGATAAACATATTCCATATGTTCATTGTATTTACCTCTTAAACATAAAGGAAGAGAGCAATACCAAAAAAAATTCTATTATCCATCTTTTTTTAATAAACTTTATTAAATTTAATACTTTAAAAACATAAAACATAATAACAAAAAACATATAGATAAAAAAGACATAAGACATAAAAACATTGAAAAAAATAGTCTATTATCCATCTTATATGTCCCCATTTCACAACTACAAATTTATCTATATTATTCCCCAGCACCTTGCAGAATCCCCTCTCCCAGTATCATTCAGCCATTATCTCTGTGTAAGAAATTTACTCCCATTTTTTTAAAATTCCCATATTCCTTTGTTCCCAAATCCTGTTTCTTCTCCCTTCTTTCCCCTAACATTTTCCCCTTTATTATTTCACTCCCGTTTTTAACCCCCTCTCTCTTTTTAGCTATCTTCCACCCTTCGAATTTCTGCTGATTTTTTTCCTCTTTTTTAATTTTCCAGATATTTCCCTCTTTAATCAATTTCTCAGACCTCCAATATTTATTCCCAATTCTTTTTCTCTTTCCTTCTGGATTCCTTTGTTCTCGATGGTGATTAAAGATGGCCCCTTCTGAAATTTGCTCTACCTCTTCTTCTGTACTTTGTCTTTGTTGTTCATACTCTGCAATCGGCTCTTCAAAAAATTTAAAAACAAAGCCCAAAGTTTCACCTCTTTCCTGTAAAGTTTCCTTAATGTTTCCAAGTTCCATTTTTAGTGCCTGAAGAGATAATTGCCATTTTACAATTTTCTATTTAATCCAGTTGGTGTCTTTAAACTTAATTTCCAACAATCCACTTTTGTTTCCTTCCTCTCAACTTTTAATCCTCAGCTAGTCCAATACCAAGTCCATAACAGAATCAACAATTAATCTAAGGGCAGAATCTTCATATATCTTTCTTTACTTCAATATTTCAATTTTCCACAACTCTTATTTTTTTATTTTGTTGTATCAATTTTCCTTGTATTTTTAAGAAACAGAGTCTTTTAAAAAAAGAAAGTCAAGTTGGATTTAACTCAGATGGCACTCTTTGTTCTAACAAGTCCACACCTCCTCTTTTCTTTTCCTTCCCAATTATTCAGAGCTTTTCAAACCACAGTCCTCCAAAAAGATCCAGTTAATATAAATTTCCTCTTCAGCAATCTATAGTGCAGCTTGAATTAGTGCTTATATAAAATCAAGATATACTCATCCAAGTTAGTTGTGTAATTCCTTCTACAGCTTCTACTCTCTCGCTCAAGCTCCATTGCTGTCAAAGACAATTCACACCTTTTTTTAACTTCTTTCAATTCGCCGCTTTGAGTCCTTTCTTAAAGATACTTTGTAATGTTAATCCAGAGGGTAATTTCCATTTGATTATATCATCATGTTCTTCCTGCTGTTTGCTTCTTCCACTCTCTCCTGCCCAATACTTATTCCAGTCTAATCCTCCCCTTCAGGGTGGCCATTTTGGACCACCGCTTCAGGCGTCTTTGGGAGGGAGCTTTGCCAAACTGGGGGATTTGTGGCTCCCCTTTACCTGGCTGATGGTCTCCCCTTCCTCCACCTCCCCTATGAGGCAGCTTCTGCCCCAAATCTAAAAGATCGGGGCTCTCCGACACTGAAGCATGGACCAAAGTCACGCACGATCACGGTCAGCGGTCCATCTTCGGGGAGGCTAAAAACCAGAACCTTGATACTAGTGTAACTCTTGTCCTGCAGCGAGTTGTCCCAAGGTGAGTTGGCCATGGCGAGCTGTCATAGACTCGGTAGTGGTTAGAGGTGACAACATGTGGCCCAAGACAAAATCAGCATGGGCTAGCCATGACCAATGCTTTTACAGTCACATTTGAAATAATTTATAGACAAATACCATATAGTTTCTAATTTTCCTAGTATTATTTTTTGTTTTAAGATATATGATAGCCTATTCTATCATGAAGTAATTCTTTTGGTCACAGCCTCAGGAAAACACATTAATTCCATTCCCACCCCTCACCTCCACCCCATAACCCCTCTTGGGCTTGGATTTAAGTGAATTCAAAGTAAGAAAATGGGCATTGTTAGACAATTCTTTTCTTTAAAAAAACGCCGACAAGTAGTTGAGTTAGTTATTCTTTAACCTGTCAGGAATGTCAAACCTGTTGTAACTTTAATTTTAGTGATGAGAGAGGCAAACTAGAAAGGTTAATTTTATGTTTCAGAACCACAATAATTCTGCTTAGGGCTATGCAGAAGGCCCTAATAAAACATGCAATGTAAAATGCCCCTTCTTGTAACGCTGAAGTTGCCATGTTCTCTGGAATAGAATATGAATAAAAATAGAAATCTTTATTGGCCAAGTGTGATTGGACACACAAGGAATTTGTCTTTGGTGCAAATGCTCTCAGTGTACATAAAAGAAAAGATACATTTATCAAGAGTCAAGAATCATAAGGTACAACACTTAATATAGTCACAGGGTACAAATAAGCAATCAAATCATACTAGCACTTAGACTTATAGACTGCTTCACAGTGTTTTACAGCCCTCTCTAAGTGGTTTACAGAGTCAGCCTCTTTTCCCCAACAATCTGGGTCCTCATTTGACCCACCTCAGAAGAATGGAAGGCTGAGTCAGCCTTGAGCCAGTCAGGATTGAACTCCTGGCAGTGGGCAGATTGAAACTGCAATACTTCAAATTCAAACTTCAATAAAGCACATTGAACCAGATGACTTAGCTTATCGACATGAAGACTCTGCATGACAAGGTGTGAGAAAGAGGCACTAAAGAAATCTCTTGGTGTCTTTCTATTTGAATTAGCCTCAGATTTGTAGAGTAATTGCCCATCCCATTTCCATCACAATAGCATATTTGCATTATGATATCGGATATTTTCCCCAGATCATCCACTTTATCATCCTTATGAGTTTTATATAAGAGCCCTGGTGGCGCAGCGGTTAGAATGCAGGATTGCAGTAGGGGTGGGATGCAAATATTTTTACTACCGATTCTGTGGGCGTGGCTAGGTGGGAGTGGTTAAGTGGGCATGGCCATGTGACTGGGTGGGCGTGGCTTCTTTTTTGTGTGTGCAGCACTCCCCTTCCTGGTTTTGTTTTGTTTATTTGCCTCCTGGGCCTCAGGGAAGCCTCCTGGGCAAAGCAGTAAGACAGCGAGGGGGATCCTGGCACAGCTGATATCGGCACAGCTGATCGTTGGGAGGAAAAAGAAAAGAAATACCAGTTTGGCCAAACCGGTAGCTGTTTTTTTTTCTATCGGTTCAGCCAAATGTTAGCATTTTTTACTACCAGTTTGCCCTAACTGGACCAAACTGGTAGAATCCCACCACTGGATTGCAGGCTAACTCTGCTCATTGCCAGGAATTCAATCCTTATAGCTCAAGATTGACTCACCCTTCCATCCTTCCAAGGTGAGTAAAATGATCGGCCCAGATTGTTGGGGGCAAGAGGCTGACTCTGTAAACCGCTTAGAGAGGGCTGTGAAGCACTGTGAAGCAGTCTATAAGTCTAGGTGCAATTGTTATTGCTATTTCTCTATCTTGAATCTCTAAAACCAATAGTGACAGAAGTTATTTTTTAAACCTTCCTTTGCTTTTCCAATCCACATCACAGATGGGGATAGCAAAGAAGAAAACCTATAAAAGTATTTGTATTGTACACGATATTAGGTGAGAACTTTGCAAAGGAAAGTTTCACAGGTAAAATAACCATCCAAGGCTGTTGACCTGCAAACTGACCATGGTTCCCTCCATTTAAACAATAAAATAAATAATTTAAGGGTCAACCTGAATACTGGGAATTATATAGGACATGAATTGTGGGGATCCAGATGACCCCTAGATGATTGCAAAATGATACAAGTATTTTAAATTCTTAATCCTCTGCCTTTGGGTTTTGCTAGCCCAGAACTGGTAGTCTTATCAACTCATTGTAGATATATTTTATGGACATCAACCAACCTTCCTTCCTTCCTTCTTTCCTCCCTTCCTCCATCCTCCCCTGCCTCCCTTCCTCCCTTCTTTCGTTCCTTCCTTCTCCTTCCATCCTTCTCCTTCCCCTCCCTCCCTCCTCCCCTTCCTCCCTTCCTTCTTTCTCCTTCCCCTTCCTTCCTTGCTTCCTTTCTTCTTTCCTCCCTCCTTCTCTCCATCCATCCATCCTCCCCTTCCTCCCCTCTTTCCTTCTTTCTTCCTTCTTTCCTTCCTTCCCCTCCCTCCTTCCCTTTCTCCTTCCCTCCTTTCCTTCTTTCCTCCCTCCCTCTCTCCCTCCATCCTCCCCTTCCCCCTTCTTTCTTTCTTTCTTTCTTTCTTTCTTTCTTTCTTTCTTTCTTTCTTTCTTTTCTTCCTTCCTTCCTTCCTTCCTTCCTTTCCTCCTCCTCCTCCCTCCCTCCCTCCTCCCTCTCCTCCTCCTCCTTCCCATCTTTCTCCAGACCACTTAGATTCTGGAACCAAATTGTGGTAACAAACAGCAAACAAGGCTTCGCTTCTTCTCATCTTAGTCTTTATATAATTACAACCTCTGTTCTTTCCTTTATGTAAGAGGTAAGGCCAAGAGCTCCAGTTTACTCTAAGCGATAGCATTTTATAATCCCGGGCCTTTTTCTGCTGCCTTTCATTACTTTTCAAACATGTTAGAAATGGTGTGGATGGAATCATACCATTTCACTGGAGTGGGAATATGCTAACTGATCCTTTCCAACTGTGTGATTTTTATGACAGCTGCAATTTACTCCAATAAGTCAGACAGAACTATTCTTAGGATAAGAAACCACATGAAGATAACTTCTGGCTGTGACTAAAGTTGGCAAGGGAACCTGGAGAAATTAACCATGCCATTTGGATAATCACAATGCACCTTAGTTTACCCAAATAAATAATCTGTCTGTCTGTCTGTCTGTCTGTCTGTCTGTCTGTCTGTCTGTCTGTCTATGTAAAATTATTATAATCAGGAATAATTCCTCCCTTATGGGACAAAGTATCTGTATTTATTCATAATAACATATCTAAGAAGTAATCATTTTTTAAACAAAAGAACAAAATAGGAAATATTGGTTGACTTTGAATCTCCTCTTTTGACTTAGCAGTTACTCTACTAAAAGAATTCCAAAGCCTTGGAGAGTTTTTCCTCTTCATGTGTTGTAATACTTCCAAACAAAATCTGAAATGTAATGTTAGAGTTTGCAGCATAAATTCAAGTCCAGAAAACATACAGATGGCTGATTCAGCAGGATCATTAACTTCTTTATAAACATAATAACATGAGTAAAGTTTACAATACCATTTGTAGATTATTTCAACGTAACATAAGCAAAAACACAAGCAGCAGCTGAAAGCAGATATCATTTTCAGCAAGCAAGCAGGTTAGTTTCACTTTCAGAATTGAGAACACGGAGCTAAGCCATGCCCAGACTCTCAGCCCCCAATTCAGCCCCCATTGGCTGACTTTGTTAACTATGACTCTGCCAGTTCATGAATATACTCTGACATGTAATATATTAGATGACATGGGGTGAAAAATTCTTATTATTTTCATCAGTGAAAAGAACAATTTTCCATTTCTTTATGTAGCTATAGATAAATGAGGAAACAGGAGGAACATTCTTGGAAGTTTTAGTTTAGACACATTTAGGTAGCAAAATTTAGATATTAAGAAGTTCCTTTTTGTCTTCCATTATCCAACTGAAGAGCCAAGACCTTTCCATCTTAATTATCTCTGCATGAAAGACAACCTTTCAGGCTGATATCCATGTTGGAGAACAAGCAGAGAATTATAGATCAACACCCAAAGTTTGGGGATAGATTTACATCTATCATTTTAAAAAAATTAGATCTTTTTTTTTTTTAAAACCCACCAGATTAAACTTAGAGTGAAATATAGAAAGTTTTCTATCAGATATAACTCCAAATGTTATTGAACTATTTCTTATATGTGAGGAACCTTCTAAAAGAAATTCATAAACTCATTCTGGAAACCTAAATTCTCAAGGAACATAATAACAGATGCTATTAACAGAATAAGATAGTAGTAACAGAAAAGATCACAAAAATACTAAGTTTTCGAACACATTAACAAGAGTGACACACAACAACCCCTATTTGCAAGTCACCTTGGATAAGAAAGTAGAGCTGTGTTTTTCCCATAAATTATGTTGAAGGGTGTACTCTCAACATCTTGTAAAAATCCGAAGGTATTGTGCTGGCTGGTTGTTACAAGAGTAATGAATAACTAGCTAATTCAGGACAAAACATGTTGTTCTATCTAACTTGAATTATGCATAAGGACAGGCTATGCATTTAAGAGGGGAATAAAACCTTCAGTGGCATTAAGCAGTTACACATTATAAAGAAAGCTAGGGTAATGTGGAGGGTGAGATTTGTTAGCTGAGAAACCAGCCTTAACTCTGACTTTATTAGGAAGCATGAGCAGTCATTATTTCTGGTGTTCACCACAAGCTGTAGTAAGGCCACACCTGGAGTACTGCATCTCATTTTGGTCACCACATTACAGAAAAGATGTTGAGAGATTGGAAAAAGTGCAAAGAAGAGCAGCTAAGATGATTAAGGGCCTGGAGACTAAAATATATGAAGAACAGTTGCAGGAACTGGATATGGTCCAGTCTAGAGAAAAGAAGGACTAGATGATAGCAACTTCCAATATTTGAAGGGCTGCCACAAAGAGGAAGGGGGTCAAATTATTCTCCAAAGCACCAGAGGGCAGGACAAGAAACCAATGGTTGGAAACTGATCAAGAAGAGGAGCAACCTGAAATTAAGGAGAAATTTCCTGACAGTGAGGACAATTAACCAGTGGAAGGGCTTGCCTTTAGAAGTTGTAGGTGCTCTATCAATGGAGGTTTTTAAGACTACACAGTCACTTATCTGAAATGGTATAGGGTCTCCTGATTGGGTTGGACTAGAAGACCTCCAAGGTTCCTTCCAGCTCTATTCTGATTGATTGATTGATTGATTGATTGAAGTTGTGCTTGACTGCATTGTCCATGGTCCCTGGCCAATGTGAAGGACACTGCTTCACAGTTCTTTCATTCATTCATTCAGAGAACACACAGGCCCAACACTGAGACTGTCAGTATTATTAGTTTGCTCTAAGTAGCTTTTAATGATGTTTTCATGATCCATCGCTGAAGTTGAGACAACTCCAGCCATCTCTGAAGTTGTCATTCTTTGGTTTTTTGGGGTGTGTGTGCTCAGATGCCTCCTACATTTGCAAACAGGCGGAAGAGAGAAACAGGAGATCCTGCAGAAGGAGAATGAAATTAACTGTGGCCTTGGAAAGCAATTTTACTGTTTAGTTTCCATTAATCAAATATTTAATGTTGCGGTTAACGTCGTATTAGAGGAGAAAGCATGTGTTGATGGATCGCTGAGAGCTAATGGCCATTCTTGCAGAATCCTTTGAAGAGTTAAATTTTAATTCTGTGTTTCAGGGTAATTGAGGAGGCCAGATTCTTTCTCAGGAGGGAAGCAATAAAGCTACTTTCCCAATTAAATTCCAACTGCCATTGGCTGCTGAATAAGCTGAAAGCCATCCAGGCTAAGAGCCTATTCTCAGCGCCCATAAGTTGGCAGTTAGTTGGCCATCTTGTTGCTTTCTGGATTCGGATCAGCCAGAGTGGGAGTTTTCATATCTGATTTAGTAAATCCCTAGTTAACAGTTTGAGTTAATTTCAATTATCAAGTCTCTACCCCCTAAACCCCCCTCCTGTTTTAATACTTGGCCTTAAAAGTAATTTGAAGCTGAAATCCATTTGGTAACCTCGTTGTCCCAAGACATTAGTAGAATATAAACACAGAAGTTTAACAGGAGATGTTATTTATGCACGTACAATTTCTGGAAGACTGCTTGCCAATTCAAATTTTCTCTAAAAAATGAAATATAGAAATGCTTTCTCCCGCTGAAGGATTTCCAGCTTGAGAATAAGGTAGAAATCAAATCCCGATTCAGGAAATAATTATGTATTTTGCAACCAGACAAAATGGGCATCAAAACATAAATTACTCTTTCCAGTGTGTTCAACAAGACATCTGACTTAATCCACAAATGTAATTTATAGCACATATGTGTATAACATGCATATGAATGTGTGTGTGTGTGTGTGTGTGTGTGTAGATACTCTCTCATGCACACAGAATCCATTTTAAAAATTGATTTTTATTAGAACTCATATAAATGTTCCAGTTTTTGACAGCAGAAATAATTATTCCATAGGTATGAAATACCCATAGCATATCACTCAGTTTTTTACTGTCTGATGGCGGGGGGCTGTTATTGTAGGATAGAAGGTGGGGATTATAAAGGAAGAAGTGAATCTAATGATAGAAATCAAGTTGCAATATCAAAGAATCATGGACTTAGAAGGGACCTAAGAGGTAATCAAATCCTACCCTCTGCACATGGCAGAATTCACTCTACCTGCTTTGATGAATGATTATTCTATTTGAAAACCTCCAGTTTTCAATATATACAGATAAGAGGGGGCATTCAGCCAGTTCTGACCAGTTCTGGAGAATCGATAATGGAAATTTTGAGTAGTTCGGAGAACTGGCAAATCCCACCTCTGACTGGCCCCGCCCCCATCTATTCTTTTCCTCCTGAGTCCCAGCTGATTGGCTGGGTCTTCTTTGATTGCCCTGCACAGGAAAATGGAGCTGGAAAGCAGGTTAATGGGGTGGGGGGATTTTAGAATATCCATGCCCACCAAGCCATGCCCACCAAGCCATGCCCACCAAGCCACACCCACAGAACCAGTACTAAAATTTTTGAATCCCACCACTGATACAGATCTATGTATTCTAAAAATATGAGTTCCAGGTATAGCTATAAAAGAAGAGACAGATATCACAATCTCTAGAACTGAAACTATATTGTCCACTTAGCTTTTGTTAGCCTCTGCTAACATCAGCAGAGTGTAAAACTACCCTGATCAAGACAATCAAGACAGATAGATCTGTTTATCTATCTATCTATCTATCTATCTATCTATCTATCTATCTCATCTAGTCTGTCTAACTTCTATCTAATCCACATCCATCCATCATTGTATCAACCACTCATCCACAACCCATCCATCTACGCCTCCATCTACCCATCCATCCTGGTTGTTACTCTTAGAGAGGCCTTTTTCAAATGCAACCATCAAATTTGGAATTAACTAACAAAAATATCACACATCGTTTCGGCCACTGTTCCCAGATGAACCCTGAATTTCAGTGCATGAAGAACATCTACCATGCTGGACTGTTAAGTCCCCAAATTGTGTGTCTTCTGCAGCTCTGTGATTTAATGAAAGAACCGACTTCCATATGGCTGTTCTTTCCTTGGTTACTTATCTTCTTCTTCTTGTGCCATATCTGTTATTGGACATTGGCAATCATGTTGGCGATCCTATTTTAATCAATAACTGCACAAAAAATTGTCCAAACTGGTCCCTTAGATTTTGAAGCCATGATGTTCTTCAGCCTGGACCTCATTTGCCTTCAGTCTTTCCTTGGAGGATTAAACAAAGGATGCCGTATTTTTCTGGGTGTTGCATTGCATGTCCAAAATATTTTAACTTTCTTATGATTGCTTACGCTCAATCTTATAGTGTATATAACACAATATATAAAGAACTCCCAGAAAAAGCATACTAAAAATACAGTAGCAGTGATTTTATTTGTGATGACCAAGGTAACTCATAGAATGATAGGGCTCGAAGGGACTTAGTTCAACTGACTGGCATCGAGCAGGCATCCTCATACCATTTATTTATTTACTTATTTACTTATTTACTTATTTATTTATTTATTTATTTAATTTGTCAAGCATGTATGAGAAAACAAGTATAAGTATGAACATAACATATAAACATACAAGTATAAACAGGTATAAGTTTATACATAATAAATGAGTACGAATAAATGGGAATAGTAGGACAGGGATGGTAGGCACTCTGGTGTGCTTATGCATGGCGCCTTTAAAGACCTCTTAGGAATGGGGTGAGGTCCACGGTAGACAGTTTAAGGTTAAAGTTTCGGGGGTTTGAGGATGTAACAACAGAGTCAGGTGGTGAGTTCCAGGCGTTGACCACTCTGTTGCTGAAGTCGTATTTTCTGCAATCGAGTTTGGAGCATTTACTTTGAGTTTGTATCTATTGTTTGCCTGTGTGTTATTGTGGTCGAAGCTGAAGTAGTCATTAACAGGTAAAACACTGTAGCAGACAATTTTGTGTACTAAGCTTAGATCAGACTAGGCGGCGTAGTTCTAGGTTGTCCAAGTCCAATATTTCAAGCCAACATGGACTAATGATTGTCCAAATTTTTCTTTAAAACATCCAGCAATGGAGCATTCGTGAAGGCAAGGTGTTCCATCGAATAAACATTCTGTCAGCTCAGCCCAAGTCTCGCCAACTTTATGGAATGAGGATGTCAGGATTCCAGCAGTTACTCCAATTAAATCATGAGCCTCAAGCCACACTCCCAAAACTAAAGAGGATTTATTTGAAGTTAACATTCTACGTCAGGCAAACCTGGGCATAGCCAACTCTGAGATACGTAATTCACTGTCACCCTTGATCCTGCTTTCCCCTCCCCCTCGCCCCTCTGGATGTATCATCCAACAAAACACTTCCATAGCCAAGAGTCATCAATCATGCTCTCCAATTAGAATTTTTCCCAGCAGAAGCTTCAGCCATCTAATCAGTCTTTGAAGAAAATATGAATGGAATGTACTTTCAATTCCACACTGCTGCCTGCTCTTTGAAAACCCCCCCCTTCTTTTTGTTGTCAACTATAAAATGTGGATACAAAATGTTTTATGAGTTGACAGAGGAATAGAGAAAACAAAATCAAACCAAATTCTGAAACTTCAAAGACAATAAAGATGAACAGAAGTGGATGTTTTAGTTTTAGTTATCTTTGCTAGTTTGGTGTCCCTGAGATGGTTTTGGCTAGAGAAATTCCTCACCAGCTCCACCAAAGCAGCTACCTCATTTTCCTCTGGTGATATGATTCTGTGGGGTGGGAAAATTGTTTCTAATGGAATATTTGAACTGCGTTCCATCCTCAGATCTGGAGAATTTATGGAATTCTCAGGACTATGAGGAATGATTGAAAATCAGCTATCTTCATTCCTGCACATAGCAACACAGAAACTATAAATCAACTCTGATTTGTTCCATTCTTTGTTTTTTTCCTCCTCCAGCTGGAGCCCTGTTCAGGTCAGTCCTTGACTTATGACCGCACTCGAGGCCAAAATTTCTAGTTCAACATTTTTATTGCGTTATAAGTTAGAATAAGATACAAAATACAAAAGTAAATAAGGAAACAGTGGTGAGGAAGAAAAGTGAGGAAAGATTAGGAAAAAGAAAAGGAAGGATTGACTTCCGATTCTCTCTGTTGCAGTAAAATAAGGAATTAACATCAAATCACAACTTTTTGTTTGTTTCATAATAATATAAACAAGCCATTTCTTGCTAAACCTAAAAATAACTTATACACCAGAAATGTTCCTATTAGGAATAATAAATGAGAATTTCAAAACAGCATATATATCTAATTATTCATGTTATCACAGCTGCAAGATTATCAATTGCCCAAACATGGAAGTTAAAAAGGAATACCGAATGATGAAGTAATAAAAAAAATTTTTTTTCAATGCGCCGAGTTAGATAGCCTGATGTTAGAACTGAAGGAGCGAGGTACTTCAGAATTCTATAAAATATGGGAAAAAATATAAGTGAAGGGATATGAAAGGAAATAAAAAAAGTGAAATAGAATTTAAGAAAGAGTTTATACTGCAACAAAATGTCTAAAATAGAAACTGATACAAAGATTTACAATGTAAATATGTAGCTGTATATACATATATAAATGCTAATACTGTTTGATGTCATTTTGCTCTGATAACAATGTAAAGACTGTGATATATGTCAAAAAGATCACCACATTCAATGCTTTTAAAACCTAATTTTCACTAATTTTTCTTTTTAAAAACTAGGCATTTTTATAAAGAACTATCAGTCTAATTGGTAAAACCCAAAATCAAAGTTTCATTCTTTTCCACTTTTCAAGCACAAAGTTCAGAAGCGGTCTCTGTGTGGAAACAAAAGTACTTATATTCTTTTCTTGAATCAAAATAGTGTATGTGTGTGTGAATGTACATATTTGTCAAAAGCTTACAAATGCAATAGAAATAAGAATAAACATAAGTTTAAATATAAGAAATAGGAACTAATAATTGGGGACAAAAGGACAGGGATGGTAGGCATGATTGTGCACTTATGCACGCCCCATATATATATGTATGTATGTCACATAGTAATAATACAATTGGTTTATCTAGCTTGAAAAATTTTCAATATATAATTATTGTTTTAATCTTTTTGGTTTCTAACCTCTGTTCCTGTTAGTTAGCCATTGATAAAACAAGTCCCATGTTACAAAGAATTCTGTTTCTCCTTTTCTTTTCTTTTAAGTGTTAATCTATCCATCTCGGCACAAATGCCCGGATTATGATCACATAACCCTGAGGCTACTGCAACAGTTGTAAGTGTGAAAAACCACCCATGAGTCACTTTTCCCCCCCAGTGTTATTGTAATTTCGAATGGCCACTAAAAGAATGGTTGTAAGTCAATTGCTACCTGTAATCTTCCTGCCTTTCCACATATCTGTTCGGACTGAAACCCTGGCCTTCGATGTTATAGCATGAATTATATACTGCAGCTAAAATTATAAGCAGCTGAATGTGACATGTACATGTACGATTTAAGTAGATTTGCCAGGCAGTCATGTTCTGGTACAACTCCCTGTTGGAATGTATAATCAAATGTAAAACTAGATTTCACTTCTGCATGGGTCATGAAATTAGCTTCAGAACAGGCCTCAGAAAGATATGTTTAGATTCCCCTTTATTATATATGAAGCAAATGCCTTTTGAATGAAAAATTAATCATTTCAAACAAGATCAAAGTTTATTCATTTAAAGGTACAAAGAACACATTGTATGATCCCAAAAGCAACATACTCTACATACTGTAGAGTCAGTATTTTTTATTTATTTATTTATTTTTGGGTGGAGGGGAAAACCACCTAAACCTTCAAATAATTTAGATCATAAATATTGTCTTATGTCTCTGGGACTTGTCCCGCATCAAAGGAAAATACCATTATGCACGAAGCAGTTGAAGTACAAACTTTAATAAATACATCTTCACTTCTGTATAAGCGAGCTTTCTGGTACATTAACAGCATCTTCCATTTATTTTCAGTTTGGTGTAATTTATTTGGTGCGGTGCCTCTGTTGGGCTCTGGCCATCTAAAATAAACGTTACAATAATGAATCTGATTTAAATGCAGTATTTCAAAGAAATCCTCTCTTAATATCCTGCTGGAAGGCTTCTTTCCAAGAATTCGCGATTGGGGAAAATCTTGGTTTCACAGGAAAAAGAAATATATGCTTGAATTTCAGGGCCATAGTATAAACCATGAGGGTTAATGTGGAATTCTGGAATATTTCTATTTCTTAAGACAGGTCGGACTATTCATTACAGTTGTAGTTTTCAAAATTGTATCTAAAGAAGTCTTAGTCATCACATATAAAGTCCTTCATGGCTTGGGTCCGGGGTACTTGCGGGAGCGTCTCTTGCCAGCGTCGACCTCCAATTGCTCTGTATGCTCCCACAGGCAGGGCCTCCTAGGGGTGCTGTCGACCAGACACTGTCCGTTGGCGGCGCCCAGGGGTAGGGCCTTCTCTGTGGGAGCACCCACCCTGTGGAATCAGCTCCCCCTGGAGCTCCCGGTTGGCCCCTGACCTCCGTTCCTTTCGCCGTGACCGAAAGACTTGTTGTTTTAACAGGCCAGCCTGGACTGAATGGGATGGGGGTGGTTTTTTTTAAAATCAATTTTTAGTTTTAATGGGGTTTTAAATTTTATTGGGCTTAGTTTAGTTTAATTCTATTTTAATATTTATATTCTTGTTTTTATTGTAAGTCGCCCTGAGTCCCTCAGGAAGTCCAATAAAATAAATAAATAAATAAATATGAAGGGCCACCAGATTTTCTTGTTCTGATTTTACATTCTGGTGACATAAAACTGGTCCTGTGCTCCCTGAACTTGGTTGTTTTCTTGCAGATGTTTCATTACCCAGCTAGGTTATAGTATCAGTGCTGGCTTTCATGCAGAAACAGTCGTTGTACTTTGGTAGAAGTTCGCCTCCATGCAAATTTATCCCATTGTGTCTTTCTGAAACATTTGTTGCTGTGGTACTGATAGAAGATAATTTTTGTAGGGTAGAACTGAGGGTCCTTGGTGCTCTTTGGACTTGGTTGTTTTCTTACAGACATTTCATTACCCAACTGGGTGACACCATCAGTCAGTGCTAGTTGGTCTGAATCTGAGTGGCCTGTCTGGATCTGTGTGTCTACACCCGTATAGTCCTCCAGATGAAGTTTCAGGAAATGATTCTAAATATTCCACTGTAAATGGATCGTAGAACTGTAGAAAAACTCAAAGGTTCTGTAGTTTAACTTCTTACCAAGACAAAGGATCCAATACTGTTTTGAATGAACAGATGAAGATAAGATAACTTTATTGTTTTGTTTTTGTTTTTACTGCAAGCACACTGGCCCACATTAAAAATGAAATTCTATTGCCTGCTCTCAAGAAGTATATATCTACCCATACATAACATACAGATATAAATGTTATATAAATATACACCTGCAACATATATACATACTTACATACATACATACATACATACATATGATCAGTGAAATATACATACGTACATACAAATGGACAGTGAGACACACACACACGCATACATATACATATACATAATCACTGTCCATTTTGAATACGGAGTGGAAAGAGGCAATTTGAGAGTTCACAAGACATTCAGAATGAATGAATGAATGAATGAATGAATGAATGAATGAATGAATGAAGCAAACAAGCAAGCAAGCCAACAAGCAAATATGCAAGTAACCTTCTGAAATATTTTGTTCCACTAGTGAAGAACTAAGAGTTTCCACCATTCCTAGCCTAAATTCCTATTTTGGATTTAAACTCTTTAGAATAATGTCAAATTTGTTCCTTTGAAAATGGTCGCTATCAATGTACCTACTTGCCTCATCATTTGCACCTGGTCTCTACTTTTCGGTACTCCATGCTACTTTTAACTTTGTCAAAATGTTGTGACTCTACATGGCTAAAGGAAAATAATTTGTTGAGAAGTAATTAGTGAACTCTTTGGGGCTATAGGAATGTATAACTCTTCTGGTTCCTTAGACTCACATTAGTTTCTAGTTAAGCTTTCTGTGTTCAGTTGCAAAATATGGACCTGGGATCCAACATCTTTTGTCAGTGAATTCTTAAAAGAACTGTTGTAATCTAATTGCTGCCTCTGTAGTTTTTGACCATAAAAGATACAGTTCGGTCACTGTGTGTGTAGACTTTTAAACATTCTGTTGTGACAGCACTTTGCCTGGGGTATACCATTGTGGAGATCTGTCTGTCTGTCCGTCCGTCCGTCCGTCCGTCCGTCCGTCCATTCATCCATCCATCCATCCATCCATCTATCCATCCATTCATCTCTATATCTATCTATCTATCTATCTATCTATCTATCTATCTATCTATCTATCTATCTATCTACTATGTATCATCTCTCTCTCTCTCTCTCCTATCTATATTCGCTGATGCTCTACTTAAACTTGTGTTTGTATATAACATAATTTATTACTATTCTATATCAGTGATTGAATGACCTCTGTAGAAGTCATATGCTAAACAAACAAACAAACCAACAAATAAAAATCCTTAGACTCTGGTTTGGAGACTCAGATGAAAGGTTGGCACTCAAAAGATACCCTTGGGGGGTTTCCTTCTCAGAAGTTAAGGCAAGCCAATAGCTTAGCCTTCTGCTCTCTTTCTATGTCTTGTTGAATAAGAATATCTGTTAGGAATCTAAATATGGAGGACCATGGATCTACCAGGCAAGAATTCAGCTCTAATATTTTTGGCTGGTTGATTTAGGAGGATCTAGCACTGGTTGTATTATTTATGGAACAGGTGTTTATTCTTAAAACTGTAACATGTCTTAGGAGAATGAGAGACAATTAACAAGCATTCCACTATGGATTTCTGCACAGTATCGCAGGGAGTGAAATCTTGCCCATATTATGCAAACTTTCTGAATGTGTGCGGGTATAAGGGCTCTTTTTCCTGGAGAGCTGTGTTATTGTTTTGGCTCCAAATTGTTGACATTAACACAAGCCCAATTTACCAAAGTTTGACATGTTTGCACAACTGCATGTAATTTAAACCAAAAACTTGACTTTCAAATGAACTTTCCGGTCCTTTCTGCTCTTTCCAGTTTCCCCTTCCAGATTTATAACGATTGAACCCCCAAAAAGCTCATTACTATTTTAAATCACTTGCTTGAAGAAGCTCCCAATCAGCTAGATAATGAGTGTAATTTCAAAGCTTTAGTTAAGACTTCCTAACAGGTTATATCCATCAAAAGCTGATTTGACTTTCATGCCAGATGTAACACTTTGTCTAAGAAAGAGCAATCTTCAAATTAACGCCAAGGAAAAGCAATTCTACAATGCCACTATTCCCCTGTTAAGTTTATTTTAGAAAGCTTAATAAATGGAATTTAAATCATGGTGGCATCGTTTCTCTGCAGCATTGATTGATTGTAAAAATAACTCTAATAAATCCTTACCATACCTTGTAAGTAGGAACAGTCATTATGACAGACTGCAATCATATTTTGAGTTCCAAAATACAGAGGATTATTAATTATTTTAAAGTGGAGAAAAGCCAGAGCTGTCTCATAAATTTAAAACTAATTTACATTGGGAAACAGGTTGAAGTCCCTACTCTGCCTGTTGACAAAAATCTATCCAGAGTGACAGAAAGAGGAGGAAAAAGTTTTTTCATGTGTAGTGTGGAAGTTCTAGTTTCCCACTGGCTAAACAGAGACATTTTTTCCCCATCCAAATAATATTGATAGAATAATAGCTCTATTTCTCTATCAATATTATTTCAATGGGGAAAAAAACTCAAGAACAACCTCCCCCTGTGCCTGAAGAGAAATGTTTTCGATTAGTGTGTGCTACCTTTTCTAAGAGATGTTGTTGAAACTTGGACACTGACCTCACAATCGACACAAAAACTACCAGTGGTGCAAAGAGCCATGTAAAGAGACACGCTCGGCATCACAAAGCAAGATAAAAAGACCTGCACATGGATTAGAGAACAAATAAAAGAATTGAAATGGAAACAGGCTGGATGCAGAGCAAGAAGGACTGAGGGCAGGTGGACCAAGGCAGTCATAGAATGGATCCCACTGGATCAAAAGCATCCATGAAAGAAACCCAAAACAAGGTGGATTGATGACATCAGCAAATATGGTGGCCAAAAGAAAACTCAGGACCATATGGGTTGGAAACATGAGGAGGAGGAAAAGGAGGAGGAGGAGGAGGAAGAAGAGAAGTGCAGGAGGAGGAGGAGGAGGAGGAGGAGGAGGAGGAGAGGAAGAAGAAGAAGAAGAAGAGGAGGAGTGGGAAGAAGAAGAAGAGGAAGAGGAAGAGGAAGAGGAAGAAGAGGAGGAGGAGGGGGGAGAGAAGAAGAAGAAGAGGAAGAAGAGAAAGAAGAAGAAAGAAGAAGAAGAAGAAGAAGAAGAAGAAGAAGAAGAAGAAAAGAAAAAGAAGAAGAAGAAGAAGAAGAAGAAGAAGAAGAAGAAGAAGAAGAAGAAGAAGAAGAAGAAGAAGAAGAAGAAGAAGAAAGTCATCTATTCCTTTTATTACAGAGCAACAAATGTCTAGGTATCAATTCAAGGATTCCCAGTGATAACTTGATTAGTTTACAAGATTTGCTTCTAGTTCTGCCTTAGAGATGACTGGCTGCCCCTCAAATATTTGACTCCCACCCCCCAGTCCTTTGACCCATTTTGAATTTAACAGAACAACAGAATCATAAGAGTTGGAATGGACCTTGGAGGTCTTCTAGTTCAATCCTCTGCTTAAGCAGAAGACAAGTGGTTGTCCAATCTCTTCTTAAACATCTCCAGTGGTATAGCACCCAAAACTTCAGGAGGCAAGTTGTTCCACTGGTTAATTGTCCTCACTGTTAGAAATTCCCCCTTAGTTCTAGGTTGCTTTTCTCCCTGATTAGTTTCCATCCGTTGTTTCTTGTCCTGACTTCAGGGGCTTCTGTCTTCAAATGAAGAAGCTTCTTGGATGAGAAGCAAAACATTTTCAAAGGGTTAAAAATAAGGAAGTTCAGCAGCCTTTTGGGAAAAAAAACACCTTTAGAACAATCATGATCTAGGTGCTTGAGAATCTCCATAGACTCTACAGATGAATCTTCAGTCATCTTGTGGTACCTGCGGAGCTCATGTCTGAGTCTCCCATGCTGTGTAAATGCAATGGATGAATTCTAGGTAAATGAGATGGTATCCCATGGAGATTGATGGGCCTTATTTGCAGTTGATTTAAAGGTAGGATTTCAGCTTTAATTGGAAAGAGGTTCCACTTTTTTGGGTGTGCATAGAGTTTTTTGTTCTTATCTTTAGTAGGTCTACTGCTCGCTGAAGAGTTTGGATATTTTTTTTTTGTCATGCAAAATAGAACAAAAATAAGCCACACTTTTTCTGTCCGTAGAGAGATGCCAAAGAGTGATCTCTGTTTCTGCAACACCCCCCCTCGAAGGATAATAAATTGGCTTGTTTTGAAGACGGGCGGTGTTTGCTGCCAAAGATTAACTCTGTACAGCCCCTCTGGAAGTTGGGAATGTCTCAGTTTCTCTGATCAAAACATCAGCTGCCCCTTTTGAATCAGAAGAAAAGCAAGGAGGACAAAGGCTTCAAAAAATTTAGCAAAGGGTTCTCTGCTCGGTTGCTGGGTGGGCGTGGCCATGGTGGGTGTGGCCTAGTTGGCCTCCTGCACCATAGCAGGGGTGGTGTTTTTGCCCTCCCTGGGCTCTGGAGGCTTTCCTCGAGCCTCCAGGAGGGTGAAAATGGCCTCCCCGGACTCTGGAGGCTCTTTGGAAGCCAGAAACAGGCCCATTTCCAGCCTTCCTGAACTTCCAGGAGGCCCATTTTTTGCCCTCCCTGAGCCTCTGCATGCACCCTGCACTTTGCTGCATCCAAAATGGGCCGCGTGGGGATTCCTGGAGTGGGCAGGACCAGACAGTTGGATTTGGGGGTTCTCTGGACTGCACAGAATCTTAGCTCTAGGGGCTCTTGCAAACACCCAGCAGCCCATTCCTGGGACAAAGGTTAAGAACAGACGGTTCTGCTTCTCAAGCTTGCAGGGAAAAAAAGAACAATTTAAACAGTCATTTTTATTATGGACGTAAGTCAAGGTTGCATGGTTGCTTCTTCTCCCTTTGGATTGACCCTGTGTCCAGCTTTCCTTTTTAAGAATATTTGCTTGCAATTCCACCTTGTGTTCAATTCTTTGCTGAGGCTTGGTTTAGACGACAGGTCTAAAATCTGGGAGGATGGTGGTGTGACTCTATAGGCAAATTCTGCCAACCAGTCTCCAGATGATTTTGCTTTCATATGTTAATGATGGACATTCAGTGAAAAGCATAGCACTGAAATTGGAGGAGTTAATCTCACCCTGTTCGTGACAGCGTAATTTCTCCCCCCCCCCAAGTCTGTCTTAATTGGTGTAGATACAGAAATAAAGAGTACAATGGCATTGAGACGGTGCACAGAGGCTGCTTTTGAGAAAAGAAAAGGTTTTGGCATAAATCTTCCAAACAGTGTGGGTTTTTTTTATTTTATTTAATTTTCCTTTTCTCTTTTAAACTTAGAGCAGTAGTTCTCATTTTCAGAGGAAGGATAGAAACTTAAAATGGATACGAAAGGAAGGTCATGGTTCCAATAGAAGAGATATTTGAAGCTCAGGGTCCTTGGTGCTCTCTGAGCTTGGTGGTTTTCTTGCAGACATTTCATTACCCAACTAGGTAACATCATCAGCGCTAGAAGGGAGGGAGGTTTGTAGAGTGGAGGAGGGAGGGAGGGAAGGAGGGAAGGAAGGAGAAGGAGGACTACAGTCTTGGTGCTTTCTGAGCATGGTGGTTTTCTTGCAGACATTTCATTACCCAACTAGGTAATGTCATCCATGTGCACTGATGATGTTACCTAGTTTGGTACAAAATGCGGCCACGCGGGTGGTGATGGGAGCGGCCCGATTCTCCCATGTGACACCCCTCCTGCACGATCTTCATTGGTTGCCAGTTGCCCTCTGTGTAAGATTAAAGGTGCTGGTATTAACCTATAAAGCCCTGCATGGCTTGGGTCCGCTTGCAGGAGCTCCCACCAGCATCATCGAGGTCCAATCCTGCACGATCGGCTCCCACAGGCAGGCCCTTCTGGGGGTGGCGTCAACCAGACAGTGTCAGTTGGCGGTCCCCCGGGGGAGGGCCTTCTCTGTAGGCGCCACCTGGAACCAGCTACCCCGAGCTTCATTTGCCCCGGACCTTTCCTTCCGTGATCTCAAGACTTGCCTGTTTGCACAGGCCAGCCTGGATTGAGCAGGGTTGGGGATTTTAATTCAAGGGTATTTTAATTTGATTTTATTATATTTGGATTAGAGTAAATTTGATAAATTTTGTATTTATTTGTATATATATTTCACTGTAAGCCACCCCGAGTCCTCCGGGAGATGGGGCGGCATATAAATCCTATTATTATTATTATTATTATTATTATTATTATTATTATTATTGTAATGAAATGTCCACAAGGAAAGCCACCAAGTTCAGAGAGCACCATGGACCCCCAAAGCTCATAGCTTACTTTTTCCTTTCTGCCTGGATTTCTCCAACTGATGCTGGATTTCTATAAGATTGTCATTTTATTTTGCCGTTACTTCCCCTATCAGCTGTAGAGTATTGTTCAGCAACAATGGAAGTAACCATTATGTTTCACCACTCCTTAAATCTGGCTCTGAAATGGCATCGTTTTCATATCTGGAAAACCTCCAGATCTCGGTACTTGAGCCAGCCAAAATTAATGAATGAAAAATAAAATAAAAGAGTTAATAAAAATTGAGCAAGCTGTGAGAGAAATCCCAGGGCTACACTGAAGGAGAAATGGTTTGAAATTGATTATTTCTGAGACTTTCCAATCTTGTTTACCCCTCTTGGATTTCATGATGATGTACTCAACAGTCCCTGTTTAGCATCCAAACCTACATATGTTGTATCAGGTGTTGTTGCTACCTGCAGAGGCATCTTGTAGGCAGACTGTAAACAGAGCTCTGCTTCAAAGGCAGATGTTCAGTTTTGTTCAAAAAAAAATATTCTTGACCTGACTCTTATGAGGATGAGCTCCACTCCCACATCGGGGAAGAAAGGAAGGTGCATGCCCAGCTATAAAATCATTCAGCTGTTGACTGTGGGTGTGATCTTGCAACAGTGCACATTACCTGGAATCTATTACTTCTCTCCCTCAGACAGCTTCTGTATATCACTGTGAAGAAAAGAAATTAAACTTTCACCATGCTGCCGTAGATGATAATGATGATTTGTATGCCACTGAATCATTCAGGCTCCGGGCAGCTTAGGAAAAAAAAAGATAAAATATCGAGCATCCACAGGAAAGAAAAAAAAATTACGACAAAACCTGTAAATAAATAAATAATCCCCAGATAGAACAACAAATCACAACACGAAGAAATACATTGAACTGTCCCCCTAATCACTCCCAAACCTGAAAACAATTCATAAAATCCAGACCAATACCACAATAGCAACAGTTTGGAGAAGCTCCCAGAAGGCCATTATTGAGAGACTCAGTCTAACAGTTCCCAGAAGGCTGTTTTGAATTATAGGCCTGGTGATGATCCCCAAGGTGCTTCTCTCAAGATGCAACTGGACATTCTGGTTTTTCTCTGAAGACATTTCGCTTCTTGTCCAAGAAGCTTCATCAGTTCTGATTGAATGGTAGGGAAAGGAAGGATTTATACTCCCTGCAGACCGCTGGTCATTTGCATTCTTTTAGAGGGTCGTAAAGGCCACTTGGAAGTTTATCTGTGTCCTCGGGTCATGTGCTGTTTCAGGTTTTTTCTTTGAAGACATTTCGCTTCTCATCCAAGAAGTTTCTTCAGCTCTGACTGGATGGTGGGGAATGGACGGATTTATATTCCTTGCAGACAGCTGGTCATTTGCATCCTTTTAGAGAGTCGTTGAGGCCACTTGGATGTTTGTCTGTGTCCTCTTGGAACAGTTGAAAGGATTGTGTTGTAGACTGGAGATAGATGATGTCATATCTCTCCTCCTCTGTTGAGAGGGCTGTTTCATTTTGACATAGATGGCCTCTTTGACTCCTCTTTCAAACCAGCAGTCTTCTCTGTCCAAAATGTGGGCTTTGCTATCTTCAAAAGAGCATCCTTTGTCTTTTAAATGCAGATGGTCTGCTGGATTTCATCCTGATGGGTTTGTTCTCCTCTGTTGTGCCATGCATTTAAGATCACATGCCAGAGCCAGAAATTTAATCCTTGGTGCCTGTTGGTCCAAACCCAATGATAACCATGGTACCATAGATCATCCTCTCAAGACCAAGCTGGAAAGATCGGTAAATTCATTTTGCGTTGTCCTTCAGAAAGTCCAAGTTTCTCTCAGATCTCCAATGTAGAATCCTGGCTCTTTGAAGATTAAGCAATTTGTTTTGCTATGGACTTTTATCTTGGTGGATGCCATTGGGAAAAAAACCCCACCTTTTAAAAAAATGTGCAGTTCTACAGCTGCATGCACGTCTAACATGTATCGGCATGCATGGCTACATTAGCATTTAGCAAACATATCTGAGTTTGAAGAAGGATTAGATTGCTCAACCCCTTTCACAAACTTGCTTTGCCCCCTCATTAACTTACTGATAAGAAAGCAGGCAGCTCCTTTAAATCTTCTGCAAACCTTCTGCAAGGTTTTGGAAGCAGACTGACTTAAAATAACCAAAATTGAAAAAAGAGGTCAAGGGAGGGGACACCCAGTCTGAAGACCACAGTGAATAAATAATCTTTTGCAACTGTTCCAATTCTGAAGTATTGTTTTTGCAGGTTTTTTTAAAAATATAGATTAACAGAGTTGGAAGGGACCTTGTAGGTCATCCAACCCTTGCTCAAGCAGGAGACTCCTCTTCCTCCTCCTCTTCCTCTATTTCTTCTTCTTCTTCTTCTTCTTCTTCTTCTTCTTCTTCTTCTTCTTCTTCTTCTTCTTCTTCTTCCTCTTCCTCCTCCTCCTCCTCCTCCTCCTCCTCCTTCCTCCTCCTCCTCATAATAGCTGAATTGGAAGGGACCTTGGAAGTCTTCTACTCCCAACCCCTGTTTAAGCAGGAGACCCTACCCATTTTTGACAGATGGCAGTCCAGTCTCTTGAAAGCTTCCAGTGATGAAGCTCCCACAACATCTGAAGGCAACTTCTGTTCCATGGGTTGATTGTTCTGTCAGAAAATTTCTCCTTATTTCCAGGTTGAATCTCTCCTCTGTCTGTTTCCATCCATTATTCCTTGTCTGGCCTTCAGGTGCTTTGGAAAATAGGTTGACTCCTCCTCTCTGTGGCAGCCCTCTCAAATATTGAAGACTATATCATGTCTCCCCTGGTCCTTCTCTTCACTAGACTAGTCATGCCCAGTTTCTGCAATCATTCATCGTACATTTGAGCCTCCAGTTCCCTAATCATCCTGGTTGCTCTTCTCTGCACTCTTTCTAGAGACTCAACATCTTCTTTTATAGTGTGGTGACCAAAACTGGATGCAGTACTCTAGGTGTGGTCTTACTAAGGCTTTATAAAGTTGTATTAGTACTTCCCTTGATCTTGATTGTATTCCTCTGTTAATGCAACTTAGGATTTGTGTTTCAAACACAATGTAAACCTACTAAGCAGCTTGAGTTTAACCTTGGCTTGGGAGAAAGTAGACATTTGGGGAGTTCCCTCTCAAATGCAAACCAAGGCATTGATTAACTCAGTCCCCAGGTAATGCTTGTTGGTTGAACACAGCAAGATGGAATGCATATAGAACAGCTTTAGAGAGCGTTAGCTAACCTAATAATAAGTCTGCCAAATTAGCAAGATCTAGGAATCCAAAGTTGTAGAGTGAGTGAGTTCAGAGCTTCCTGCCCCAGTTCAGTGACCCCACACCTTAGCAGCTGAAAGCATTCCTCTTAAGAAGAAGGACAGGCCATCAGAAGCATTTCTGTGGGTTCCAGCCTGAACAGAACACGAGAACAACAGCATGGGAAGGACCCTTAGAGGTCTTCTAGTCCAACCCCTGCTACAGCAGGAGACCTTATACCATTCTGGAAACTTGGTTGTCCCAATCCTGGGGAACCTTTCTTGAATTATAATAATCCATGATGGAAGCTCATGCTGTGAGAATGCATTTGTGCTGGCATGCGAAGCTGCGTGCAGTCCATCTCATCAAGCATATCACAGCTACATTCGATTGGTTGTTGTTTTCAGGCTTCTTAGAGACTCCAGGAAGCTTCTGAGGCCAGAGACTTTTAGGCTGAAAACAAGGCCACATTTCATCCCATCTCCGGAATATCAGAAGTGACTATGGGCCTAGTTTTCAGCCCTAGCTGCCCCAGAAGCCTGCAAAGAAGTCCCAAAAGCCTTGGGAGGGCAGGGAAAGGCCCAAACTGGCCGAAAGTCAGCTGTGAGGTGCAGTGCAGGTAAGGACTGCGTGCACATGCATAGGGGGTGTGGGGAGGTGCACATTACCTTCTGGGTGCTGGCATTTGAACACTAAGCTGGCAAGTGCAAGACACACAATTTTTGGCACAGGAGCCCAAAAAGGTTTAGCCACCACTGGCTTATATGCTCAAGAGGAAGAAAGCAAGCGGGAATAAGACATCTTTCCATGAGGTAATCTCCTTGTCAAAATGGCAGCTAGATCTTCTCCTGAGACAATCCTCTGCTTCTTATCCCAACTCACCTCCAAAACTAGATGGAGAGAACTTTCTGGGATACTGAGAATAAGAAGCCAGAGAGCTGAGGAAGACCCCAAAGGGTGCTGCCTTCTTCCAAGAGTTTTTTTTAAAATCAGTCAAGTTCACATGTAGAGTTAAAAGCTACTCGTTCGGTCTCTTTTCAAAGACAGAGCTTTGTTTATTTGCCACAAGACGCTACTTTGGAGATTTCCTTAGTTGTCAAGGAACTGGAGGTCTGGGGTGGAGAGAAGGGGTTCAGAGCTCACCCAGCTTTTCATTTAGGATCCGTTTTGAGGGACAGAAGGCTGACTTGCTGCAGTACTTAAAGCAAAGATACCAAATGAAAGTTGCTCTCTTTCCCTCTCTTTAAGTTTGTGCTTACACAAAGCTTCTTTGTGGTTTTTTTAGGCCTGTCAGATTTGGTAAAAGAAGTGAAAGATATATTTTCCAACACTTGGATTCCTTTCCTTCTGACATCTGCCAGTCTCTAAAGATGATAAATTCCTGCCTCATTAGCCAGGGGTGTGGGATTACAGCCTGACAACACATTAATCACCAGCTTTTGGTGGCAGCCTGACTAGCAATAGGCATTGTTAACAAAACTTTTCTAATATGTCACTCTTCTCTATGACAGCCTGTAATCAATCATCGTGATTGACAGCGCTGATAGATTACACTATTTATACTTTTCGTAATGAAAGATAGCGTTTCCACCTACTGTCATTTTGAGGCTAGCGGTGGCAGGATCCGCTGAATAGAAACAAACACAACAGCTTAGTCCTCCGTTCAGGGCGTTTGGGAAGTTAAAAGTGAAGGCTCCTTTTGAAGGTTGCTTTGTGTCAAGGTTCAGAAGACAAGCTATTGTGAGGGAACCTGGTTAAAGCCGTCGGCGGTTTTCAGCAGCAGCCGCTTTCAAGCACAGCCTAGCATTGCTGATGACTGTCTAATGTGCTCTCAGGTCAAGTTCTGGCAGCTACTCAAACTTTATCCTGTCTCTAACCCTGCCTACCAGAAGGAGATGGAGCCAGAATTTTAGCTTTCTGCTCCCTTCTGTGATTGAAAAGGCCCCTCTCTCTGCTTTGCACACAGCCAAGTCATCCTACTTCCATTCCCCAGCAGTGGAAAGGAAATGAGGAAACCAGTAAGAATTAAACAGGCCAGCATTTGGTTGCTTGTTAGAATAACAGAGTTGGAAGGGACCTTGGAGGTCTTCTAGTCCAACCCCCTGCCTAGGCAGGAAACCCTACACCACTTGGTTATCCAACCTCTTCTTAAAAATGTTCAGTGTTGGAGCATTCAGAACTTCTGGAGGCAAGTTGTTCCACTGATGAATTGTCCTCACTGTTAGGAAGTTTCTCCTTAGTTGTAGGTTGATTCTCTCCTTGATTAATTTCCACCCAGTGCTTCTTCTCCTGCCTTCAGCTGCTTTGGAGAATAGCTTGACTCCCTCTTCTTTGTGTCAGCCCCTGAGATATTGGAAGACTGCTATCATGTCTCCTGTTAGATTTGCATGAAGAGTCAGATGCGAAGAGCTTCAGTGAAGAGTTTATTAGTGACTACAGCTCATAATAACAGACGATTTGGCTGGTTCTGGCTGCTACTTATAGCCAGCAGCCGCAGTTGCCAGCCAATCAGAGTGCAGGGTTTCAAGACTTTTTAAACCAATCATTTCTGACATTTTACAAGAACAGTTCAAACTTAACCAATGACATTCAAGCCTGCATACATAACACCCCTCCCCACTAGGTTCAGTCCATACTCAAACCCCAACCTATCTAATGTATTCTTTTAAATAGGTGGGGCTCTTACGTGTATGTTGAGACCTTCGTGGTTCAGAAGTTTTAATGTTCTCACCCAGTGAGAGGGGAAATGTGTCTGTTGATTTCCCTAGTTGGGCTTCCTGTGAAAGAAGACCCTGTTTGATTGTTAGAATCTGGTCTCTCCCAACCCATCTCCAGCCCAATGTCAGCACCCAAGTCAGGTAGTGATGTGCAATTTTCCACTTGTAAGGATGGATTTTGGCATTGTGACAGGTTTTGGGATGGTTCCTGTAATGGCTCACATACACATGGGGTTGATTCTTGTTTGCTGATTATCCTCATGTTCCTCCCTCCCCTAGAAAAAGCATTAGGTATGGGAACTAGAGAGGAACAATTGCAATGTTCCTGAGGTAACCTGGATCTAAGCTGATCAATGCCTGCTCCAGAGGACTCCATCCTCTGTTTGTACTGTGTAAGAACGAGGGCCTGTGATTTGAGTTATTTCAGCAGGAATCCATGAAGGCTCACCCATAAGGTTCTTAGCATAAACAGAATCACCCACACTGAACGTGCAAACTTTGCTAGTGGAATCTAGTGGGAAGCAGCGTGGTGGGATGAAGGCGGCAGGGGAGAGCTCAACCCATCAACAACTCTGCTGGGATAAGTTAGTTGATGGGTTAAGAGTGATAAACACTAAGAAGTTTTTCAACTTTCAGTGATGTCCCCAGGACCCAATTGCTGAAGCTTTTCCTTGGTAAACGCACTATTCGCTCACAGCCCCCTAGTCAAGGTGCCCAGGGCCTGTCAGGGCATGTCTGATACCCAGTTGTGCTAGATAGAGATTCAAAAGGGTTGGATGTAAATTGAGGGCCATTGTCAGAGACAAGAACATCAGGTAACCCGTGGGTTACAAAAAGCTTTTAAGTTGCTTGATGACAGCATCAGTTGTGGTGGATGCCATAGGGATTACCTCTAGCCATTTGGAATATGCATCTACTATAATAAGGAAGGTGTTCTGGTAGGGCCAGCAAAATCAATGTGAATCCAGACCATGGACCCCTAGGACATTCCCATTCCTGTTTGGGAGAGAGGTCAGGCACCTGACTACCTGACAGTTGGGACAAGATGCAACCCAGTTTTCAAACCATTTTGTCAATACCTGGCCACCATACATAACCTGGCCAATCCCTTCATCCTTACAATACCAGGATGACCTCATGTAGCATTTCCAAATCTCCTTTGCAGTTTTGCAGGAATAACCACCCTGTTACCCCACAAAATACATCCTCTTAATACAGATAATTCAGTTTGCCTGGGTTTAAAAGGTTGGACAAGGTAAGGTAGATCTTGAAGAGGCCAACCTTTCTTAATCCAGCCAATAATAGGAGCCAATAAAGTGTCTTTGGCAGCCTCTCTGGCAATTTCAGCAGCGTGTACTGGAAGCTTGGCAACAGTTTCTAGGAGGTGGTGTGTGCCTCAGGTTCAAAGTCCTCTTTGTGATAAGGAAGTGGGCAACGACTTAAGGCATCAGCATGTACAATGTCCTTGCCAGGCTTGGAAATAAGGTTGTATGAATAAGCAGCAAGAAATTCAGTCCACCTCAGCATTCTTGGTGACAGGATAGTGGGTGTAGAGTTTGTCTCTGCCACAATGCCTAACAAAGGTTTGTGATCTGTGACAATGGTAAATGTTCTCCCATATAAATACTCATGAAATTTCTTGATAGCTGCAACAATTAAGCCAATGCTTCTTGTCCACTGGCTGTAATTCCTCTGCT
>CM019151.1:89958295-90029560 GCA_009733165.1 Naja naja
ACCCAAAGAAGTACCATTGCCCCACAGAAATCTGAATCCGTAGTGTTGGATGAGGTTCCCAAGATCTACCTAGCTTAGTAGTTAATTTTTCTAGTCACGTCTTCTGGGAAGGTCCTAAAGAAGATATGAAGTTCTTCTCTTTGTGTGACATCCAGGTATTTTGTGGTATACTGTCCCTGAACAGGTTCAATTTAACCACCATTAAAATTAAACTGAGTTTTAGGGAGGTTCAGTCTTAGATCCAACACTGGCAAACCAGAAATTGGCATTTGGTATGAAAATAGAAGGTTTATTATTTCTGTAAAGAGTACAAAATAATTATATTATTTCTGCAAAGAGCTCAAAGCTTAAATGGTGTAATTTTTAAGGGGATGCAAAGAATGATACAATTGTTGAATTATTAACTCAAGGAAGCACCCTCATCTTGAAAATGAGGGAGACTTATTGTATTACTCTTGGTTGAATGGAGGGCATGCTTATCACTAGATGGGATATAAAAATAATTGTTGGAATCCAGTGTTGGAATGTATTTTTATGCAACAACTACAGTAGTATTCAGCTAGTAGATGGCAAGATTTACAGTTTTGTATCTATTGTATATACTCCATGCTCTATTGTTTTAAATAGCATTTCCTGTTTCTTGTTACAGTTGAGTAGTAAAACAGTAAAGCACATAGTGACAGTGCTGTTTGTTTGCTCTGTGGTGCTATTTATTTATTTATTTATTTATTTATTTATTAATTATTTAGACTTGTATGCCACCCCATCTCTGAGGACTTGGGGTGGCTCAATTAAAACCAAACACAACAAATAATTTAAAACAATATTAAATAGTCACAAATCTAATTTAAGTTAAAACCCCAGTATACCATTTAAAATTTAACACCTCCCCCCAGGAGATCAGCCCAGCCCAGCCTGTTCGAATAGCCAGGTTTTCAGGTCATGGCGGAAGGTGCGAAGGTCAGGGGCCAGGCAGAGCACCAGGGGTAGTTGATTCCATAGGGTGGGAACCGCCACAGAGTAGCCTGTCCCCTGCGCGCCAGCTGGCATTGACTCTGCAGCGGCACCCTGAAGCCCCCTGTTCGTGCTTGAACAGGGCAGTTGGTACTCGATATCGGCAGGAGATGCTCCCTCAAATATCCCGGACCCATGCCATGTAGGACTTTGAATGTTAATACTAAAACCCGGAGGGCAACCGGCAACCAATGCAAGTTGTGCAGGAGGGGTGTAATGTGGGAGTATTGGGAAACCCCCATCACCACCCATGCGGCTGCATTCTGCACCAGCTGCAATCTCCGGATGACATGCAAGGGCAGCCCTAAATAGAGAGCATTGCAGTAGTCGAGTCGGGAGGTCACAAGAGCATGAGTGACTGTGCACAGGGCATCTCGGTCCAGAAACGGGCGTAGCTGGCGAACCAGCCGCACCTGGGCAAAGGGTCCCCTGGCCACAGCTCCCACCTGCTCCTCTAACTTGAGCCGTGAGTCCAGGAGGACCCCCACGTTCGAGCCCTTCCATAGGGGCAACACCTCTCCCCATGACCATTGATGGAATCTCCTGACTGGACCGAGATGCCGGTATGAACAGCCACTCAGTCTTGGCCGGGTTGAGTCGAAGCATGTTTCCATCCATCCAGGTCCGTACCGCATCCAGACAACGGGACATCACAGAGAGGGCATCACTGACGAATAGAACTTCTATCAATAATAATATAATCTCTCTTCCTAGGCAGAAAGGAAAGTTACTTTTGCCAGGTGACAGAAATGTCACCTACAAGCATCCTTTTATGGTACTTATAGCTTCCCTCCCTAGAGTAGTTAGAGCTGTATATATGTGGATCTTTATTTCGTACTTTGGAGAAAAAGCTGGGTTTCTTAAATCTTGTAGATGCAGAAGAACACATTTCAGCCCTTAAAACTTGTACACATTTGCTTAGCAAATGAGAACTTTACTCCAGATAGTTGGCTAACCTAGAGGCAAGGGTCATCATGATGTCATTTACATGTCTATCATGTCATCATAGCTTCATCTTCCAGGCACTTTCAGGGTGTGGAAGGTTAGATTTTGCAATAGCAGTAGAACATTTGTATAAAGGACCAACAAGCCATGTGAGTTAATCCTAATAGTTTATAATATGATGCCAAACTTAAAATTAGGAGCTACTTGTGTGCTTCTAGATCTGAGAGGGAGGGAAAGAGAAAAGAAAAGAATGTTTTACAGATTTTTTTTAAATCTTGCTTGCTTAAAGAAGAGTTTCTAAAGAAAGAACACAAAACACACATTTAATAATTGTGGATAAAAATAAAAGAAACTGAATGGGAAACACAGTTCTATGAAACTCCCAGCTTTGATCACACAAGAGATCTTCAGTAGTTGGTCACCCTGTCATTCTCCACATGATTGATGACCCTTTTGTGTTTCTCTCTTTCCAAATGTACTGTGTCTGGAATCATGAACACATGGAGATGACTTTACGCATTCTTCTTTTTAAATTCATAATTGCCAATAATTGTTTGCTGAACACAAGTTGCTTCTAAATCTAATCTCTTCCTGGAGTCTTTTTGTGTCCCTTCTACATTGGAAATTTTGTCAGAATGCAACCTGACATGGCCAAAACTGTGCACATATAGTTAGCATGCAATGCTAGCTTGCCTCCTGATACATTAAGGTAATGTCATGAGTGAAGGACTGGATTTAATACAGGAAAACTCTGATTTCAAATTCTTACTTAGTCTTAAGCATTCACAAGAATGACTCAGACTGTGGGTCTACTTTCTAGAATTTTCACAAAGACAAAATGGAATTTTATCAGCTTTGTTTTGTGACTTTTGACCTCCCCCCCCGAAAAGTGCACTCAGATAAGTAGCATCTACAGGAAATGAAACAATCATTGAAATGTAAGTAAATAGACCAAGTAAAACCAATAAAAAGGATAAAGTTAAAAACCAGACAGAAATGTTGGTAGTTGGGCCTATATCCTATGGAGTGCTACCACCAAGGAGGTCAGATGTTAGCATTCCAACTAACCAACTCCAAACCAATAAACTCTGAGTTAAGCATTTCCTCAAAGTTCCATTTTATTAGAGTTGTCATATTGGAACTGTCAGGATTCCGGCAGTTACTCCAATTAAATCATGAGCCTTGAGCCACACTCCCAAAACTAAAAAAGATTTATTTGAAGGTAACATTCTACATCCGGCATTTATCTGGGCAATGCCAACTCTGAGATACGTAATTCACTGTCACCCTTGATCCTGCTTTCCCCCCCACCCCTCTGGATGTATCATCCAATGAAAAACGCCCATAGCCAAGAGTCATCAATCATGCTCTCCAATTAGATTTTTGTGCGGCAGAAGCTTCAGCCATCTAATCAGTCTTTGAGAAAATATGAATGGATTGTACTGCTGCTTTTCTTTTAACTTGCCTCTCTTTGCTTTTCTTCTTTCTGTTGTCAACTATAAAATGTGTATACAAAATGTTTTATGAGTTGACAGGCACATCCGGGAAAACCCGAATCTGAAATTTCCGGGTTTTTTTCCTTCCCAAAAGAGAAATCAAAGATCTATCCCCTGCACCCACCAGCCCATCACATGGTCCAATCAAATCTTCACCCCAACTGGAGACATTTCCCCAGTCGCCCCACTCCAGGTGCAGGGAAACCTGTCCTTGACTCTCTGAGAAAGAATGTTGTTATGTCTAAACTTCTACCTCTCTATGAAATCCCCTCTCCCAAATTCCCAGGCACTGAATGTGGCAGCCTTGAAGCTTCCAAGTAAAAAAATGGCTTCCAAGGCTGACATCAGGTTTCCCTTGGCTACTTGAGTTCAGTCTTCACCAACTCTGGAATGGTGGTTTTCACCGAGGGCTTGTGACCAAGATGTCAAACAAATCAACTTCTCACTGGTTAAAACCACGCGCCTTCCTTAAAGAGACACTTCCCCAAATTCAGGATTAGAATGTGAATTCACATTTCTTATCCTTGTTGCTGCTTCAGCTCTGTTTAACCTTTCTCCGAAGGCCACGGGGGAACAGGCCAATTATGAGCCGGGCAAGGAAGTACTGTACGAAGTTCCTGATAATGGAGCACAATTTTTTTCTCCCCCCTTTCTTTGTCTCTTTATTTCTTCTTAATTAGTCCCAGTAGGAATGATTGATTTCCCCTCCCACCAAACCTTGTAGCTAACATCTGTTGGTATTCCTGGGGTCAATTCTGCACTGTCTTTGGCTTTGACATTTCTTGTAAAAGAGGAGGCATTTGTTCATATTGACATTAGCTGCCTCAGAATCTCTCCGCGGTGCAGATGGCCTCTGAATGAAGACATCAAGCTAATAGGCAAGATGACAAGCTTCAATTGTACTGGTGCATTTTGGACTGAAGTGGGCTGGAAGCAAATTTTTTCTCTTTCTTTCTTTCTTTCTTTCTTTCTTTCTTTCTTTCTTTCTTTCCTTCCTTCCTTCCTTCCTTCCTTCCTTCTTTCTTTCTTTCTTTTTTTACTAAGGAGGACCACATCCTGCTGCTGAAGTGCTCTGGGTCAGGTTTTAGGAAAGGTCATTTTCTCCTTAATTGAGTCTGGTGGGCTCTCATTCCCTGTGAAGACTTTTGCGCTTCTTCTCTAGGTTTGGCCAGAACATAAAATTGCATGTGTGCATAAGATTGTATCATGTGCACAGACACATATATAATACAAACACACATGAAGTATTAGTTCCATTTTTATGATGCTTGGTGGGACCACACTTACTATCCTGGAATACATCTAGTTTTGCTCACCACGAAACAGAAAAGAAGTTGAGGTTTTGGAAAAAGTGCGAAGAAGAGAAACCAAGATGATTAGAGTGCTGGAGGCTAAAACATATTTATTTATTTTATTTATAATTGGACTTGTATGTGCCCCTCTCCTCAAAGGACTCGGGCTGACTCACAATTAAAATACAACAATAAATATTTAAAAAATAATTAAACTAAGCAAGCCCAATAACTAAAATGAATTTAAAATTAATTAAACCCCCCAAGAGGTCAGTCCAGCCCGGCCTGTTCAAACAGCCAGGTTTTCAAATCGTGGTGGAAAGAACGAAGATCAGGAGCCAAACGGAGCTCCAAAGGTAGTTGGTTCCACAAGGCGGGAGCTGCAACAGAGTAGGCCCTTCCCCGAGGCACCGCCAGCCGACACTGTCTCTCAGACGGCACCCCGAGGAGTCCCCATCTGTGTGCGCGCAGAACATTTGCAAGATTTAGGTATGCCTACTCTAATGAAAAGAAGGACTAAGGGTGACATGATAGCAGTCTTCCAGTATCTGAGGGGCTGTCACAAAGAAGCGGGGCGCAACCTATTTTCCAAAACATCAGAAGGCAAGGCAAGACAGAATGGATGGAAACTAATCAAGGAAAAACGCAACCTGGAACTAAGAAGAAATTTCCAATACAATTTATATGTTTTGCCTATTATATCTTCCTGGGCTTCTCTTCTTAAAACAGGATCCTTCTAACATTTGGGTTAAATTATTGCAACGTCTATTACATGAAGCTACCTATAATAAGTGTTTAGAAATGGCAGCTGTTAGAAAAATATACTTGCTCGGTTCTTGCTATGCTACATTTATATTTTGCTAACTTTGGGGTTTTTTTCCCTTGTCTTTTACTTGATGTGTTTCTAATGGACTCTCTAATATAAACCTGCCCAGTTTAGAAATGGAATCATTTCACGACTCAGTTGTTAGTCATCATCTTTTCAGGTTGGTTGGGTGCTTTTTAGGAATTAGCCAAATTTGTACTGTGGGAAAGCAATCCTCCTATTGTTTCCCCTTTGGACATTTTAGACGTCTTAAATCATTTTTCTCTAACATTTTGATGTAATGCATTATTGCTGTTCTTCATTTCCTATTAGACTATTACCCATTTGGTTGCTGGCCTGATGAATGCTCCTGTTGACTTTCTTAATGTTGTTATGGATTGTATGAAAGCCATAGTGGATATTAATATAATGGTGGAAACAGAAGATAGGCATACAGCTCCTGCCTGCCTGCCTGCCTGCCTGCCTGCCTGCCTGATTGATTGATTGATTGATGATTGATTGATTGATTAACTATTGAAAGCTTCCATCTTTGCTTGTGTAACTCCAACCAGCCAATTACACAATAATAAATCACAGAAATGAAAGGTTAAGTGTTCCTCAAGTTAAGGCCACTTCCTGGAGGCTTTATGGTCACATCTTTGTTGTTTTTTGCAGCGATCTGGAGGCTCTTCTTTCTCCTCTCCTGTCCCATCCATCCATCCATCCATCCATCCATCCATCCCTCCCTCCCTCCCTCCCTCCTTCCTCCCTCTTCCTTCCTTCCTTCCTTCCTTCCTTCCAAGCATTCTTCAATATATCTAAATGGTACTTCAGGCATTTGGTTTCTTCTGCCCAAAGGACTGTCCATTTATCCTCAAACTAATTCTTTCCAGCACCCTCTTTGTTAACTCCTATCATCAGGCCTATGCCTTCACATAAAACCCAGTGATTTAGAGTGATGGAGATTCATCACTGAAGGGATAAGTGGACTTCCTTGACTCCTGGTTGGCAGGGAACTCACCAAAGGTCCAGCCACAGCTCCAGCATCTATTCCCAAAGCACCAGCTGCAGCGGCTGATTGCATGTGTGTGTGAGATAATCATACTCTTGTTTCTTTTGAAAGGAGTTAAATTAAAATCACTATGATTAAGACTGATTGCACCACCTGTTGTGTAATGAAAATGAGCATCTTTATCACCTTTTCTGATAAATTCTGAATCTCCTCTCCCTCCCTCTCCCTTTCCCTCCCTCCCTCCTCTTTTCCATCCTCTTCCCTTTGTCTTCCTCCTTGGAACACACTCTCCTCTTCACGGATTTTCCTCTTATTCTGTGCCACCCACTTTCTGCAACATTTGATTTATTTTTCTGAGATTGCCATTGCCAGTAAATAGTCCCAGTGAATCTGGTGTCCTCATTAGGGCAGGACTACTTAACAGACCAGAGCTCAGCTTTGCTTGTAAAACTAATTAATCCCTCCCGCATCACAATGTTCAATTGGCACCATCTCTAGGAGTGTAGAGTGGCATCAGGTCATAGCATTGTTGCTCCAGCCATGAAGATTTTTTTTGCAAACTAGGAATGTTGGAAGCAGTAAGTGTTGAAATAAGGGTGGATCTGGTAGTGACTGCTGATTGGCTGAGAAATGTTTGCTCCTCTGTTGCCAAGAAGGGCACTGCTGATTGGCTGTCAGGTGTTTGCATGGTTACACATTGACATTGCAGAGCTACCTATAGCACCTTCCAACCCAGTGCTTCTCGACCTTAGCAACGATGAGATGAGATGAGATGAGATGAGAAGAGAAGAGAAGAGAAGAGAAGAGAAGCTTTATTGTCATTTTTTACTGTGAGTACAACGGCACACATTAAAAATTAAATTCTGTTGCCTGCTCTCAAAAGAAAGTATATATCTACCCATACCCATACATAACACACATGCTATATACAGTGTGTGTGTGTGTGTGTGTGTGTATAACAAGGAAAGCAAGTCATGAAGAGGATGTGTAGCATCCCAGATAATACTGCAGACACCACTCAAGCGGCGCTTATATGCCATCTCCTGGATAGAAGGAAGAGAAATAATCTTTTCTGCCATCCTCACCACTCTACGCACCACCTTCCTGTCCGAAGATGTAATGCTTCCACATTAGACAGTGTGCTCTCAAATATGACAGGATGCTCTTGATTGTCCCTCTACAGAAAAAGGACAGGAGAAGGAAAGTCTATTTTTCTCATGCAACCCAGAAAATGCAGGCACTGCTGTGTCTCACTGTTGAGCGACCAAGCTAACCTACTCAGATCTCAGATTAACAGAGTTGGAAGGGACCTTGTAGGTCTTCTAGTCCAGGGGTCTCCAACTTTGGCAACTTTAAGACCTGTGGACTTCAATTCCCAGAATTCCTCAGGCATGTTTGATGGCTGAGGAATTCTGGGAGTTGAAGTTCACAAGTCTTACAGTTGCAAAGGTTGGAGACCCCTGTTCTAGTCCAACACCCCCTACAGCAGACCCTACACCATTTCTGACAGATGGCTGTACAGTCTTTTCTTGAAGGCCTCCAGGGATGAAGCTCCCACAACTTCCAAGGTTGACTTCTGTTCCATTGGCTGATTGTTCTCAG
Organism: Naja naja; assembly: GCA_009733165.1. NCBI lineage: Eukaryota > Metazoa > Chordata > Lepidosauria > Squamata > Elapidae > Naja > Naja naja. The sequence continues at coordinate 89,966,462 of CM019151.1, forward strand.
TGTCAGAAAATTTCTCCTTATTTCAAGGTTGAATCTCTCCTTCTTCAGTTTTCATCCATTATTCCTTGTCTGGCCTTCGGGTACCTTGCAAAATAACTTGACCCCTTCCTCTCTGTGGCAGCCCCTCAAATATTGGAAGACTGCTATCTTGTCTCCCCTGCTCCTTCTCTTCACTGGACCCAGTTCCTGCAACCATTCTTCATATGTTATAGCCTCCAGTCCCCTAATCATCCGGGTTGCTCTTCTCTGCACTCTTTCTAAAATCTCATTGTCTTTTTTTGTGTGTTGACCAAAACTGGATGCAGAATTCTAGGTGTGGTCTTACTAAATCTTAATAGAGTGATATTAGTACCTCCCTTGATCTTGATTGTATCCCTCTGTTAATGCAACTTAGGATTGCATTGATTTTTTTGGCTACTCATCAGTTGCACACCCGAAACCTTGATACAACAAATTACCTCTGCAATTGAATCATTAATACACAGAGGTGTCTGCTGTGCCTGCCTTTTCTGAAATCGACAATGACCTCTTTAGTTTTTCCTACATTTAAAATGAGGCTGTTTTTATTACACCAGTTCACTGAACACTCTACCTCGTTGTGATAAGGACTCTCATTATCATCCTGAATAAGACCCACTATTATTATATCATCCGCATACCTCACTCTATGTAGAGTTTTCGATTCCCAGAATTCTCCAGCCAACCTTGTTGGCTGGGGAATTCTGGGAGTTGAAATTCACACATCTTAAAGATGCTGAGGTTGAGAAACACTGCTCTAACCTAAATATCCCCACAATCTCTGCTCCTTTTCAAATGTAGCATTATACACAAAACCCCAGTTGTTAGGAAGTAATCTGTCTTTAGCACCATGTCTTTGAATAGGGCCATCCTCAATCTGATACAAATTTTCACACATCTGATGAATCATAAAGAACTATTCAACCGAAAAATAACCCTTTAGGGTTTTGTTTTGTGCTTTAAAGTCAGCACATTTTTCTAATAAAGAGAAATGAGTCAAAAAACCTGAGCAGGATAGAAAAGCATTCAAATTGCCTTGATATGCCACCTAGAAGGATGAGATATAATAGAGACAAATGTGAATTTCTTTATTTTGGAAACACAGATCAAATATAGAGGTATAAGATGCAAAACATCCCTTGGCTTGGAAATGTTTAATTGCAGAAAAGACCTTGGAGTTGGAGTTGATTGCCAATTGAACGAGTCAGCAGTGTGATTTGATGGCAAGTGGTGTTTTCGGATGGATGAACAAAATAGTTTCCAAGTTACAAGAAATAGTCGTCCTGTTTTATTCTGCTCTGGTCAGTCCCAGTGTTCTGGCCTGTCAGTTGCCGGCCCCTCCAGCACAATGGAAGCCTGAGTCAACTGAGAGGATCAAACTGTTGGCAGTCCGCAGAATTAGCCTGCAATACTGCATTCTCACCAGTGTGCCACCAGGGCCCTTTTACGTCTTGTCTTTCTCCCAGCCACTGATGAGGAATCTGTGGCTGGACCAATACCACGATCTTCATGACCCCTGAATGAATGGTTATAATGTTTATATATTTAGGACTGCCCTTGCATACCATCCGGAGATTGCAGCTGGTGCAGAATGCGGCCGCGTGGGTGGTGATGGGAGTTACCCGATTCTCCCATACTATCGATTACCCCCCTCCTGCGCGGCCTGCATTGGTTGCCGGTTGCACTCCGGGTGAGATTCAAGGTTCTGACTTTAACATTCAAAGTCCTACACGACATGGGTCCACAATATTTAAGGGAGCGTCTCCTGCCGATATCGAGTGCCACCCGCCCTGTGCGGGCACATAGGCAAGGACTCCTCGGGTCCCGTCGGCAAGTCAGTGTCGGCTGGTGGTCCCGACGACGAGCCTATTCTGTAGCGGTCCCGACTTATGGAACGAACTGCCTCTGGACCTCCGTCTGGCCCTGACCTCCGCACCTTCCGTCGCGATTTAAAGACCTGGTTGTTTGACCAAATCGGCTGTGACTACCTCACCAGGGGTATGGGATAATTTTAAGTATCTTAATTTGGTTTTATTGGGCTTTATAATTGTTTAATCCTTTTTTAAAATATTTATTGTATTGTACGTTTTAATTGTGAGCGCTCGAGTCTTGGAGATGGGGCATATAAGTCCAATAAAATAAAATATAAATAAATAAATAAGTCAAGGACTCTTGCTACCATGTGTCATGCCCTTGTTAGAATCAGACTGAGAGAGAGGAGGAACAGCTGACAGGGAGTGGAGGTGTGGCTCCGGAGGTTGTGGAGGAGGCTGGGGAAGGGCAGAGGCCAGCTGGGTAGTCAGAGGAAGAACCAGGTCCATCACCTCTTCATCCTAGGACACGCAGGGAGGAACGGAGAAGGAAACAACTCGGCTTCCGAGAGAGGAAGTGGCCATGACCCCCTCATTGGTTGCAGCTGGGAAGAATAGTATATAAGAGAGACACTTAAAACACAGCGTTTCCAGAAGCAAAGTGTGTATTATTTTGGGCTTAAGTTATCTTGGTTAGCGTCCTTCCAACAGACTGCCTTGTTATCTCCTTGAAGTTGGTAATTATTTATCCTGGTTTGCTGTGGAAGTTCCTTCATTGTAGTTTGTTTTAGTTTTTTTATTTCACCTCTATCTGCTTATTAAGTTTGGACTGTATTCCTTTCTTTTGAAGACTATTTTTGAGTATGTTTTATCTCCAACTGAGAATTATTGAACAGTGGGGCCAAGTTGGAGGCACTAAAGGACATTTATTTATGTTTTGGATTTTGTTACATTTGTGTTACACTCCGGGTCATCACACCATGTCTCCCAGGGGAAGGGTCTCAGAAACCATGGTTTCTCTTTTCTTAGAGTCACTATTTTTTTTACATCTGTTACTATCTGCTTCTGTTTCTTAAAGTATGACACCATTACAAAATGCTTTGAAGTTTCTTGAAAGGTGGGACATAAATAATTATAGAACACAGATGACAAGTACTGCTGTTCTTCGTGCTTATTTTCTCATGCAGGCACCTAATTCACAATTATTCTGGCAATGATGTCATTAATACATATTCTGTTTCAACACTTCCTCCTTTATTAAAAATGCCGAGGTGCCGGCTTTGGCAGCAATTGCTGTGTCTCTTCCTTAATTGAGCCTACGAGCGCACGGAAAGCTAACACCTTATCTAAAGATACATTTCCTTGCTCTACAGCAATGTCTTTTAGGTGTTACCACTGTAAAGCAAATGTTGAAATTTTGCGTGGAGATCAACAAAACAACAACAAGAGAAAGGCCACTCTAATATAATTCTGGGTCCACATATTGCATTCTTGGCAGCATCAGCCATTGACTTTGATTTGAGCTTAATGAGTCAAAAAGATAGCATTTTTGTCGATAAGGTCCAGTATGTTTCAGAATTATTTCGTACAGGTTTGACTGTTTGCTTTATTTAAGCAATGTGTATCTTGTCAGTTTATGGGCTCATCCACTAAAGTTTAGGGTTTTTTTTATTTTATTTTTAAAATAATCTTTATTAAACAAATTCTACAATTAAAAACAATTAAAAACATATTTCCATTCATTGCAACGCATTTATAGTAGCGCTCACTCACTTTGACATATTCTTAAGTATGTAGAATATTACTAAATATTATTACAATTATTTTATGTTGGATTTATATCATATTTTCATACATTTATGTAATCATTTACATATTTATACATAGTTATACATAGTTATGCTTATTCTTACCATATTATTTCATCTCACCATAACCTTTCATTCATCTCCCTATTTTATTTCTACCTTGCAACCAATTATACCATAAATTACAAATTTTATGGTACTAAAGTTTAGTTGATTGATCATAGGGCCAAGAAAGTCTGTACAGGTAGTCCTTAACTTACAACAGTTCATTTAATGACCGTTCAAAGTTGCAACGACACTGAAAAAGTGATTTACAACAGCTTTTCACATTTGCACTGATGATGTTACCTAGTTTGGGTTAAGAAAATGTTCTGGGTAATAAAATCACTGCAGTTGTTAAATTAGTCATACAGTCATTAAGTGAATATGGCTTTTCCGTTGACTTTGCTCGTCACAAAAGATGATCACATGACCCCAGGACACTGCAACCATCATAAATGTGAACCAGTTGCCAAGCATCCAAATTTATCACAGGGATGCTGCAGCTGTCGTATGTGTGAAAAATGATCCCAAGTCACTTAACTTTTCACATAACTTCAAACCAACTATTGTAAGTCAAGGACTACCTGTACCAGTTATGAATCCATAGCCTGAAGGCCTAGTTTCAGTTGAGTACAAAACCATTCTTCACTTTATGTCCAGTGCTCTCTGGTATGACCCACACATGAATAGGATGTACAGATGTCCATCAATATCTGGGAAGTCTGGCTTGAAAGCAATTCTCATGCACGAAAAGAGCTCATAGGTGGATCAGGGCAATGGTACTTGAGGGAGGAATATGATTGGTTGCAAGATTTACTCAACAAATTTATACTCAATAGTAACAAAAAATAAGACAGTTGCCATAGGATGCTTCTCAGGGGTGTGATTCAACTGGTATAACAACCAGTTCGGGGAGTGTGTGCTTTGCGCACACAGAGCGTTGGTACTGGCCTTCTCCAGCAATCTCTGTGTGTTAAACAGCTGATGTGCGGCAGATGAGCCCATTTTCTTTGGCAGAGCACTTGGCCAACACAAGCTCCCTCAACACGAGTGATGTTGAGCTGGCCATGCCTACCCTGGCCATGACCACTCTGGCCCCCTGAGGTCAAACAAAACCCTGATGCAACCCTCAATGAAATCGAGTTTGACACCCTTGGTCTAAAGTGATCGGTCAAGTATTGCCACCAGCTTTCAGTAATGTTGCCGTCTGTCAACTTCAAACCGAACCTGGCAGAAGCCATTTGTTGGTTCTCACTTGCCACACGGTATGAGTGAAGGGAAGGAGGCTGGAATGCATTGCCAGACACAACACCAATCTACCTCTTGGGAACCAAGGTCATCTCCACAGGTATCGGATGAGAATGGAGAGGAGTGCCTAGGGAGCCCGCCAATGAACCTAATTGGACAATGTGGCCTGTGGCACTTGGGGAGGGGATCACTTACTATTTTAATTATACTGAAACCCCAGGAAATATTCAGAGTTGGTTCTACATTTAATTGTGCTGATATGATGTGTCCAAGAAAGAAGTTCTTTGAAATTGATCTGAGTCTTAGAGTTCTGATTTGCTGGGGCTCATTAGTCAGAATCTTAACACTGTCCAATAATAGTAGAATCTGATAATAGTAAAATTACAGAACGCAAGAACAGGTTTTCTGGATGAAACCAAGGAGCCCTCTAACCAGCTGTATACCTCACAATGTATAAAAATTATTTGTAGGCATGTCCCTTTGCACAAAAGCCCATCTCCATGAGCCAATATTGACTTTCTGGAGTGTCTGATAAGATTGCTAAGGATGCCCACATTATAGCATCACTGAAAAAGAAGAAGGACATATGCGGAAACCCTGACATATCATTTTGTCTTCTCTCTCCATTATCTACTGGAGATCATGTTTTATTGCACCGAATTGTTGGTGCATCGGCTTCTGGAGGCCAAGCTGCTGGCACAGCATGTTTGCAGAATTGACTTTAAGTTATGGGTTGTAGTTCAGTTAAGGGAACCAGTCCATCCACAAGAACTTTAAATCTAGAAGGCGTAGTCCATGTTTAGTACGGTGAGCACGTACTCTTTGGGCAGATGGGTATACACTCAACTTGCTAACCATCTGCAAAATAATTTAAAACATCATTTTCTCATAACAGCTGCATTTACTGATGGTGCTGGAAATCTTTCTCTCTAACCTTAACACTTTAGTAGACTCCAGAGGGGCACAAACAACAGTGAATGCAATCATTTTATGGAAAAAAAAATCTTTGTTCCTACTATAAAATAAAATTGTGCTGGCTGTAGTTTTCCCCATGTGATGATTAGATGAACATTTACATTTGTTCTGCCCTTTAAACAATCATGTGGCAGGTTTCCTGGACAATCCATTTGCACAGAAGTAGTAGAAGTGCTGGCCCTGTATATGGAACAAGCTTGTGGATTCCTTTGAAGTTTGAGCTACTGCAGCCACCTTGGATCTGTCACAGCCTCATCAGACCCCAGCTCGGAATGGTAGTAATAGTAGTTGAAACCAGGACTGTCTGACGGGGATGGCACATCTCCTTTGGCATGTTTGGAGAGGCCAGGGGGTGAGGACGATTCTGTCCCAGGCCCCACAGCAGTGGTGGTGGGTTGGTTGACCAGATGGATCCCTGCACAGACACAGGGGAGGATCGGCTGCTGACAAGCAGTGGGGCTGATAGGAAGCAGATTCCCTCTGATGAGAAACAGCTGCCTCCCCCCACTCGATCCAAGGACACAGAGAGCAGAGCATAGGTAAGCCCAGAGAAGGAGTGCAAGGCTACTCAGGAGGAGGTCACCCCACCCCTCTTCACAAGGAACACCAGGAGTGAAATGACTTAAGGAGAAGTGTTCTCACCAAGGCTTCTTAGAACGTAACTACGCACACGCTTATTTTAAAAACAAGTCTTATTTTATTGCAATGCTGGGAATTGTTTTCATTCCCAGACAGAATTAATCTCAAACAGTCCCTCGAGATAAGCACCTACCTTTCTTTTCTGTGAAGTGCTGCCAATAACAGAAGTGCCAAATGAACTAGAAAAAAACAACAACCACCAAAGTACAAAGAGCTTCAAGAATGAATCTGAACTGAATGAACTACTTTGCTTCCTGCAAAGTGTTCGTCATTGAGGTCTGACTTTTATCCCTTATGGGAGGGGCAATCACCTCCCAGCCTTACTCCTGAGTCGCCCCTTTTGTTTCAGCTGCTCTCGCCTTCTAGCAGCTCTGTGCACATGTGCACTGGGAACAGGCTCCCTTGGGTCCTCTGCCTCGCTGCTGCCAGACTCCGAAGGCTCTGGAGGCAGCACCCCACTCCCAGATGGTCCTGGCCACATCTCTGCATCGGATGAAGGACCCTTGTCTGAGTCATCTCCAGACTCCCGGACTGATCCACTTTCTTCCCCACTGTCTGATTCCACTGCCGTCTACACAGGCTGCTGGCGAACCACAACAAGAAACTGTGGGAAGTTAGTCTTTGCCAGGAACAATTGCTTTGGCTTACACTCTCCCAGCTTTGACTCGTGCCTTGTGTTGTGGCCTGTCAGCTGCCAGCAGAGCTAGCAGCAGAGACAGAGGAGGAGGAGGCTGAGGGAGAGCCTGAGCCTTCCATCCTCTCCCAGATAGGAATTTTTTTTTGTTAGCATAAGGCACACTGTGTCCACTCATATCTGCCATTCTCAGGTCAAAACAAGAGCTTCCATGACCAGTTGGGGAGAATAAAATGTAAATGAGTGAAATTTGAATTCCAAAGGGAACCTGTTAGAAGCATATTTTGTATCCTTGATTCGTGATTTTTTTTTAAAAAAAGACCCTATCTGACACATATATGCAGTTTTTAAATGGCAGTCATTTGAAAGTGGCTTCTTTGGTGATTTATTTTTTAAGCATTCCAATCCAAGCTCCTACGGATGGATGATTTTGGGTAGCCTCTCACCTAAATACTGACCAGATCCAACTGAACTGAGCATGCTGAGTTCAGCTAGGACTGACTTAAGGGCTTATGGAGCTGGGTTCATCCAGAGCTTGAAAACTTTAATTCAACTTATTTTTCCCCCAGGCGAAACACAAGTTCTCATGTAGGCTTTCTCCAAGTTAACCACATTGGCGCTGGTTTCCTTCTGATATAAACTGTGACAGAGTTTGGTGGGCGAGCTGAATGTGCCCCACTGTGTGCTCAATGGCTTCTATCATGAAATGAGTGAAAGCTTCAGTGTTTCCCCGATCTATTTATGTTCTCCTAATGCTTATGCAACTGCCTTCCTGTGTCCAAAGCAGCGCAAACAAAATCCACCTTCGACAATCCAAGCATGAAAGCTAAAAAATAACCCCAAGAGTTCGAAACAGGAGGGGCAGCTAAAAAACAAAAAAGCCTCACCCCTATTATAATTTGGAGGTTGCAGCTAAAAACCAGTCCTCATGTTCCTTCTAACCTGAAACAAGTTTGGAGTTGAGATAATGAAACCAGAGGCTTTGCATCCTGTGAACATAAATTGCTATACAGGTAGTCCTCAGCTTATCACAGTTCATTTATTATTATTATTATTATTATTATTATTATTATTATTATTATTATTATTATATTTATTTATTTATTTATTTATTTATTTATTTATTTATTTAGACTTGTATGCCGCCCTACTCCCAAAGGACTCAGGGCGTCGAACATACAAAAAACATATACAATAAAAATAAATAAATAAAAACAAGTCCAAATTACAAAAACAGCTAAAACAATAAAATTACAAAATAAACAAACTCTTAAAACTACCCACCCCCGTGGTCAATCCAGGCCGGCCTGCTGAAACAGCCAGGTCTTCAGGTCTCGACGAAAGGAGCGGAGATCAGGGGCCAAACGCAGATCCGCAGGAAGCTGATTCCATAGGGCGGGCGCTCCCACAGAAAAGGCCCTAGCTCTGGGAGCCGCCAGCCGACAATGCCTGACCGACGGTATTCCCAGGAGGCCCCTCCTATGGGAGCGCACGGGACGATTGGACTGTGATGCGGGCAAGAGGCAGTCCCGCAAGTACCCTGCACCCAAGCCATTTAGGGCTTTATAAGTTGTTACTAACACCTTGAAGGAAACCCGGAAGGCAACCGGCAACCAATGCAAGTCGCGCAGGAGGGGTGTAACATGGGAGTATCGGGATACCCCCATCACAGCCCGCACAGCCGCATTCTGCACCAGCTGCAACCTCCGAGTAATCCGCAAGGGTAGCCCCATGTAGAGAGCATTGCAGTAGTCGATTTAGTGACCATTAAGTTACAAGGGCACTGAAAAAGTGACGTACAACCATTTTTCACACTAATGACCAATGCAGCATCCCCCATGGTCATGTTGTTAAAATTCATATCCTTGACAACTAGTGTATATTTATGACATTTGAGATAAGAGAATCACACATTAACCAAGTTAGAAGGGATCTTGGAAGTCTTCATGCCCAACCTCCTGGTCAAGCAAGAGACCCTCTACCGTTTCAGACAAGTGGTGGTCCAATTTCTTCTTGAAAGCCTCCAGTGATGGAGCACCCACAACTTCTGAAGGCAAAGCCCTTCCACTGGTTGATTGTTCTCACCTTTAGGAAATTTCTCCTTAGTTCTAGGTTGATGCGTCATCTTCAATAGTGATTTTCCTAGGTGTAGAACAAGTGAATCTGACTAGATAAAGCTTGATAAAAGAATGGATTTTCGCTTAGATTCCAGTGCTTTTAGAGATTTCTTTACAGCGAATTGGGTTAATGCTGTATGGTTTTGGATCTGGGATATAGCAATAGCAATAGCACTTAGACTTATATACTGCTTCACAGTCTTTACAGCCCTCTCTAAGCCGTTTACAAAGTCAGCATCTTGCCCCCAATGATCTGGGTCCTCATTTTACTGAAGGATGGGAGGCTGAGTCCATCTTGAGCCTGGTGAGATTCGAACTGCCAAATTGCAGGCAGCCGGCAGTCAGCAGAAGTAGCCTGCAGTACTGCACTCTAACCACTGCACCACCACAGCTCCGCCATAAAATTATATTAAAACATGTTTCATTTATTATTATATCTACATCACATTTGGGAAACCTGGAAATTATAGCTGTTGCACAGATGCCACTCTATCTGTCTCTGTGACCACTCTATCACGTTGTCTTCTATGGCCAGCCTTAGCAATTTTGCCAGTTTACTAATTATATGACCCATGGTTTCATTTTTTTTTCTTTATGCAGCCTGCATTGGTTGCTGTTGAATCCTTGATTTCATAATGTTTGTAATTCATATTCTTCAGCTATATATTCTGTTTCCTGTCTATGGCTAAGCTTGTATTTCTACAATTTAATGTTGATCTAAGAATTGTTGCTTATATCTTCAGTATTCAGGTTTGCTTCTTACCACAGAAGAAGTTATGTGATTTGAAATTCCCAGATATTAGTAACTTTCTTCAGTGGGCAAAATTTTTAACAGATAACAAATTTGTGGAAGGGACCTTGGAGGTCTTCTAGTCCAAGCCTCTGCTCAAGAGGAGACTTTTAGACAGTTGGTTGTCCAATCTCTTCCTGGAGCACCCACAGCTTCTGAAGGCAAGTTATTGGTTAATTGTTCTAACTATCAGGAAATTTCTCCTTAATTCTAGGGTGGTTCTCTCCTTGATTAGTTTCCATCCATTATTCTTTACCTGGCCTTTAGGTGCTTTGGGAAATAGCTTGACTCCCACTTCTTTGTGGCAGCCCCTTAGATATTGGAAGACTGCTCTCATGTCACCCTAGTCCTCTTTTCATTAAACTAGACATACCCAACTTCTGCAACCGTTCTTCATACGTTTTAGACTCCACTCCAGTGGTGGGATTCAATTTTTTTTACTACTGGTTCTGTGGATGTGGCTTGGTGGGCATGGTGTGGCTTGGTGGGCGTGGCTTGGTGGGCGTGGCAGGGAAGGATACTGTAAAATCTCCATTCCCTCCCCATCCCACTAACCTGCTTTCCAGCTCCATTCTCCTGTGCAGGGCAACCAAAGAAGACCCAGCCGATCAGCTGGGACTTGGGAGGTAGAGACTAGATGGGGACGGATGGGGCTAGTCAAAGGTGATATTTACTAGTTCTCCAGACTACTCAAAATTTCCACTACCGTTCTCCAGAACTGATCAGAACCTGCTGAATACCATCTCTGGTCCAGTCCCTTAATCATTTTTGTAGCTCTTCTCTGCACTCTTTCCAGAATCACAACATCTTTTTATAATATGCTGACCAAAACTGGATGCAGTATTTCAATTTTATTTTATGAGATCTCATTTTAGAATTGGATCCCTTCATGTTGTTCAAGTTTTTTCCTTTCCTTGTCTTGAGCATTGCACTTTTGTTAAATCCAAATTCCACTTTGGTATCCTCACTATGCAACCTTACATATTACTGTGTAAGGATTTAATTTCATTTTTTTAAAAAAAACTTTCCATACAAATAATCCAGTATAGCTGGGGATATTTTTTCACTTAACTTAAACTGATCATATCCAAGTGTTGTTTTGTCCAAGATATAAGGGTACCATTGAGATAGTAAAAAGGGATGGAAACAATGAGTCCCCTTGGGTGGTGGCGGGAAACTCTCTCCAGATGTTTATATTTCTAAAATAGTTTTTCATTTTTTTCATAGCTTCTTTTAGAAAATTCTGGATGTTAGCATTAATGTCAAAGATTTCCAAGCATGTCTACATCTAACTAGGTGGGAGACATCAAACATGTTTTTATAACCAATCCAATTCATTTGTTACTTGTTGGCGGTTTTTTTTTTTTTGGTGAAGTATCATTTTATTAATCCACAATCGATCTCTTCTTTCTTATGAATTTCCACAATTATCTTTTCGTTCCAGGTGGATACAATGCATTTTTGAATGGCATTTGCTGCTATGCCAGTTAGCAGTTGAATATTGTTGGCAAGCAAGCAAATAATTGGTCTGTAATTGCTTGCAATTACATCCTTGTCCCTGTCTTTTATTATTAAAAATATTCTACTAATTTTCATCCATTCTTCAGCTTTACCAATTTATAATATTTCATTATATTGACTAGCCGGTGTTTCATGGATAATTATCAGATGTTGAAGACAAAATGCATCTTTGTACTGCACTTCTTAACCTTCTTAGCTTGTTTTTAAAAAATCATTTCTGATATTATGACTATATGATCAGTTTTGACCAAGCTAATGGTCTTCTCAATTTCTGTTATCCATTTTGCATCTTTCTTATGCTCTTTTGAATTATTCCAGATGTCACTTCAAAATGTTAATGTTATACCTTTATCAGAACAAGCATCTCTGTTCGTAATATTTCCCAGGAATGCTTTGTAAAACAACATGCTCTTTTGTCCAAAACTTCTGATTTTTTGCCAAAATTGATTTATTTCACCTTCATATTGTTTAATTTTCTTTGAAATAGCTTGCTTTAACTGAGATGAATTGTCTTACTGCCAAGATGAAACCATTTCTTTTAAACTTTCCTTGATTTTAATGTTTTTTTCTCTCTCTGTTTTCTTCAAATTGCTGATAGGGGTTTATAATTTGTTGATCTTTCTTTCCAATCAAATTTTCCATTTTGGTGATTGATTTCGCTGTTTTCGTTGTATAGCATTGTAACCCTGCTCTGATGCTATCGCTGCTTGTGTGCCATAACCTAGTTGATTAGTTTCAACCTTGTTTAAGTATTCTCTACTATCATATTGGTGTCTTCCAGAATGTTTTCAGAGTTTTTTCTCTGCTTTGTCAATGATTAAAAAAAACCTTTCTTACTTTTTCATGTATTCAGTAATGCTCAATTTTAGATCCATCTATCTATCAGATAGCTGAAGTTCACCAGTATTTTGTTCTCAGAAACCAATAACATTTGATGTTGGTCTTAAAAGCTTTCGTTCATTTGATGTTCTTCAGTCTCGTTTGTGTTGTTATTAACCCAACAAACATTCTTTTTTTCAATAAAAATACTTTCTTAAACAAATTTATACAAATAGAGTAAAATCAAACTTTCCGCTTATCGCAACTTAAGGCAAACAGGGTTCACTCATTCTGACATCTCTCAAATTATGTAAAATACTCTTTCACAATTATTACTTTAAACATATAATACAAAGTTTCATCTAATTATATATTACAAATCTAATTACATATAATATATTTGACTTTGTTTTATTAATTTCATGTCTATCTTCTAGCCAATTGTACCAACAATTCCAAATCTCGTAATATTCTGATTCCTCTTTATTTTTAAGTTCCAATGATAGCCTGTCCATTTCTGCGCATTCCAAAACTTTTTGTTATGATCATGAAGTCGGAGGGGAGTATTTTGGCATTTCCAGTTGCCGTTAAAATGTGGGGTATAATATATAGTGATTTTTTACTAATCTTTTGTTTTTGAATTCCTAATAAAAATATTTCTGGTTTCCACTCAGTTTTAACTTTAGTGATTTCTTCAAGCCAATTACTAATTTTCCTCCAATACTTCTTTGCTTTTTTTTTGCTCAATCGTTCTCTTTTTTCTTCTTCGTTGTTTGCTTCAATTCAATATCCATAAAAGCTTTTATTCTATGCCCAAATATTTCTATGATCCATTCATTCCTATCCATTAGATTCTGACTTTGGATATGTACATTTCCAAATATCAAATACAGGTAGTCCCAAGCTTACAACTTAGTGAAGTTAACAATGGCACTGAAAAACTGATGACCAATTTTTGCTTTTATGATTGTGGCAACATCCCCAGAGTCACACGATTTACATTTGGATGCTTAACAACTGATTCACATTTATGACGGTTACAGTGATCCCCTTTTGTGGCCTTCTGACAGGCAAAGTCAATGGGGAAACCAGATTCACTTAACAACCAGGTTACTAACTTATCAATTTGGAGTGATTTGCTTAAAAAATGAGTCACAGTGGTGCAGTGGTCAGAATGCGGTACTGCAGGCTACTTTGGCAGTTTGAATCTCATCAGGCTCAAGGTTGAACTCAGCCTTCCATCCTTCTGAGGTCGGTAAAATGAGGACACAGATTGTTGTGGTCAGGAAGCTGACTCTGTAAACCATGTGGCAGCTTTGGAAGCTGTATTAGCACTAGACGCTTCCACACTGCCACATTCCTGAGCCTGGGAAAATGGGAGGGGGGACATTTCTTGGAGTATATGTGGTTAGATGTAATAGCATTCTTCTTCTAAGTCAAGGTCATGTTATTTCTGCACCTGGTAGAGAGGACGTTCTCAAGTTGGGATGGATGGTGATTGGGGCATCTGATGCCATGATGGATGCTGGGGGTGGATTTGTAATTTTTTTACTTATTTGCAAGGAAATCTGGAATGTTCAGATTCGGGATTTTCCAGATGTATCAGTTTACTATCCAAATAAAAAGGATTGGAGTTATTTATTGGAGTGGAGGTTTTCTGGAACACTGACACCATAATTTTGAAACTTGCTCTGTTGAGGCAGCCAAGGATTGCCTTGGCTTTGTTGGAAGCTGCAGCACACTGCTGGATCATATCTAAGAGAGAGTTCTAGCCTAGGACACCAAGATTTTTCTCAGAGTTGCTACTGTTGAGCCATGTACTGCCTATTCTATACCTGTGCATTTGGGTTTTCCTGCATAGGTAACATGCTACGATAGTAATGTGACTCTCAAACTCTTCAAAAGAGGTTAAGTTCCACCTTTAGTCAAGCCCTAAAAGAATTTAGTTTTGTATCATTTGCCTTGATTGAGTTTTAAAATATTTTTGCTCTTGGGCATGCTTCAACGATATATTTTATTTTGTTTTTACGTCGATCCCCTTTCAGGTAACAAGCCCTTCCCGATTTGTATATTGTCATCAATGCTTTGGGGCAAGTAGGTTGATCCATCAATCTTTTAATGAATAATGATATCTAAGTGAATAAAGGAGAAAATCTTGCAGAAAATAAACCATGATGAAAAGAATGAGGAAGAATTGAAGGGATAACTGTGGAAAGATTCCAGATTTTCCCCTGAAGTGTTACATTGGGTGTAGGATCAAGAAATAGGAAGGTGATTATAACTAATTACATATATGTGCAAATGTGTTGGGGACGCTTGGGAGCCAGAGTTTTGAAATATTGCACACCAGGGAGAGATAATTCCATTTATATTAAGGGCAAGAATGTAGTTACCTTTGGAGTTGATACAGATCCTTTCCTCCAAAAAACCCTTTGTTAAAAATGGCTCCTTGGTGCAGTGAGAAGAAAATTCATTGGAATCACACTTGAAAATTAAGGAGCTACACTTCTGCACTTCTAAAAGAATTCTAGCCTTTCAAATTTTTCTCATATTTGTTAATCAACATATCCTCAATGTTCTTATTCAAATATTCTCTGACTTTAAAGAAAATAGAGAATTGTGGCTGTAGTAGAACTTTTACTTTAATTGGGTTAGTTACCTATGGTGCCTTCCTTCCTTCCTTCCTTCCTTCCTTCCTTCCTTCCTTCCTTCCTTCCTTCCTTCCTTCCTTCCTTGCTGTGGTGGGATTCAGTTTTTTTATTACCAGTTCTGTGGGCGTGGCTTGGTGGGCTTGGTGTGGCTTGGTGGGAGCAGCCCACTAACCTGCTTTCCAGCTCTGTTCTCCTATGCAGGGCA
Source organism: Naja naja (assembly GCA_009733165.1). Taxonomy (NCBI): domain Eukaryota; kingdom Metazoa; phylum Chordata; class Lepidosauria; order Squamata; family Elapidae; genus Naja; species Naja naja. Next base: position 89,981,740 of record CM019151.1, read on the forward strand.
ACCAAAGAAGACCCAGCCAATCAGCTGGGACTTGGGAGGTAGAGAATAGATGAGGGTGGAGCCAGTCAGAGGTGGATTTGCTGGTTCTCTGAACTACTCAAAATTTCTGCTACCAGTTCTCCAGAACTGGTCAGAACCTGCTGAAGACCACCTCTGCTTCCTTCCTTCCAGCTCTCCTCTCCTTTCATTCCCTGCCTTTCCTTCTCCTTCCTAAATCTCCTCTCCCTCCCTCTCTCTCCCTCCTTCCCTCCCTCTTTCTTCTCAGCCTATTTCCTATTATTCTCCTTTCCTTCCTCTACTTGGACTTCTCCTTCCTTGATTTTAGAAATTCTTGGTCATTAGTATTTCCCTAAAAAGGTAACCGACTGGAAAACACTCCCTTTTCTGCCATGCTAGGGAGTGAATATTTTGACAGCTTTTCCTCCTTAGAAGCTGATGTGTTTGTGAATATTTTGCGCTGCCAACCAGCTCAGCACTCAGTAGGAGAATTTTCACTGTGGAAAGCACAAGACCATACATATATTCGATAATGGGGGCCATTTTGCCTTGACCGCTTCCTCTTGAACGGAGGGGAGATCTTTTCAAGCACAGGAATGTCCAAGTTTATAGTTGGTGTAATGCTCAAAATTGCACCCTTAAATGTTGTTTGGAAAGGCACTGTGGTTACAGACAGAGAGGTTCCGAAGAGATGTCAACCTCTCTGCCTCCTTGTAAGCCTACAATTTGTGTTGAAACCTGTTTCCAATGCTTTGGAGATTGCCGTGAAAGGAGCCAAGATGTTTAAACCAAGCTGGATAAGATGATACCTGTGCCATGAAGTTCTTTAGAAGTCTAAATACTCAGGCTGATTGGTTGAAACCTGATTCATTTGACAGATAATTTCTTGAGAGCTTTTGATAGGAAGCTTCAGCAAACCAGAAACTCCGTTCCTCACCTCCTCTGGCATTCCTGGGTGGTCTGCCTCTGCCCTCCTGAGAGGCTTAATTTATTTTATTTTTTTCCTTTAAAAAATGTAAATAAGAAAGAGGAAAAATAGGACGAGAGAAGAGGCTGACTGCAATTTCAACAAGCCAGCCAATTCCTCACAAGCAAAGAATATTGATGGATACTAAAGGTAATTTAAAACAAACGCATTCCAAATATTTTTTGTGAAAAAAGGAGAAAAAGTTAAGTACAGATCAGCTGCTGGGTTCTTGCCAGCAAATTGAATTTCTCCCCCCTCTTTTTCTTTTTTTTAAGCTGACGTGATGCACCTTCTGGGCTCACATCAATTACCTTTTGACACCTGGAAGATGATTGATGAGCCGCCTCAGGCGCTGGAGTCTACTTTTGTCAACTACTCATAATTTATACATCTTATCTCCGCGCAGAACAAAAGCAAAGGACAGTGTCTGCATTGAAGGAGAAGAAGAAACAGAGGGAAGGCGGGAGGAGCGGCTGGGTTGCCAGGATGAGGAGATAACGCCAATGACTGACTTTGCAGCTCCCTTCCTCCCATGGACTTCCTTCTGCCACGGCAGCTTGAGTTCAGGAAGGGGTTTTTGCCCCCTTTCCCTGCTGGAAAAAAAAAGGCTGACTTCAGAAAACACAACCACGGCTCCAGTTACATTTTAATTACACTCCTATCTGCACGACCCTCTGGAGTGCGATGTTTGCGGTGACCTTTTGTTAATCAGCATTCTCAAGGCAGCCCTGTTAAGCACTCCTGACAGAGATTGATAATTTTATACAGTGGGGCTCTCTTTTAAAAGCTTTCATTAGCAAACATTACAGAAATCTGATACACACACACACACTGTAGAAGTGATCCATCAATTATTTGAAATATGGAAGTATCCTGGGTGGATGTAGGTGGAGCCTATTTTTTACCATGAGCCTGGTTTGAGTGGGATAAAATCTCAACTGCAAGTTGATAAGCGTAGGTAGGATTCAAACTAAGCCTAACTGGGACAGAGTTTCTTGTATTCGTCAGAGATTACACAGGTAACATGTAGTAAATGTCATTGCTCAGACCCCCCTTTCTTCTTATTTCCCTTTGAAGTCTGAGTTTGTCTAAAAAAGAATTAATGGAGCATCCCTTTTCCTAAGAAGGAATTGGTAATGCAGACTGAATTATGTTCTTCCTCCTCTTCTGTTGCTACTACCTTCTCCATCTCCTCTTTCTTCTTTTCCATTTTACTCTGGACACAGATCAGTTCAATATTGTGCCCAGTTAGTTCTGAAGGTCTTCCTTTGTCTCAAATGGCATTCTTTTTCTTTGTTTTTCATGAGCGTGAAATACAGAAATCAAGATGGACTCTTCTCTAGTGATTCTTTTCATCAAGACTTTGATTTTTTTTTAAAAAAGTTTTATCTTCCTTATTGGTACTTCCAATCTGATTCCACCACACCTAGTAAGTACGGTTTATTCTTCTTATAGTCCAAAGTATTGGCAACCATTTCCCTCAACGCTACCATTTAAAGGCATCATTTTTTTTTTTGAAAATTGGGAGGTTGGCAGTTCGAGACCCAAGTAACTGGGGATGGGATGAGCTCCCATTCTTGTCCCAGCTCCTTCCTACCTAGCAATCTGAAAGCATGCAAATGCAAGTAGATAAATAGGTACCACTTCATTGGGAAGGTAACTACATTCCGTGTGCCTCGGCATATAGTCATGATGACTATTGAAGTGTCTCTGGTTCCCTTGGCTAGGAAATAGAGCTGATGAAACAGGTATATTTCTTGGTGTACACACCTGAGGGGCAAAGATCTAGATACTATTGGATAGGGGAGAAATTTACCTCTATGTTTTAAAGCAGTGGTTGTCAAACAGTGGGCCGGGGACCACTGGTAGTCCGTGAGAAAATTTTGATGGCCTGCAGAGAAATGTCACCCCCAAAGCACCTCACAAAGCAATTAATCCAGGTTCCATGGGAACACAAGGCTGCGCTGCCCAAATGACCCACGGGACACAAGGCTGCATCACTTGCATTGTGAACAACACGAGGTAGTGAGGGGGGGAAAGGCCATGGGGGGGGAGCTTGCCCCATGTGCCTCGCCTGGCCACCAGGCTGCTTCTTTCCACTTCTTTCTTCTTCTGCTTTTGGCTGCACGCAAGGAAAGCAGCAAAAGTATTTCTTTCTCTTCCCCAAATTCCACTAGAAATTAGTCTTTGGACCCTGCAAAGCATCCTGCTCCAAGAGGCTGTGCCAGTGCAACAAGTCTCACAAAGACTCATTTCTGGCAGAATTTGGGGGAGAGTAAGAAAGACTTCCACTGCTTCTGATGCTTTCCTTGCATGAAGCCAAAAGTCTCTCTCTCTCTCCCCCTGAGAACGGAGCTGGAGACGGTATCCTGCGATCCCAAATAAAGAATGATCGATCGGTAGAAAAATGGGGTGGGGAATTTTCCTGCAGACTTTTTTTGGGGATTTTCCCAGGGTCTCTGGTCCACGGGATTTAAAATTATGAGTTTGGTGGTCCCTGAGGCCCAAAAGGTTGGTGACCCCTGTTTTAAAGCAGCCCTACAGGCCACTAAACAATCTAAATCAGAAAGGGGAAAAACCAGAAATAGATCCACCATAGCCATGAATGGCTGTGTAAATAGATGTCTGGTCATTATTTCTTTTCAAGAGGATAAATAAAGTGCCAGATCCTTGCCCCACACACTAAGAAATAATAACCTGTTCATCAGCTAGCCCTGTTTTGGTGTAATGCTGTTAAAAAATAAGGACAATTCCTCCATAATGGGAAGATAGAAGAAACAACACGTGCTCCATTTTGCATTTAGCAAGATGCTTTTTACCTTGGTGTTGTGTTCTCCGTAGAGCTTAATGGCAGAAGCAGCCCTGTTTCAGATCACACATCAACCCTGGAATATAAATTCTCATCTTAAAAAGATGCTAATGTTAGTGTTCTGAAATTGGTTGTCACTGTGGCAGCCTTTAAAAAAACAACAACTCCCCACTCCTTCCTTTATATTCCACAATTACTCAAGGCTTGATTATAAAAGAGTTGAAACTGCCTTTAAAAAAAATGACTCTCCTTAGTTTATATTTTAAAGCCATGCTTTTTTTTTTCCTTCTTCTTTCTTCAGAGTACTAACCATTTTTTTGGGGTGGTTGTTGTTGTTTGTTTGACAGCTTGCTTGTAGATAGAGCAGTTTTCCATAAGGAATTGAAATCATACATCAAATGTATTGTTTTATATGTAAGCCACTTGAGAACAATGAAAGTAGTTGCTGGAACCCAAATACCATTACAAATAGATTTATTGGAGTACGTTTTCTCCCACCCTTTCTCCAGAAGTTATTACTTTAATCTTAAGAATTTATGTAAGTAGGTTTGTAGCTTTTATATGCGTTATGCATTCACTTTTGAGACTTTTTAGCTATTTAGTGGCACGGTGTTTAAAACAAGTGTTATCAAGAAAATAATTTCAGCTTTAGATCATTTTTTTTTACATTTGCTTCTGAATGCTACATATAAAATAGCCAGATGGTAATATACAAGAGTTATAGTGAGTGTCATAGAAACTTATCTTCACAATGCCCTTTAGCTTCTCAGAGCTCATCTCAAGGTAAAAAAAAAAAAACATCCAGAAAGGAACTGAGATGCAATATCCTTTTGCAGGAAAATAACTGAAAATTCTAGCTTTCTATCTAGCTAATGTCTCCTAGCTTTAAATGTTTTGAACAAAGATTGCAGTGATGGAAATAGGAGAGATTAAAGTCATTCTCACGCTACATTTTTTTTAAAAAAATAAGAGATGTGTGTTGAAGGGGAGAAACTAGTAATAAAAGACTGATTCACTTTTGGCATGCAAAAAAGGGTCCTTAGAAGAACAAATAATTCCATCATATGAGAAAAGATAACGGTACTTCAAAAATAATCTATATTTTCTACTATGTACATACACACATGAACAGAGAGAGAGAGAGAAGAGAGGGAAAGAGAGGGAAAGACTGTGTACACAGACACCCACACATAAACACACTCAGATAAAAAGATTCCTTTCTCATCCTTAAGGAGAGTATGTGTTTTTCAAATATTTGAGGGACTGCCCCAGAGAGGAGCAGGTCAAGCTATTTTCCAAGGCACCTGAAGGCCAGACAAGGAATAATGGATGGAAACTGATCAAGGAGTGATTCAACCTGGAAATAAGGAGAAACTTTCTGACAGTGAGAACAATCAATTAATGGAACAAAAGTTGCCTTCAGAAGTCGTGGGAACTTCATCATTTGAGGCTTTCAAGAAGAGACTGGACTGCCATCTGTCAGAAATGGTGTAGGGTCTTCTGCTTGGGTGGGGAGGGGTTGGACTAGATGACCTACAAGGTCTCTTCCAACTCTGTTAATCTGTAATCTGTAAATCCCTGCCCACACAGGAGATCCTATACCATTCCAGACTTCGTTTGGTCCTGATGGGATGAATTGACATGATTGTAGGAAGAAAAACGGAATAACAGAACAGAATAACAGAGTTGGAAGGGACCTTGGTGGTCCTACAGTCTAATCCCCCACCCCACCCATTTCAGACAAAGAGCCTTGGTGGTGCAGGCTGTTAAACGCCTAGCACTTAGTTCCAGCTGCCTGCAATTACTGTAGGCTCAAATCCCACCAGGCTCAAGGTTGACTCAGCCTTCCATCCTCTCGGGGTAGGTAAATTGAGGACCCAAGATTGTTGGGGGCAATAAGCTGACTTTGTAAAAATGCCGCTTGGGGGGGCCCAAAAGCCCTAGTAATAAGCAGGCATATACAATGGAATGAAGGCTATTGTTGAGCGCATTGGTTTGTGCTTCCAAAAAATTGTAAGCCGCCCTGAGTCTCCAGAGAAGGGCGGCATATAAATATGAATTTTTTAAAAAAAGGCTTTCCAATATTTTCTTAAAAACCTCCAGTAATGAAGCATCTGCAACTTCTGGAGGCCAGATGTTCCACTGGTTGATTGTTCTCACTGTTAGGAAGTTTCTCCTTAGTTCTAGGTTGCTTCTCTCCTTGATTGGTTTCCATCCATTGTTTCTTGTCTTGCCTTCTCTGGTGATTTGGAAAATAAGTTGACCCCCCTCTTCTTTGTGGCAGCCCTTCAAATATTGGAAAACTGCTATCGTGTCATCCCTAGTCCTTCTTTTCACTAGAAAATCTTATTAGATTGGAATCTGTGTCTGGCAGTGCTTTCTCGTAAGATTTTGAAATATGACAAAATGTATAAATATTAAAAGATACAAAGTTGATTTGCTTAATTTAAGCTGAAATGTTATTCCAGGAAAAGAGTAAAACACAGAAAACAAAATGCTCTTTAATTTTTTTAAAAAACTGTTCTGCATATTTTACCAGTTATGTTTTACCTTCAATATTTGAAACAGATTTCTGCATACTAACCATCAACTCTTTTTAAAAAATGTATTTAATTACTCTGTCAAATAAATGGTTTGGTTAATGACAGATTTCGGCAGAATACTTAAGCACAGAAACATCATACTCACATCAAAGATCTGCGTTGTTAATGACAAGGAAACATGTGGTTGTTGAAGCTGGACCATCAGAAAGGCTGAAGGAAGCGGGGAAATATCCCTTTGAATTCTGATGCTGGAGGAAATAGTTGAGAATTCTTTGGACCACAAGAAGAATGAATGACACACTGCTAAATGTAGTAAAATCAGACTGATTATTGCACATACTAAGACAAAGGCAAAAGTAATATTATTACTACTATTATTAAAAATATACTATTGTTATTGCTATGCTATGTGATCTATACTACATTGTACTGTACGATACTATACCATATGCTATATGCTATACGCTATATTATACTATACACTATACATTATACACTACTATACTATGCACTATATACTATACTATATTATACAGTATACATTATATACTATACTATACTACACTATATACTGTACTATGCAGTATACACTACTATACTACAGTATACACTATACACTATATACACTATACACTACTATACTATACTATACTATACTATACTATACTATACACTACTATACCATACTGTACTATACTATACTATACTATACTATACTATACTATACTATACTATACTATACACTATAAGGAGCCCCAGGCCGCTCCTGAGTGAAGGCGTAGAATGTCTGCCAGTTTGAACTGAGGTAACGGAATGTGAGACAACTGGCAGTTGGAACAGAGTTCTTTTCAGGTGGGGAGGGGGAGTAGAACTCCTTAGCATCAGAGCATGTTAATTGCTGTATTAAGAAATACTAATGATCTGATGGTCATTTCGAAAAATCTTTTCTTAGTGAGCACCTAGAAGCCAAGAGGAACATATGTGCCAAATTTCAAGTTTGTAAAGCTTTACAGTTCTGGAGATTTCATGATGAGCGTGTGGTACTTAGCTTTTATATATGTATAGAAGATTGGGGAAGGTAGGAAGTGCTCTGTGACAACTCACCATAGCCAACTCACGATGGAACAATTTGCCATGGCTAACTGGTCGTGGGACAAGAGTTATACTAATGCCGAAGAAATAGTGGGCCAAATCATTAAAGAAAGGGTGCCAAAGGAGAGACAAAATGAAATGTGAATGATAAATATTAAAATCAGTTTTTAAAAATAATTTTAAAATGGTGAAATTGAATGGTTGAATTGTCCCATATCAAATTGTCCCCTGGCAAGTTGGCCATGCTGAGTTGGCCACAGCAAATTGGCCAGGGTGAATTGACCGCGGTGAGTTGGCCGTGACGAGTTGGCCATGGCAAATTGTCCCATTCTGGCTGAAGGGACAGCGGCACATTCTTCATACTTAGGAATGAAAAGGAGCTTCATTTCATGCAATTAAACATTTAGCCAAAGTACATTCATCTCTTTCTCCAAAGCAAGAAAAATGATGAAATGATCCTATGGGCTAATTTGCATGAGGATCATGCATACTTATGTTTATATTCTCAGTCTTCTTCTTCTTCTCCTTCTCCTTCTCCTTCTTCTCCTTCTCCTTCTCCTTCTCCTTCTTCTTCTTTTTCTTTTTCTTCTTCCTCTTCCTCTTCCCCCCCCTCCTCCTCTTCTCCTCCTCCTCCTCCTCCTCCTCCTCCTCCTTCCTAGCATATTCCCACAAGTGCAGGGTCTGCTTTTCGGATCATTGAATGCCACTTTGCACAATCAGCTGTGTCTCCAGGGTGCAGGCCTGCGGCTTGCATACCTTTGTTGATGGTGTCTTGTCATCTCTGTTTTGGGCACCCGTGAGGTCGCTGGCTATTGACTTCAAGTTGATAGGCAGTCTTGGCAATGGTGGAAGGTGCTGCTCTCAGGACATGTCCATCCCAGCAGGATTTTGGCTAACTTGTGGTTGCATCCAATCAGTGTTGAGAGTGGCAATGCATGGTGGTTTTGGCTTTTTTTGAGCTAGCTTCTTTATCCACTTTCGCTCCCGAACCAATAGCCCTTGTCCATTTTTCAAGTTGGTTGGGCAGGACTATCACATGTCATCTGCAGGGATGCCCTAGTGGCTTCGATCCATTTGTTGTGACAAAATTTCTGACTGGCCTATCGCCAAAGCCTGGCACCGGGGTCCATGATCTGTTTAGCACCACCCAAAACGGGTGGGCTGTATCCAGAGGCACCACAAGGAGGAATGGACCATTACCGTCTGTTCATATTCTCAATATTGGAATATGTGTCCCTGATCATTGACATTCCTTTTCCTTAAAAAAAGTGTTACGCATGAAATACCATTATGGCCGCAGCTACAAAGCATCCCACTTGTTTGGAATTAGCAATTTATCTACGCTGATCACCTGGAGATATTCTCCAGGAAGTAGTAGCTGCAACATCTGTGGAGCATAAGTAACCCAACCCAACCCAACTCAACTCTTCTTCCTAGGATAAATTATGCCACTAAAGTGGTGTAGAGCTTTGGATTGATTTGAAACAGATACTTTGACCAATGGGGCAGCATGAACTCTGCATCCATCTGGAACTGTCAAGGGCTTAAGTGAAAGTCCAATTAAAATGATTTATTGCTAAAAGAAAAAACCTTTGCACAGGAATCTTCTCAACTAATGGTTAGTATCTGCTCGGAGTTAGAGAAAGGTCAGTGGAATTCAAAAGCCGGGAGGTTGGATTTAGTCTGCTAGTGGCTACATAAGGGTTCTGGGCTGATCTCTCATTTCACTCCATCCCCAGGTTCTGCCACTCCTTCTCCTACATGTCATAATTTGGAGGGAGGGAGAGGACAAAACGTACGATGGATGGATGTGGGAACTGAATATGTTTAGTCTAATGAAGAGAATGACCAGAGTTAACAGCAGTCTTCCAGTACTTGAGTAACTGTCACAGACAGGAGGAAGTCAACCTATTCTCCTAAACACCTGAAGCAGTGGTGGGATTCTACCAGTTTTCCTACTGGTTTGGTTGATTGTGCACTTCGCGCATGCACACTCAGCTTTTCAAACACCAATCAGCTGAGAGGATAGGGGCAGGTGGGAGCGCCAATCCTGCACTTTTCTCTTCTTTATCCTCTCAGCTGATCGCCGGAGCTTGTTTTTTTACTACGAGTTCAGCTGAACTGGGCCAAACCAGTAGCTTTTCACAACTGACCCGAAGGCAGGAGAATAAGCAATGGATGGAAACTAGCCAAGGAGAGAAGCAACCTGGGATTAAGGAGAAACTTCCTAACAGGGAGGACAATCAACCAGTGGAAGGGCTTGCCTTCAGAAGTTGTGGGTGCTCCATCACAAGAGGTTTTTAATCTCTTCTGCTTGAGCAGAAGATTGGACTAGAAGACCTCCAAGGTCCCTTCCTGCTCTATTCTGATTGATTGATTGACTTCACAAGCTGTCTCCTAAGCTGTGTGTTGGGGTGATGGGGTGTTTTTGTTTGTTTGTTTGTCACACGCTGTCGTGCCTTTTATAGCTACAGCTTTCCTCGGTTGTGGCTTTGTCTTTGTTCACTGGTCTGTTTAATTCTCTCCCTCATTCATTAATCATCCCTTTGACTATTTATACCAGTGGCAAGTATAGCTAACATACTCAACGTTTCCTTTTGTCTCAATGGCACTCTTTGTGGAGACCAGCGGAAAGCTAATTATTAACTGTAAAATGACATTAAAAACTCTTAGATAAGCATACCAATGGGGCATCTTGGTGAAAAGCTTTCTCTTCCCCCCACCCCCTTCATCCCTTCTGGTAACCTTCAAGCGCTTGTAGCCAAGTGATTTCCCTCCACCCTTCTTTATATAATGCTGAGTTCATGGCATGGAATGCCAAGAACAGGGATAATTGATGAAGGAGCTCTATTAAAACCTATTAAGTCTGCCAAAATCTTTCCCCTTCCTTCCCTCAATTTCACCTCTGGACAGTCTAGGGGGATAATTCCACATTTTATTAAGCTGGAGCAGGATTGGTACTTTTTATGATTTAAGACATCACCTCAAAAATTCATGCAATTTGCCTTTACTTCTCGTTCTCTCCCTCCACCCTTCCTTTTCTATCTTTAATTTGGGCTGGGTGTTTGTTTTTTGGGTTTTTTTGGTATCCTGATGTCTTCACCTCAGCATAATCCTCATATATTTAGTACTGGTAATCTCATATTGGGTTTCAATGAACCTTAATGAAGCCAGAGATCGAAAGAGATGTAATAGTTTGGACTGCAGGAAAAAATCTATATTATTATTATTATTATTATTATTATTATTATTATTATTATTATTATAATATTTGGATTTATATGCCGCCCCATCTCCGGTGAGGACTCAGGGTGGCTCACACAAAGATATATATACAAAATAGGTAAAAATATATCCAATCCAAATGTGAATAAAATACTAAAATGCCCCATTTAAAATCCCCAATCCCTCTCAATCCAGGCCGGCCTGTAAAAACAGCCAGGTCTTTAGATCGCGGTGGAAGGAACGTAGGTCAGGGGCCAACCACAGCTCCAGAGGCAGCTGGTTCCACAGGGTGGGTGCCCCCACAGAGAAGGCCCTTCCCCGGGGGACCACCAACTGACATTGTCTGGCTGATGGCACCCTCAGTAGGGCCTGCCTGCGGGAGCGTACTGGGCGATTGGACCTCGATGCTGGTAGGAGGCGCTACTGCTATTCTTCTTAGGCATGTTGTTTACACTTGCGAGATGCCATTACACTGTGAAACTACCCAGTGAAGGAGCTGAAAAGGGTTATAAAAATATCTGGACCAAAATTGGAGGTTTTGAGGGAAGAGAAGCCACCGTTTCTCTGCTCACTTCACCGCCTCAGGCCCAGAATGCAAAGAGAGAGAAAAAACAAAATTTAGAAACCAAATGCCTTCTGTGGCTATGCTTTGGGACTAATTTTCACCATGGTAGGGAAGGAAATAGACCCAAATGTGCAGTGGAGGAGACATCCAAATCTGTTATTTTTAAAAAAAAATTTCTGGGATGGACTCTTACAAGTGCTCCAGAGAAGGAAGAAAAAGACAAATCCGTTGGTGAGATCCAGGAACTTAAATTTTCAAATAATGCAATAAATCTAGAAAGACAGGATTGTAAAAACTGCAAGGACTATGACTTGAATCATTTCTGGCAGCGTTATAGATTGCAGCCAATTTCTTCCAGAATGTTTTTTTTTTCAGCTTCTCAGGCTGACCTATAGCTCTGGGAATTTCTTGGTGGTGTCCCATCCAAAATACTAAGCAAGCCCAACCCTGCTTAGCTATGAGGGATCAGCCAAGGGTTGAAGTCTTGTATGCCTCCACGCAATACTTCCATACATGGTGACTTTATAATCAGTAAGGAGCCTTTTCCTCATGCAGCTAAGCAATAAGGAACGTTTTCATTATGTGGGTTTTAAGAACCTAGGCATAAATATAATTATTTTCCTCCAGAGTCAAATATTTGTGGAGGGTGGGGAGAATTGGGAACTTGGAAAGTCTCTGTCCCTGTTAATTTATTGTTCCTTTTCATTTTGCAAAACCTACCCCTGTTTTCAAGGTCTGGGTAAAACTTACTAGAAAATAGCACATAAGGACTCTTGTCCAAAATATCTCTCAGTAAATAACTTCATAAATATTTGAAGCAATGATACTTTTACTTTAAGACACAATGGCAACATAAATGCTTGTGATCTTGGAAACGGAAGTGAAGCAACTCAATTCCCATAGCCTAGCTGGACTCGCTCTGGGTAACTTCGCCTGTAATTCATGCTCCATTGGAGTAATGCTTTTGAATTTCATGTCTTAAATATTGGAAAAGTTAAAATCCCAGGCAGTACTGTTGTCCTTGACTTTCATCTTCTATATTTAATCTTGCTAAATGCTTTTGCTATTGAATAATAATCTCACTTTACAAAGTTCAAGCTTTGCTGTATGTAAAAATACAGATTTTTGAAAAAGATACACAACTGGACAAGGGAAAAAATGGGAAGGTGATACAATTTTCAGTCTGTTTTCAGACTGGGTTCTTCCGTTGAAACTCTACAGTTGTACATTTAAAAACTCATGAACTAGGAAAGTCTTAGAAAACGAATACATCAACCATGGGAAATGTACACAAATATTTCTAATATTCATTTACATCTAAATGAATGCAATAAATGCAAGCAGGAGGTACACCAGCATTTTCTCCCATTTTTCCTGCTGATAGGACTTGGTTTGTGAACTCCATCAAGTTTATTCAGACATTTGGGGGTGGGGTAGGGTTGGTGAAGGTGAAATTTATATACTTTTTCCCCCCTCTAGGTTGTGCTTATTTATTGTGATTATTTACAAGTTGGACAAATAGAGAAATTCTTAGAAAGGCTGCTTGTTGTGTCTTAGTGAAATATTGTACTGGTCCTTATAAACATTATTCACAGAGTTGAATTTTGTTGAATGTGGTTGCATTTGCTCCAAAGATGTAGAAATAATACTGGGCGTAAAAGCATAATTCAAACAACAGTCTCATAGGAATCTATAAGCAGTCTGAGATAAATGAAAGACGCCCTAAGCAGGTCTGTTAAAGACTGAATGGCAGCATTCAGACAAAATAACAAACTTGGTTAGATTTAACATCAATTAGCTTATTTCTGGTGTAGTGGGATGTGTATCCACTGAACTAACTGGTTAGTTTATAGGGCTGTGCAAAGCAGTGGTGGGATTCAAAATTTTTTACTACCGGTTCTGTGGGCATGGCTTGGTGGGCGTGGCAGGGGAAGGATACTGCAAAATCCCCATTCCCTCCCCACCCCACTAACCTGCTTTCCAGCTCCGTTCTCCTGTGCAGGGCAACAAAAGAAGACCCAGCCAATCAGCTGGGACTCGGGAGGCAGAGAATAGATGGGGCGGGGCCAGTCAGAGGTGGGATTTGCTGGTTCTCCAAACTACTCAGAATTTCTGCTACCGGTTCTCCAGAACTGGTCAAAACCTGCTGAATACCACCTCTGGTGCAAAGCATTTCAAGTGATGCTTCTATTTGCAGAAGACAATGGAGAAAAGCCACTGTAGAAGCCCAAATGCAATCCCTACCAAATATGCAGAAGAACATGTCTACCTGGGTGCTTTGATTTTAAAAGCACCCCTTTGAACAATTTGCAGAGTCCTGCTAGGTTAGGTTTCAGTATATTGTGAAAACGTTATATACTCCTTCAATGTATTTACTACTGATAGAAGGAAATATTGTAGTTTGGGGTTGAACTGTGGAGTCCTTGGTGCTCTCTGAGCTTGGTTGTTTTCTTGCAGATGTTTCATGACCCAACTAGCCACTAGTACATAAAATGAGATCAAACCCCACTCCCTACTAGCCCTGATGATATTTCTTAACTTGGTAATGAAATGTCCTCAGGAAAACAAGCAAGCTCAGAGATCATCAAGGACCTCAGAGTATTTGATACTGTTCTTCAATTTCGTAGAGCAAGAAATATGGGAAGAATGTGTATCTTCGTTTGTGTTGGTTGTAACAGAATAGGCTACATAGATCCAGAAATCTCAACTCTTCTACGGAAGAGTGTTACTACATTTCTCTTTTCTACATGATCATAATCATCTCAAGAGTGCAAGGGTTCTTTGTGGAGGAGGAACGAGCAAAAGTTACATAATTATAATGCTTTTCTCAAACAAGTAGAACCATAACACAGTCCATGTTTATATGGAGTACAAAATAACAGAGTTGGAGGTCTTTTATTCCAAGCTCCTGCCCAAGCTAAAGACCCTATACCAGAGGTATCAAACTCCAGGCCTGTGGGCCATGGATTGCTTAAATCTGGCCCATGGGCCCAGCCTGAAAATAGCAAAGGACCAGCCTGTGGTGCCTCTGTTTTTTGGCCTAGACAGCCTCCTGCAGCACTCTACCAGCCAGAACATGGCACGGGGGTCTGCACATGCCCCCTTGTGCCCCATTTTTAGACTGGACGGCCTCCTGGAGCATTGAAGTCCTCTGCGGGCTGGCTGGGGGGGGAGAGAGATGGGACGGATGCCTTCTGCAGCACCCTGCCAGCCAAAACAGGGCATGGGGAGGTGCCATGGCCCCCTTCACCCCATTTTGTTTGGCAAAGTGTTGCAGGCGGCCGTCCAGACCAAAAATGGGGTTCAGGGAGGCCGCACCACCCCCTGCATCCCATTTTGGCTGGCAGGGTGCAGCAGGAGGCGCGCATCCTATCTCTTCCCCCACCCCCAGCCAGCCCACAGAGGAGAACTACAGTGCTAATCCCTTGAAAAAATCTAGTTTGATACCCCTGCCCTATACTATTCTGGACAAATGGTTGTCCAATCTCTTCTTGAAAATCTCCATTGATGGAGCCCCCACAACTAACTTTCTTTCTTTCTTTCTTTCTTTCTTTCTTTCTTTCTTTCTTTCTTTCTTTCTTTCTTTCTTTCTTTCTTGATTTGTCAATCGCTTACAAGATAATAGGTATAAGAATAAACATGAGTATGTATACAGGAAATAGGTACGAATAAATGGGGACAATAAGGACAGGGATGGTCAGCACGATGGTGCGCTTATGCACGCCCCTTACAGACCTCTTAGGAATGGGGTGAGGTCAACTTCTGGAGGAAAGGTAACCATTTCCCTGATTAATTGTTCTCATTGTCAGGGAATGTCTCCTTAGTTCTAGGTTGGATCTCTCTTATGTTTAGCTTCCATCGGTTTATTTCTTGTCTTGTTGTGGAGTTTCTCATACAACGAAGCACTCGCGGCTTCCTCAGGCTGTTGGCTCCTGAAGGAAAGCATTCTTGCCGGAGGAACCACGCTCTGCTGTGGTCCATGTGGTTTGCATTTTCTGAGCCCAGCAGGGTGACTTAGCAATTGTTTTGGGTTTTTGCAGTCTAGCCGTTGTATTTTAAAAGGCATCATGGGAACTGCCGCTCTCTTCTGGATCATTTATGCAACACAGGCCTTCCTTTTGTTAATTTGATTCAGCTTTTTGATTACTCCAGTCAGCAAGTTGAATGGAGAAGCGATTTGCAAAAACGGGATCGGGGCTATCAAACTGGATTTTTCATTCTTGTCTAGGTTTGTCGAAGCACTTAAGGCAGTGGTAGCTAACCATTTTGGGCTCCTGTGCCGAAAATTGCGCATGCGCTCATGCGCTCATCTTCCAGCACCCAGAAGGCATTGTATGTGGGTCCCCCTATGCCCCCTGCACATGTGCATGTGACCCCACACACACACACTGTACATTTTTGCTCATGCGTGTCTCCCATGCACCCCCGCCCCCTGCGCATGCATGCCAGATACCTGACAATCAGCTGTCAGGCAGATGGCGCACATGAATACGCAGTGGGCCTCTTCCGAATGAACTCTTGCGTGCCAGCAGAAGTGGCTCTGTGTGCCACTTCCGGCATGCATGCCATAGGTTCGCCATCATGGCCTTAAGGGCAGATCAACCGCTGAACTGGGAATTAGAATTCAGTCAGTGGTGGATTTCCAAATTTTTTCCTACCAGTTCTGAAAGTGCACTTTGTGTGCATGCAAGCGCCTAACACATGCTTTGTGCCTGTGCAATGGGCTCAAAGACCACCCTCTGTATCAACACAGGTGATCTGAGCTGTTTTTTTTACCTCAGCTGAGGTGCGACAATCCACTCTGCCACGCGAATCAGCTGAGGTAAAAAACAAGGGAATATAGGAGAGATAAGAGAGGGGCAGGTAGGTGGGGCCAGTCAGAGGTGGTATTTGCTGGTTCTCCGAACTACTCAAAATTTCCGCTACTGATATGCCACAACCAGCCCGAACTGGCTGAACACCACCTCTGAATTCAGTACTCTGTAACAGGTGTCCCTCATCATGTAGGTCAGAGGTGTCAAACTCACATCGTCAAGGCGGTGTCACGTGACATATTGGGACTTTCCCCCCCCTTTGCTAACTGAGCATGGGCGTGGCCAGCAGTTCGGCAGTTCTGATGTAGGTAAACAGTTGATGAACTCATATAGATGAACAGTTGTATTATTTTTAAAAAAATCTATTCACAAAATACTTGCAATAGAAATATTGCATGATTTTTTTTTTGTTTTAATTTCAGTGTCCATCTTCCTGAGCCATATATAATTCTTATAGTGGGTATGGGGATTGTTACCACATTAAAACAACAACGACAACACTAAAATGTTGTGTTTTCCATTTTTGTAAGCTTATATCCTCCCCCACTCTCTCTTTGCTTTCATGGAAATTTGGAGATGCTGTTTCTGGGTATCCCAACATGTCATCCAATGTCCTTTTCAAATAGTGCTCCAATTAAATTGATCTTTGACTAGACAGGTAGTTCTTGTCTTACAAGGTGTAGGAGATGACCAGGCTGAGCCTGAGGGAGGGGGAGTCAAACACATCATCAGTTTCGAATCCCTTTGCACTCACAAGAGCTCTCAGTCAACCCACTTTGAATTTCATTGACTCTTATTCTACTGCCACTTTGCTTTGTCCATTAGTAGTTCAGATCCCTGTAAGAGAGCTGAAGAGAGCAATAAATCTTTATAGATTTATAGAAGAGAGCAATAAATGATAATTATTTAATGAGCCTCGGTGGCGCAGTAGTTAGAGTGCAGCACTGCAAGTTCCTTCTGCTGACTGCCGGATGCCTGCAATTTGGCAGTTCGAATCCTACCAGAATGCAGCATTGCAGGCTAACTGCCCAGTGCCATGAGTTCAATCCTGACTGGCTCAAGGTTGACTCAGCTTTCCATCCTTCTGAGGTTGGTAAAATAAGGACCCAGTTTGTTGGGGGCAAGAGGCTGACTATAAACCGCTTAGAGAGGGCTGTGAAGCACCATAAAGTGGTATATAAGTCAAAGTACTATTGCTGTTGCTATTGACTCAGCCTTCCATCCTTCCAAGGTCAATAAAATGAGAACCCAGATTGTTGGGGGCAAGAGGCTGATTCTGGAAACCGCTTAGAGAGGGCTGTGAAGTATTGTTGAAACGGTATATAAGTCTACATGCTATTGCTACTGACTCAGCTTTCCATCCTTCCAAGGTGGGTAAAATGAGGACCCTGATTGTTGGGGGCAAGGGGCTGACTCTGTAAACCACTTAGAGAGAGCTGCAAAGCACTGCAAAGTGGTGTATAAGTCTAAATGCTATCGCTATTGCTATTATGAATACAAAATTTTATAGATGAATCTATCTATCTATCTATCTATCTATCTATCTATCTATCTATCTATCTAGGTTGTTTGCCTTTCTACCTGTCAAGTTTCTTTTTTAAAGTCATACCAGATTCAATACAGGTGCCCTCTAGTCAATGGTTTGGTAAAGGTATAACCTCTGTTGGCATTCTCCTCTAGGTAGTCATTGACTGATAATGTCTAATCATATTTGGGCTGGACCTGTGATGGTGGAGAGTCAATAGTCCTGTTCAGAAGATCGAATCATTCTTTTGCGGAGTTTCCATGGCTGGTGGTTATTTTCATGCTTGAGCAGAGGGAAGAAAGCTCTGAGCTCAGAAGCCTCTCCTTGCTAGAATTTCCAGAGATAGATGAACCTATGGCCCATGTCTTGTCGGCTTTAGCCTGGTTCCTGTCTTCACAAAACTCCCTGAGATACATCTTTGGAGAGCAAAGCGCTATTATCCTGAACAGCCTGAACATCTTCATCAGCTCAGCAAGCCGAGGTCTGGCCAGTAATTGAGACACATGTGGTGCTGTCAGCAGGTGATGGCAGACAGACGTACCTGAATGACAGTGTGACAAGGAGCAGAGACAGGGGGGCCCATCCAGGCGGTCTTGCTGCCAGAGTGATGAGCGCACGGGAACACAGCCTGTGCATTATCAGCAGGCCAAGATAGAGCTGAGGCTTCAGGAGAGATGCCAGACAGTTTGCAACGTGCTACAAATTTCTTTCAGCGGTTTGTCTTTTCTTTCTTCTTCCTAGGCACAGCCTCCCCCTCTCCCCCTTACTATTAAGCAGACAGAGTGGCTCATATCCTGCAGACGGATGATAGATGTGACACCTCTTTGAAACAAACAAAAAAAAAGCACTGTTTGTTTTCCACAGGTGTACGCTTTCCCCATCTTCCAGCGAGAGGCAGGGAAGAGCGGGAGCTCACGCACGACATTGCTCAGCCCAGTGCGCGATAACGATTGGATACTCAGGGCTGTATCGAAAGGGTGGGGGAAATCTTTCATGTACAATTATGACAGAAAATGGAGGTGCTGATGCATTGTGTACAGACAAGAGGCGGGAGATCAAAGGGGCTCTAATAAAAGTGGATTACATTAAAGGAGATGGCCAATCTTCTCCCTGCAGTGCTGGGTTTCAAGGCAGGAGAGAGGTGGGGAGGAGGGGGTTGGCTGGCAAACAGGGCTTCCAACAGGCAATTCTCCATCTGCAGCCTCCATTTTGTTACCCAGAGAACTCTTCCAGAACATTTTTATTGTGTGCACAGATGAGGGCTGTTTCACTGTTCTACCTGGGCTGCCGGTCAGGAAACATTTGACTCTAAAAGCCTAGTCAGGAAAAGAAAGATTAATAGAAATCCCTCCCCCTTTTTACCTCAGTGGCACTGAATAGGCTGTGATAACAATAACTGAGTCGGAAGGGATCTGGGAGGTCTTCTAGTCCAACCCTCTGCTCAGGCAGGAAGCCTTATACCAGGGGTCTCCAACCTTGGCAACTTTAAGACTTGTGGACTTCAACTCCCAGAGTTCCTCAGCCAGCTGGGAGTTGAAGTCCACAAGTCTTAAAGCTGCCAAGGTTGGAGACCACTGTTCCACACCATTTCAGACAAATGGTTGATCAATCTCTTCTTAAAAACTTCCAGCTTTGGAGCATTCACAACTTCTGGAAGCAAATCGTTCCACTGATTAATCGTTCTCACTGTCAGGACATTTCTCCTTAGTTCTAGGTTGCTTTTCTCCTTGGGGACTTCAGATTCTGATAATGTCTTCCCAAAGATCCATTTTATTAGATATGTCATATTGGCACATCTGGGGGAAACCCAAATCTGAAAATTCCAGGTTTTCTCTAACCCAAAGAAAACCCAAATTCCAACCCCTGCATCCAATCGTCCATCACATGGTCCAATCGTTACTTCGTTCCAAGTGGAGACTACCTCCATTCACTCCCTCCAGGTACAGGGTAACCTGTCCTTGACTTTCTGAGAAAGGAATGCTGTTGTGGCTAATCTTCCACCACTCCTTGAAGTCCCCCTCCCAAATTCCCAGGCACTGAGTGTGGCAGCCCAGAAGCCTCAAAGAAAAATGGCTTCCAAGCTGACAGGAAGGCTGAGTCAACCTTGAGCCTGGTGAGATTCGAACCGCCAAGTTGAAGGCAGCTGGACGTCAGCAGAAGGAGCCTGCAGCATTGCACTCTAACCACTGTGCCACCGTGGCCCATCCCAAGGATGCGCTGATACCTGATGAAACCAAACTATGGATCAGGTTCAGACTCAACTAGAGTGTGAATTCTGAAGTAGAGTTGATGTGAAGGATGTTTGCTGGAATGGGTCAATGGCTAGATCAGCAGGAATCCTGTTTAAGATGCACTCATAGACTTCTTGGGGAATTTTGCAAATATCAATAGTGTCTTTGTGA
The DNA here is from genome assembly GCA_009733165.1 of Naja naja. Lineage (NCBI taxonomy): Eukaryota > Metazoa > Chordata > Lepidosauria > Squamata > Elapidae > Naja > Naja naja. The sequence continues at coordinate 90,001,679 of CM019151.1, forward strand.
GCTTACAAAGCTTATCAATTAATCCAGAGCAGTGGTCACCAACCAGTGGGTTAGAGACCACTGGTGGTCCATGAGAAAATTTTGGTGGTCTGCAGAGAAATGTCACCCCCAAAGCACCCCCCCAAAAGCAATTAATCCAGGCTGTATGGGAACACAAGACTGTGCCGCCCACATGGCCCACAGGAACACAAGGCTTGCATTGAGAACAACATTGAGAACAACACAAGGTAGTGAGGGGAGAGGGGAAGGGCGGAGGTGGGGAACTTGCCCCACTTGCCCGATGCACCTCCCCTGGCCACCAGGCTGCTTCAGGCTGCTTCTTTCCACTTCTTTCTTTTTCTGCTTTTGGCTGCATGCAAGGAAAGCAGCAAAAGTCTTTCTTTCTTTCCCCCAAATTCCACCAGAAATGAATCTTTGGGACCCTGCAAGGCCTCCTGCTCCAAGAGGCTGCGCCGGCAAAGAGTCATTTCTGGTGGAGTTTGCGGGAGAGAAAGAAAGACCTCTGCTGCTTCTGCTGCTTTCCTTGCATGCAGCCAAAAGTCTCTCTCTCTCTCCCTCCCTCCCTCCCTCCCTCTCCCTCTCTCTCTCTCCCCCCCTTGAGAACAGAGCTGGGGACAGTGTCCTGTGATCCCAAATAAAGAATGATCAATCGGTAGGGAAATGGGGTGGGAAATTTTCCTGCAGACTTTTTTGGGATTTTCCCAGGGTCCCTGGTCCGCAGGATTTAAAATTATGAGTTAGGTCCAGAAGGTTGGTGACCCTTGATCCAGAGGCCAGAACTATTAATTCAAAATGGGATCAGTTCTCTTAAATAGGGGTCTTTTCTACTGCTGCTCTTACATTAAAAAAAAAGATACCCAAGGACTAAATTAGGATGGCTATACCCAATAGAGAGCATGATGTCTCAACGGTTAAAGATGCAGAGTTGTCAGGTGGAAAGTTCAAGACCGAAGTGCCATGGAACAGGGTGAGCTCCTGTTACTTAATCCAGCTCCTGCCCACCTAGCTGTTCAAAAACATGATAGTCCAAATAGATAGATGGTGTGAAGGTAACAGTGTTCTGTGCCCCTCAATGTATAGTTATGCTGGCCACATGACCATGGAAGTGTCTTCAGACAACGCTGTCTCCCTCGGCTAAGAAATGGTGATGACCATCATCCCCTAGAGTTAGACACACCTGGAAAGGGGAAGCTTTTCTTTTTTTTATCAATCAGTATAGAGCTGGAAGGGAACTTGGAGGTCTTCTAGTCCAACCCCCTGCTCAAGGAGGAAACCCTATACCATTTCAGATAGATGGCTGTCCAGTCTTTTCTTTAAAACCTCCAGTGATGAATGTCCCACAGGTGCTTCTTCAAGAGGCAGCAGGACTTTCTGGTTTTTCTTTGAAGACGTTTTGCTTCTCATCCAGGAAGCTTCTTGGATGAAAAGCAAAATGTCTTCAAAGGAAAAAAAAAACCCAGTTGCTTCTTGAAAAAGCACTTTGGGACAACCATGAGCTGAATGACTGAAAATCTCCATAAACACCTCCAGTGATGATGTACCTACAACTTCTGAAGGCAAGCCAGTCCACTAGTTAATTGTCCTCACTGTCAGGAAGTTTCTCCTTTATTCCAGGTTGCTTCTATCCTTGATTAGCTTTCATTCATTGTTTCTTGTCTTGCCTTCTGGTCTTGCCTTAATGGCATTGGACCAGGGTATTTGCAGGAGACCCTGCTGCCAATAACGGTTTCCCGATGCCCCGTGCACTTCCACTGGCAGGGCCTCCTCAGGGTGCTGTCAGCCAGGCAATGTCGGCTGGCGGCCCCCAGGGGTAGAGCCTTCTCTGTGGGAGCACCCACCCTTTGGAACCAGCTGCCCCTGGAGCTTCGGGTGGCCCCTGACCTCCGATCTTTCCGCCATGGCCTAAAAACATGTCTGTTCCAACTCGCCTACCCGGACTGATGCAGGAGGGAGGGTTTTTAGTTGTAGTTTTATTCAATGGTTTATGAGATTTTCGGTTTAATGGTTTTTTAATATTTGTATTGTTCTGTTTTTAGTATTGTAAGCGGCCCTGAGTCCTCAGGGAGATAGGGCGGCATATAAATCTCAATAATAATAATAATAATAATAATAATAATAATAATAATAATAATGATAAGTTGACTGCCTCTACTTTGTAGCAGCCCCTCAAATACTGGAATACTACTATCATGTCACCCCTAGTCCTTCTTTTCTCTATACTGGCCATACCCTTTTCCAGCAACCATTCTTCATATGTTTTATCCAGGGGTGGGATGCTGCCGCTATATCAACCGGTTTGGTGATCAGGCGCTTTGCCTGACGTGCACTGTGCGTGCGTGAACAGTGATGTAAAAATCCTTACCTGCTATGTTGCTTTGGGGAGTAACACAGCTGAGGAGCAGCAATCCGCTCTTCTGCGCTGATCAGCTGAGATGATAAAGGTCAGTAAAGCGCCGGTCCAGACAAGCAGGCCCACATATTCATTGCTGCAAACCGGTTGTCTCCCAGCTGATCTTCGGAGGTAGGGGTTTGCCCGAACCGGTCCAAACCAGCAGAATCCCACCCCTGGTTTTATCTTTATACCCAGTAAACTACTTATCAGGAGAAAACAGTAAACGGTTCTGTCCATGCTCCTTTCAGCCTCTCTGGATTCCTGTTAATAATACAGACTCATCCCTTCCTTTTTTTTACAAAGCATCTGATGACACAACTAATATTGATTTGGAACTGGTGGCCTCTATGTGTAGAGCAAACATTTTATCAAAACCTTTCCAAGTCATTACGGTATGGCTTGGCAGCTTGAGTATTCATAAACATTGATGAGGCTGTTGCAGGATGTCACAGAATCTGGTTAATTGGAAGTTATTAGTGCTGTTGGAAAGCAGATTCTCTGAGTTTTTAGAACATGTCACTGTTTTGTGTCAATTCAGAGCAGTACCCTTCTTTCATTTCTATAAAGAAACAGGATAAAAATGATTTACAGCTTATTTTGCTCCAAGTTACACATAGCAGCCTTTTTTCTTTTTAAGAAGACTAAGGTATTTTAGGGACTGACTTAATTGATCACAGAAAGCCAGTTTGGTCTAGTGGTTAAGGCATCAAGCTAGAAAGGGGGGGGGACATGAATTCGAGTCCCACCTTAGACATGAACTCACCATCTCATGGTGATTGACCCAAAATCACCCAGCTAGCTTTCATGCCTAAGGCAGGACTAGAACTCATAATCTCCTGGTTTCTAGCCTGGTCCCTTCACCACTAGACCAGACTTTCCAAAACATTGCTGAACAAGGAGAGATGGACATTTTGGTGGTATCAAATAAGATATTATCATCTTTTACACAAGACCAGATTTTTAAAAAATGCCACCTATTCATAACAGTACTATTTGACTGTTGCATTACAAACGTTGGGATCATTCCCATTTATTCAAATCTCCCAAATTGCAAAAGATGCATTTGTAGTCATGCAGATTTTATTAAAAGGTACATGGTGGCTCAGGTACTAAGGTGCTGAGTTTGTCGATCAGAAAGATCGGCAGTTTGGCGGTTCGAATCCCTAGCGCCATGTAATGGAGTGAGCTCCCGTTACTTGTCCCAGCTTCTAGCAGTTCGAAAGCACGTAAAAAATGCAAGTAGAAAAATAGGGACCACCTTTGGTGGGAAGATAACAGCGTCCCATGCATCTTCGGCATTTAGTCATGCCGGCCACATGACCATGGAGACGTCTTCGGACAGCGCTGGCTCTTCAGCTTTGCAATGGAGATGAGCACCACCCCCTAGAGCCGGAAACGACTAGCATATATGTGCAAGGGGAACCTTTACCTTTACCTTAGATTTTGTTCATTTTTTTCAGAAGTTCTCCATAGACAGAGTTCATACCTGAAAATATTTTTAAGTTTCACTCCAATCTCAGTTGCTAATCTTTTGAAATAAACAACACCAGCCATATAATTACTCTAGTTATATTTTTGTTAGATAGCTACAAGCTTCTCCCATTAACATTAAGCTAAATTTAAGGCATGTTACAGCTGAGAAAATAAGAATTTAAAGGGTAGTAATTTCTTCTTCTTTTTTTTTTCTTGTTGGCAATTAGCGTGCAAAATACTTTCTCCTGGGGGAATTTGAGTGTATATCTGGGCAAAGGTTCACTGAATATGATAGCAATCTTTTTCAACCTCATAGGCTAAATATTTTTTTAATTTTGGTAGAAACTACAAGAGTTCCATTGAAACAGAGTCTTTGGTTTTTACAAACAGAGTAATAAATACACAGCATAGTCAACATTCCATAATTTAACCATTTATTTGAATATCTAGGTTTCTGTGGGTTTTTTTTTCTTTAAACAAAACCTACTTTTGAGATATTATTCATGGAAAATCTCTTTTACCAAACAGTATAAAAACGTTATGATATTAGAATTTTTAACGTGTTCAGTGATACCTCTAAAAAGGGAAAGCATGTGGCTTTCTTATGTCAAACTTTGTATTTTTGGAACAATACTGTTTATCTCTCTCTTGTGGTCATATGCCAAAATGAAGGGTTGGGTCAGTTGTAATCTTTTTAAAGGTGTTTTTAAGGGGGGGAAGGGGGGAGGATTTTCATGAAAAGAAACTTTTGAGCAACTGTTATGTCCATCAACATTATGTGGGTTCTTTAATGAGTGTTTAAGAAGAGTTTTTTTATAGTTATTCAAAATAGTCACTGTTCAACATGCAGAGACAGAATGTACTTTCTTCCTAGATGACACACAAAAATGTTATTTAGAACTTCATCCATGGATACATTGGTAAAGGAAGAAGCACTCCAATAGTTATTTGAGCTTTAAATGATTTTAAAAAGCAAAAAAAAAAAAGTAACAATAAGCACATTGAATTAAGTTTGGTAACAATTTAGCAGTTAATGTGGTTTCTCAGGACTGGGGTAATACAGCTTCATCTATTTAAAAAAAATATGAATTCCAGCAACTGAATGAACTACATGAAAATTTCAATCTGTTTCCAGAAACAGCCAGTTAATGTAGCTTGGACCTTAACAAAGTCAAGGTATCAAGGAAAAGCTGAATCAGATTGATAAACCAAGACTGTTTTGACCTATAAAGCCCTTCATGGCTTAGGACCGAGACACTTACGGGAGACCCTGCTGGCAGTGACTATTTCCCAACACACTGTATGCTCTCACGGACAGGGCCTCATTGGGGTCCCGTCAGCCAGACAATGTCGGCTGGTGACCCCCAGGGGTAGGGCCTTCTCTGTGGGAGCACCCACCCTTTGGGGTGGTTAACTGCCCCTGGAGCTCCGGGTGGCCCCTGATCTCCGCTCCTTCCGCCGGAGCCTAAAAACATGGTTATTCCAACTTACTGACCTGGACTGAGGATGGGCTATATGGGGAATTTTTAGAATTGTTTTAATGTTTTAATTATATTTTGGGTTTCTATGAGATTTGATCTCCTTTTGATTGTATATTTATATTGTTTTACTGTACACCGCCCTGAATCCTTGGGGAGATGGGGCGGCTTAGAAATCCAATCAATCAATCAATCAATCAATCAATAAGACAGTTGGGCACCCATGCCATTTGTTCTTATAAAAGGCAGTTAATATGCTTCATGGACTTATGAAAAACACACCACATGATCTCTTCCAGGATTTAATGCTTTAATGCTTAATGTTAACAACATCATTTGACTGAGATGATAGACAAACAGATGGACGGATGGATGGATGAACAGACAGATGGATATAGAGAGAGGGAAGGATGGAGGTAGGAGAGACAGAGGGATGGATATAGAACATGGGAAGGATGGAGGTGGGAGGGATGGAGAGATGGATATAGAGAAAGGGAAGAATGGTGGTAGGGGGATGGAGGGATAGACAGAAACAGATAGGTAGGTAGGTAGGTAGGATAAGGAGGATCGGATGGGGTAGATAAATAGAGGGATGGGAAAGGAAGGATAAAGAGATAGATAGATAGATAGATAGATAGATAGATAGATAGATAGATAGATAGATAGATAGATAGACACACAGACACACAGACACACAGTGAGAAACAGAGATAGATAGATGATCAATCAGACAGACAGACAGACAGACAGACAGACAGATGATGGGTAATATGGATGGATGGATAGATGCCATTTTACTTCAAATGTTTGTTTAACTTGCTTCAATGATTGGAATATCCTTCTTCAGATAATTATAACTATAAGTACAGCGGTGTCTGGGCCAGGAGGAAATCAAAGAGGCAAGATGATGGTTGTGTTATCACAGTGGAAGGGGGCCATTGGGCAAAAGAGCACAATTGATTTCAGTGCCGTGACTGCCATCTTGCCTGGTTTGACAACTCTCCATAAAGCTCCTGTTTTTATATGCACACGCACACAGGGCACATATATTAATTTAACTGATTTTTTTTCTTTGCTGCATTATGATAGACATTATACTTCTGAATTATTTGTGGGCCTTCATCCCATCACTATAATAGGACTTTACTCTTATTCTTGGTTTTCCCTGCCCATTTCTTCAATCCTGTTTTCTTCCATTCCTGTCACAATTAATGTCATAAATTCCCCATCTGTGGCCGTTCATTTGTCAGGCTTTCCTTGAAATAAGACCACAGCCCTCAGTTAAAAAACAACAGACAGTTGGATGCGAGAACAGCCAGCATAATTTTGACTGATTGATCTGAGGCTTGGTTTTTCATAATGGAAATACAGAATCAACAGTTCCTAAGGGGCTAGCACGGTAAATAACTTTGTGAATCAAGTAGTTGTTTTAATATATGCTTGATGGATTCTTTTGAGCCATTTATTTTAAAGCAAAATATAACTTTTCCCCCGCAAGCATTGAGAAGACCATACCAAAGGGAAATTTGCTGTAACTGTGTCGGCAGGAAATGAGCCGTGTTTATGTGAACAAATGAAAACATGGACACAACAGACGTTGTCCATCTTCTGCCTTGGAGAAGGTTTATCCTATGATGGCCAAAATAATCTTGATCTACCACCTCATAGAGCAACCATTTGTGTGTGGTACACAATTCAGTGCAAATACCAAGTGGCTATGGAGATTCTTAGTCATCGAGATCGTGGTTGTCCCTGAGGTGCTTTTTTTCAAGAGGCAACTGGACTTCCTGGGTTTTTTCTTTGAAGATGTTTCTCTTCTCATCCAAGAATCTTCTTCAGATCTTCTTGGATGAGAAGTGATAACAGATAACAGATAATCAGAGTTGGAAGGGACCTTGTGTTTAGTCCAACTCCTTGCCGAAGCAGGAGACCCTACACCATTTCTGACAGAAGCTCTTCTTGAAAGCCTCCAGTGATGGTGCTCCCACAACTTCTGAGGGCAAGCTGTTCCAAGTGAAATGTCTTCAAAGAAAAACCAGAAAGTCCAATTGCCTCTTGAAAAATAGCACCTTTGGGACAAGTACCAAGTGGCTTTCTTTTAGAAAGTAGCTAATAAAGAGTTACGTCAGTTGAATATCAATATCAAAAATTAAGAATCCCATGAAAGGCACCAAAGAGACCCAATGGTGATGATCAGGTCCACCACAACTCTACCTCCTCCTCTAGCTTGACCAATCTCTTGAACTGGTCCTCATCCTGGATTTTCTCCAGCAGTGTTTTCCTATTTTCAAGGTGGGATGGCATGGCTGGAAAGAAAGCACATAGGGAGGGAGGTCAGATTGGGGCAGAATGGGACAACTTGCCGCAGCCAACTCACCAGAGGTGGTATTCAGCAGGTTCTGAACAGTTCTGGAGAACTGGTAGCGGAAATTTTGAGTAGTTCAGAGAACCGGCCAATATCTTCTCTGACTGGCCCCTCCCCCATCTATTCTTAGCCTCCCGGGTCCCAGCTGATCGGCTGGATCTTCTTTGGTTGCCCTGCCCAGGAGAACAGAGCTGGAAAGCAGATTAGTGGGGTGGGGAGGGAATGGAGATTTTACAGTAGCCCTCCCCTGCCACGCCCACAGAACCAGTAGTAAAAATTTTGAATCCCATCACGCAACTCACTATGGCCAACTCACCCTAGGACAACTTGCTGTGGGGCAATTCAATAGTTCAATTGAATTATTTAAAATACTTGAAACATTATTTTAATTTTTGTCATTCCCTTTAGTTGTAAATTGCTTGTAATTGTTATTTGTTTATTTGTTTGTTTATTTAATAAAATTAAATTCTAACACCAACACACATAAAAAAATCAGGTTCTATTAACTGAGCTTGCCACATTTATAAAAATAAGAAACTTTGAAAACCAAATAATAATCGCCCAGTTACCTTTTATTAAATTTTATGTAATGTTATACAATTTTATTTATTAAATTCATTAAATTTTACAAAAAAAATGCAAAATGCAAAAAGATAGAGAGGAAGGAAGGAAGGAAGGAAGGAAGGAAGGAAGGAAGGAAGGAAGGAAGGAAGGAAGGAAGGAAGGAAGATTTAGCAAGAAAACATATTTAGCAAGAATTAGTAGCTTTATGTTGTATTACTGGTCTTCCTTAACTGTATTGGCTAAATATCAGTGTTTATGATTTTGTAGCTCTACAGTTTGAAGACATCCAAATCCAAAGTGTCATCAATTTTACAAATGTTTATAATAATAAAGTTCATGCAACAGCTAAACTTTCTCAGCTTAATAAGAATTGATTATGCGGACTTCATAGTGCCTAGATATGAGGCAGGAAACATGTTTTTTTTAAAAAAAAATTCATTCATTGCTACTTATTTATTTTACTTTTAATCATGGTTTTTCTTATTTTTTAAGAAATCCTCAAGATTTCGCAGCAAGCGCCTGGCTCTCTACTAGGCGTTGTGTTTGTCTTTCTTCCAAACTTAATGTGTCTCAAATACAGAAATAAAATTAGCCAAACAATTAAAATAGAAAAAAGCCACTTCATCAGCTAGTTAAACTGAGCTGTTTTTAAAGAGTGCAATTTTATGCGTCTCTAGCGAAGTCTAAAAACTGCCAATTAAAAAGTCATTAAAACATAGTTAAGTTTGAAAGAATGTTTGTCAGCTGAAATAATTGTTAACATGCAACAAAACTGGCTCTTAATTCATGGAACTATACCTAGGCAGGAAAGCAGTATCAGCACTGAGATTCCTAATCTTGCTTGTAATCGTTCTCTTATCTTGCTTGTGAGACGATTGGTCCAATATGAAGATCCTGCCTCTGAGACAGCTTAAGCTTGGAAGAAAGAAAGACAAACACAACGCCCACTAGAGCCAGGCACTGCAAAATCTTGATGAGTTCTTAAAAAATAAGAAAAACCATAATTAAAAGTATGATAATAGAATAACAACACCAATAGCAGAACAGGTATGTATATGTGCTAAAGGAGAAGTTGAAGATATCTCACATGTTTTATTGTACTGTGAGCTATACAGAGTTTATAGGTCATTGTATATTCTCCCCTTACTAGAGAGATTGCCAGGGAGGGCAGACAATTTTTATGTAGACTTTCTCCTCCAGGATTCAAACCCAGGCATTACCCGTGTAGTAGCAAAATTCTGTGTTGCTGCAATGTCTACAAGGAAAAAACTGGTTACAGAATTATAGCAGTCAATTTATGACAATTTTTGTAGATAGAACAATCTTTGGAAAATGATATTTACACACATACTTATTGGATCTCCACTAATACAAACTAGGGAGTGACCCTAATTGTTTGAGAACATGTATTTTCTTAATAGGGATGTTATTATCCTCTAGTAATGTATTACAATGTCAGTATTTTTATGTATATGTAAATAGTGGTGTCTATTGCTGGTCTAAGACCGTAATAAAGTTTATTCAACATTCATTGGATAAATAAAAAATGATAATAGAATAACAGAATAATAACAGAACAAAAGAGAAGATCTTGAAAGTACCTTCCAGCTCTATTCTCTATTGTTTGCTTGTTTGTTTGTTTGTTTGTTTGTTTGTTTGATTGAATTGGGTGGAAGATTACCAAAAAAACCCAACACCACCTCAACCAGTGAAACAGCTTGCTTCTAGAAGTTGTGGGAGCTCCATCACTGGAGGTTTTTAAAAAGAGACTTTGTCTCAAATACTATAGGGTTTCCTGCTTGAGCAGGGGGTTGGACTACAAGACCTCCAAGGTCTCTTCCAACTCTGTTATTGTTATTCTGAATATTCCAGACAAATGGTCTATCCTTAAAAGCCTCTGATGATGAAGCACCCACAACTTCTGAAGGATTCAAAGTTATCTGCAGTATCTACTAGAGGGGTTTCAATTTTGGGAACTAGTCTTCCCAAAATATACTCTGCCAACCAAGCTTAATGTATGAGGTATCACCAGAGCAGCCAGAAGAAGAAGCAGATAGTTGTTTTTTTAATCAATATTAACATTACTGTTTCCACAATCAAGCTAACTGAGTGACTAGAAGAGGGTAAAAATGCCAGGCAAGAAAGGTGTTTAGGAATTGTGGAGAGTGTTCGAATCTTAAATTCTCCTTTCTATGGTACTTGTTCTCATCTTCTTTTCTCTCTTTCTGGAGGACATTGCAAGTAATCTTCCCTTGGGAGAAATTATAACAGAGGTTTCTATTGTACGAAATTAGCATCCACCCCTCTCCTAGAAGAATGAAATATTATAGGAAATATTAAAAGGCAGAATATTATATTTCCCTGGATGAGAAATGGAGAAATATGTGTTTTTAAGGCAGGAAGCAGACTTATTCTTAATAGCATCCACTCTCCTCAATTGCCTACAGCAGGTGCCAGCACTTAAGAGATAAAGAGATGGCTAGTTCTATTCATAAGCAAATGCCCTCACTCAAGATCCTTCAGGGCAAAGCCATTAAGCCAAAATAGGAATTGCCCAAAGCCCCTTCATTACATCACCCAGCAAGATTCAACCAAACTTAGCACAGAAACAACCTACAAAGCTAGCTATGACCTCTGACAGCAACCAATCAGGATACTCTTCCTGTGCCCCAGGAAGTTCGAAGCCAGAGAGGGTATAAAACCCAGGGACTCTCAGCATCTCTTCCCTTTTTTCTGCCCAGGAACACATCATGTTCATTAATAAACCTTCTTTCCAACCAACTTCTATGATTTCAGTGTCTTTTCCCCCACTTGGAACTGAACCCAGAAGGCTATTTCTTCCAACACTTTCAAGCCATGGACAACAAGTCCAGTTAGATATTTGTGCACTTAAAAAGCAAAGAAGAATATGGAAGGAATACTTGTGCCAGAATACAGTGTCTTGAAGTTTCATGACTGTCAGTATATTAGTTGATTACAGAACTATTTCCCCAGTAAAGTGTAAATTATTATTATTATTATTTATTTAGACTTGTATACCGCCCTTCTCCCCAAGGACTCAGGGCGGCGAACATATAAAAAGAGAAATATTTACAATAAAACAATATTAAACAAAAACAAGTCTAAAATTACTAAAAACATTAAAAAACAATTAAAATTACGATAAAAACAATACAATTAAAACAACCCACCCCCGGGTCAATCCGGGCCGGCCTGCTGAAACAGCCAAGTCTTCAGGTCTCGACGAAAGGAGCGGAGATCAGGGGCCAAACGAAGATCTGCAGGGAGCTGATTCCATAGGGCGGGCGCTCCCACAGAAAAGGCCCTAGCCCTGGGAACCACCAGCCGACAATGCCTAACCGACGGCATTCCCAGGAGGCCCCTCCTGTGGGAGACGGGCGATCGGAGTGTGATGCTGGCAGGAGGCATTCCCGCAAGTACCCTGGACCCAAGCCATTTAGGGCTTTATAAGTTGTTACTAACACCTTGAAGGAGACCCAGAAGGCAATGGGCAACCAATGCAAGTCGCACAGGAGGGGTGTAACATGGGAGTATCGGGATACCCCCATCACTGCCCGCGCCGCCATTCTGCACCAGCTGCAACCTCCGAGTAATCCGCAAGGGTAGCCCCATGTAGAGAGCGTTGCAGTAGTCGATTCTGGAAGTGACGAGTGCATGAGTGACCGTTCGAAGGGCATCTCGGTTCAGATAAGGGTGAAGCTGGCGAACCAGCCGAACCTGGGCAAAAGCCCCCCTGGCCACAGCCCCCACTTGCTCCTCAGATTGAGCTGTGCATCCACCTCCCCCCCATGACCAAAGATGGCACTTCCACTGAACACCAAGATGCCGGTAAGAACAGCCACTTGGTCTTGGCCGGATTGAGCCGGAGCCTGTTACTCCCCATCCAGGCCTGCACCGCCTCCAGGCACCGGGACATCACCGAGAGAGCATCACTGATCCGGTCTGGGGTGGAGATATAAAGCTGGGTATTATCGGCATATTGATGATACCTCACCCCAAAACCATGGATGATCTCGCCCAGCGGTTTCATGTAGATATTAAACAGGAGAGGTGAGAGAACCGACCCCTGGGGCACCCCACAAGTGAGGGGCCTCGGGGACGACATCTGCTCTCCTGCCAACACCGACTGCGGTCCGAAAGGTAAGAGGAGAACCACCGTAAAATGGTGCCCCCCACTCCGACCCCCCGGAGCCGCCACAGAAGGATACCATGGTCGATGGTATCGAAAGCCGCTGAGAGATCTAAAGGACCAGGACAGAGGAAAAACCCCTGTCCTGAGCCCTCCAGAGATCATCCATCAGTGCGACCAATGCTGTCTCGGTGCTGTGCCCGGGCCTGAAACCCAATTGGTACAGGTCGAGATAATCAGTTTCCTCCAGGAACAGCAGAAACTGCTGAACCACCACGCTCTCAACAACCTTCGCTAAAAAGCTAGTTATTCAAAACGGTTGGGTCCAGAGCAGGCTTCTTGAGGAGGGGTCTCACCACCACCTCTTTCAAGGCGGTGGGAAAAAACCCCTCACTCAAAGAAGCATTGACAACTGCCTGGAGCCAACCGCGTGTAACCTCCCTGGAGGCATAAACCAACCAGGAAGGACACGGGTCCAATAAACACGTGGTGGAACACAGCCTCCGCATGATCCTGTCCACTTCATCCAGGGAGACAGGGTCAAACTCAACCCAGATAGGATCCACAAGACTCATTGCCACTCCATCATCTAAACCCTGCCAGTCAGAGTCCAAGCCGGCCCGAATCTGAGTGATCTTATCCGCCAGATGTAGACTAAATTCCTCTGCTCTGCCCCGCAAAGGGTCCCCCTCTCCTCTAAATGCAAGAGGAAGGGAGTGACCCTGAACAGGGCTGCAGGGCGATCATCTGTGGATGCGATTAGAGCAGAGAAATAAACACATCTCACCGCTCTGATCGCTTCCAGATAAGTCCTAATATAGGCTCTTAGCTGGACATGGTCAGACTCGGAACGACTAGTCCTCCACCTGCTCTCCAGGCATCTCCTCCGCCGCTTCATCCCCGAAGCCTCCGAGAACCAAGGAGCCAACGAGGTCTGCGGCAAGGAAGAGGCAAGGGGACAACCCGGTCGGCTGCCGAGGCGGCCTTGCCAGGCCAGCGCCAAGGTCTCGACGGGCTGTGGTCGAGGGAGGTGGGCAAGAACCCCAGGGCTGTCTGAAACCTCCGGGTCCATCAGGCCTGGGGCGAACCATCGATCGGCTCCTCATCCCAGCAGTGAGGAACAGCAAGTTGGAAAACCAGCTTCAGGAGATAGTGATCTGTCCATGATAGGGGTAAAACAACCGGAGATCCACCCCCAGATCACTACACCACTGTCCCGAGATAAAACCAGGTCGAGCATGCTCCCCCTCATGGGTGGGTCCCTGAATCACCTGGGTCAGGTCCATGGCTGTCATGAATGCCAAGAACTCCCGGGCCAAACCAGACACCACTCCCAGAGAAGGCAAGTTGAAGTCCCCCAGGACCATAAGCCTGGGAAACTCCACCGCCACCCCAGAGGGCATCCAGCAGCTCGGGAAGGGCTGTGCAATGCAGCTGGGGGACAGGTATGTCAGCAACAGGCCCAACCGACCACCCAGGCCCAACCTCAAGAGGAGGGACTCACACCCGCCTATCTGTGGGACAGTGACCTCCCTTGGAAACAAGGTCTCCCTCATAACAATGGCTACTCCTCCACCCCTTCCCTGAGCTCGTGACCGGTGCAGCACCCGGAAACCTGGGGGACATAGATCACACAGAGGGACACCCCCCTCCGGTCCCAGCCAGGTCTCCGTAACACACAAAGATAAAAAGTATAGCAAGAGTAAGACAGAAATAGCCATCATCGATTGTTGTGAAGGAAAAGTTTAAATCACAAATATGACTACAGTAATGTTCCTGTAGACACATCTCTCTATACTTTGGAGTAGACATTCAGTGTAGATGTCCTTTCTCTTAGTAAATGTGATGCATCAAATAAATCTATACCTTACCAGATTTATTGATATATACATAAGCAGATCCATGTACAGACTCTTTCTTCAAGTTGCTCAGGATAACCATTGTCTTCAAAATGTTCTTTTGTTCTACTCTCTTTGGTTGGTGCAGCATGAGAGGCCCTTAGCAGCCCCAAATTCCCCCATTTCCCTGAAAATACAAATTACCTCGAAAGTAAGTCCTAGCTTGATTTTTACTTTTGTGCCCAATATAAGCCCTACCCCCAAAATAAGACCTAATTAAGACCCCACTCAGTCCAGAGCGCACAGGTAAAAATTAAGCTAGGGTGGGGAATGGAGGGTGGTGGAGCTGCCCTACTACTTACCTTTGGACAATTGTAGCCAGGTCTCACACTCCTCGACACCTGCCTTGCTGGCCCATTTCTTCTGCAGCCTGAAAGGCTGGCAAGGCTTTCCTGGAGGCCTCTGAGCTGATAACAAAGCTCTGGATCGGTTCAGAGCTCTGTTATAGGCTACAGAGGCCTTCAGGAAAGCCTTGCCAATTGCAGAAGTTCCTGAAGGCCTCTGACAGCGAAAAGGAGGCCAGGAGCGACACACGCAAGTGAGGTTAGTCAGTGGATGACATCCCCTGAAAATAAGACCTGATGCCTTTTTTTGGTGGCAAAAAATATAAGACAGGGTCTTATTTTCGGGGAAACACGGTATTCCTGAGCTTTATGGCAAAGCCAGCTTTCCCCACTCATATAGCCCATTTTGGCTGTTCCAATCCATGGTTTTGCAAGGTTGTATGCTCATTCCGAGCTTTTCGTTTCTGGAAAGTAGGGTGAACAACCATGCCCCTCCATCTGAAGTGCTGCTACTTCTCCTTTCATCTCGCGGAGGCTAGCATGTGGAAGATGTTAACTGTAAAAAAAATGGCATAAAAGGGTTATGTCACTCGAAAAGGATCAGAGGTGGAGATTGTTTTTTGGAGATTCTATAGCCGATTTACCAAACAGTTCATCTGTTACAGAATCTCCCAACTGAGTCCTTTTCCAAATGCCGATAGAGCTAATAGATAGCCTACTTGGAGCAGGAGTGAACAGTTTTTCATCTGTTTTAATAGGTGTGTTTCATCTGGATTTGTTTGGAAGCAGCTACAGATAGCTTAGAATATATACTCGTTATGTCTGTTTAAATCTGGTTGATCTCACCCAGCTGGTCAGAAGTGTTTGGCTATAGAAAATGTAATGGGAAAATAAATTTTAAGCAACTAGAACATTTTGTCCTTTGTCATAATAAAACAGTACAATCCCAACATAAAACCCAACTCCAGTATTACAACTGAGAATGGCATTAGCAAATTCAGTTATGACTATGGAATCCATCATAGAGATATACTTAAAATAACTTTTTAACTTCTTGCAGATGACAATGGCTGTTCCAGAGCCATTAACGTTCATCATATTAATCTTGTGTTATGACCCTAACTATGCTGAAAGCTATCAAAGAAACACAAAATGAAATCCAAGCATGTGTTAGAGAAATCACATTCCAACACCACATAAATCAATCTCTTCCCCCCCCCTTTTTTTTTCTTTCATAATTCTCTAAGGCACTGCTCCACATAAAATGCCAACTACCTTGCAATTTTTTTTCCACTTCTGTTTTTCAATATTTATGGGCTAGGCAATAAACCAAAGGAAAATCCCTAAGAAATAAGTGATTTTAAACAGATTTGTTGAATTACAACCTCCACTGCTTCAGAATTTTAAATCCTCAAGCAGACATGGAAACATCCTTTTGGGGGGGGGATTTATACATAGTCATAGTTGCTATAGATGACCTTGAGAATGGAGGGACAGTCAAAAAAGTCAAGAGGATAATCATGATTAAGTAATCGAACCTCCATCTTCTTTTAATGTGTGTCGGGATCATCAATTTCACAGTCATAGATGCCACCTTGACTTTTCTGCCTCTTCTCCTCAGTCATTGATAATCCTGTTTGCTATTACCACTCAATTATTGATCAGATAATGGTGAAGAAAAAGAGGATTTAGTTCTATAGAGAGATATAAAGATATGGGAGAAAGAGCTTGAAAGATGAGGTACCAAGGGAACAGATAAGAGAGGGCATAGGCCACAGCTGCACAATGGACAAAAAGACTCAATAGTCAGAACTTCTCAGGCTGGAAAGGAGATGGTGGGAGATTTGTACTTTTAGACTTGCAGGGTTCTGTTAAAGTTACCTTACAACCAGTAGAATGAATAGAAGATGATCAGATGAGCTGGATGAATTACACATATAGACTGGGTGAGACCAGGCTTAATAGCAGTAGCTGTGAAAGGGATCTTGGAGTCTTGGTGGACAACCAGTTAAATATGAGCCAACAGTGTATGGTAGCAACCAAAAAGTCAATGCAATCCTAAACTGCATTAACAGAAGGATACAATCAAGATCAAGGGAGGTACTAATACCACTCTATAAAGGCTTAGTAAGACCACACCTAGAATACTGTATCCAGGTTTGGTCACCACACTATAAAAGAAGATGTTGAGACTCTAGAAAGAGTGCAGAGAAGAGCAACCAGGATGATGAGGGGACTGGAGGCTGAAACATACGGTGAACAGTTGCAGGAACTGGGCTTGGCTAGACTAGTGAAGAGAACGACCAGGGGAGACATGATAGCAATGTTCCAATACTTGAGGGGCTGCCACAGAGAGGAGGAGGGGGGTCAAGCTATTTTCCAAGGCACCTGAAGGCTAGACAAGGAATAATGGATGGAAACTGATCAAGGAGAGATTCAACCTGGAAATATGGAGAAATTTTCTGGCAGTGAGAACAATCAACCCATGGAACAGAAGTCGCCTTTAGAACTTGTGGGAGCTTCATCATCACTGGAGGCTTTCAAGAAGAGACTGGACTGCCATCTGTCAGAAATGGTGTAGGGTCTGGGGATTGGATTAGATGACCTACAACGTCCCTTCCAACTCTATTAATCTGTTAATTAAATCTACCTTAGATTTAATCTATCTTACAAATCTGAAAGTAAAATCTTCCCAATCACCACTTTGAACTGCTAGTTCCATTAGAGGAAGTCCTTCTTTAGTTTCTTTCATTGACTGTTAAACAATTGTAGGCTTCTGTGCCTTTGGCCTGATGGCTCCCTAGGTAGCATCTCCTCTCCCTTTTCCTGAAGGTTATCCATGCATTTCATTACACAACTGCACTATTCCTTGTGGGTTTCATATTTGAAGATAACATGTTCCTTTATTGCTAACAAAATCACACTCTTGAGAACAAGCTAAGGGGCTTGTATTGCATTGCTTCCTGGGCCAAAGTGGGTGGAATCTTTCTCCTGAGTCTTGGTGATTGCATGTCGAAGTCCTTATTGTTTGCTTGGCAACAGTATGAAGATGATTTGCTGTGGCTTTCAACCAAGGCTGTTATTATTTTTAACTTCCAAGACTAATCCCCAGTCCTGAAATTTTCTGGTTGCTTCTTACCCAAGAGTGTAACTGCTTAGTTTCATCAAGATTAGGCAAGATCGGATGGATAGGACGCTTGCTGAAATTTAATTAACTCAAGTTGGTCAGTGTGAGAAAAACCAGCCCTTCCTTGTCGCTCCATGTTTGTCTATGTTCTTCTACAATGGTGTAGAACCTTGGCAACTTTAAGATAGGTCAACTCTCACAATTGCCCAGTGGAAATCCTTTAAGAAGTCCAACTATCTTAAAGTTCCCAAGGTTGAGAAACACTGATCTACACCTTGGGGGAATATTGCATGAAGAAGGAGGAGCAAGAAAGAGGAAGGAGGAGAGGAGAAGGAGGTTTTTTTCCTTAATTGTGTACCCTCCCTACCCCCCTCAGTTTCCCTGATTAAGAATTTCCACAGCGTTCAAATGAACATAACCATGTCTGTCAAAAATCAATTTGAAGATGTTAGGATGGTTAATGTTGTGACTTAGCATCTTTTGCTTCTAGAAAGTCGACAGATCAATTCACTTCAAACAATTTGCTCTGTGAAAGAAAGACATCTCAATATTTTTTTTTTCATTTCTTCTTTCACAAAAACATTTATCAAATATTTTTACTTGAAGAAGGAAGTAAAAAAAAGGAAATAAAATTCTTCAGGATGTGGAAGCCAGAGATAGGCTCTTCTCGATAATTTCTCAACCTCTGAAAAAAAATATTTTAAATTCCAGAGGTATTTCTGACTTTTTAGATGGTTCTTAGCAGATAACAATGATAGCTGTATCAGCACTACACTTTTTGGGGGAAAATACCTTTATTTCCAGGTGCAAAATGTCAGGGCAGCAGTTATATGATTTTCTCTGCTTTAATTGAAATTGCAGATGTCCTTCTTTCCCAACTTAAACTTATCTCTGGTATTATAAAGGGCAGGTTTTCAGCAGATTAGGGTCAGAATCTCTATTTCTTTCCCTAAACAACACTGGAAAATCCAATTTATTATTCCAGTTGTCATTGCAATATTTTGCTTTAGGAAAAGAAAGAGTAAATTAGCTCAGTATTTTTTGTTTGGTTTGCATTTTTAATTTTCAATTTTAAGAAATTCCCCGTTTAAAAAAACCCAACTAAAATGCCAAAAATGTAATGATTTTGTTTGTTTGTGTGTGTATGTGTGATTTGTAGGTCAGCACCACAATTATTACACCAAACTGACCCTTATTTTATCTCACCTTATTTGGGTCTTGGCTGCTGGGGACGATATGCTCTGGTCTTTAAGTTCCTTAGCTTTTTCAATGTCTCTTTTGAATGGTGTGCAAATGTGGTTTATCTCTATGTGTCCATTGATGGCTGATAAAACTGAATGCCAAATCCAGAAATTCCCTGTGTTGTTGTTTTTTTTAAATTTAGCTTGGTCTAGGATAGTCTCCCAGTTGAAACTATGAGCCTGCTCATATGTTGTGTTTCCTTCTATTGGAATCAGATGAAAACCTATGTCATGGAAAGTTTAAAAGGTGTAGGAAGATTATTTTTCAGGAAACTAAAATGCTGTTAGAATTTGCATGTATTGTGAAAATGAATCAGGTCAAAAGATGGGCCTCTTTGAGTCTGGGTGAGTGAAAAAAAAAGTCAAATTAATTGACTGTGACTATGCAACCCAAGCCATGTCCAGGTTTGAAGTACTTCACATATGTGAGGATTTGATCCTGTGGCCACCATCTTAAATTTGTTTTACCTTCCCTATGGACCTCCTAGGGATTCCTTTTCTCCTCTAATATTTATACCCAACTTTCAGGAAAAAAAATCAAAATTTTAATAGACTGTGAGCCAGCATATGAAGACACTGATAATGCTAATGACTTTTGTGATTTACTAAGAAGTTGGTGGAGTTGCCTCACTTTTGAGACATACCTAGTGCTGATGTATTGTTTAAGTCAAGGATCTTCAAACTTGACAAGTTTAAGGCTTGTAGACTTCAACTCCCAGAATTCCTGAGCTAACATGACTAGAGGAGGAATTCTGGGAATTGAAGTCCACAAGTCTTAAAGCTGTCACTTTGAAGAACCCTGATTTAAGTGATCACCAATGCTTCCAATAATAATAATAATAATAATAATAATAATAATAATAATAATAATAATAATAATACTCTACCCCCCCACGGGGTGCCACCTTGATGCTCAGATGGTCCACTGGAACTTGTATCACAACTACCATCTGCCTGTAGCAAAGAACTGGTGGGATCATAAGCCTGAAAAAGTGGTCAAAAATGAGCATGCAAAACTACTGTGGGACTTCCGAATACAGACTGACAAAGTTTTGGAACACAATACCCCAGATATCATGATTGTGGAGAAAAAAAAGTGTGGATCATCGACATTGCCATATCTGGTGACAGCAGAATCGATGAGAAACAACTTGAAAAAGTCACCAGATATCAGGACTTGAGAATCGAACTGCAGAGCCTCGGCATAAATCAGTGCAGGTGGTTCCAGTGGTACTTGGCACACTGGGTGCTGTGCCTAAAGACCTAGGCAAGTACTTAAAAACAATTGGCACTGAGAAGATCACCATTGGTCAGCTGCAGAAGGCCACCTTACTGGGATCTGCTCGCATAATCTGCCGATACATCACGCAGTCCTAAACACTTGGGAAGTGTTCGACTAGTGATTTGTGATACGAAACCCAGCATGGCTATCTCGTTTGCTGTGTATACTGTCATAATCTACCACTTCAGGTGTTGAGGAAGTTGCAAAGTTCTGGTTCTTGCACTTCTGGCAGCCTCAACCATTGTTATTTGACACTGTTGTAGAGTGTCTTTGACATTCTCTCTCCATCTTCTTCTGGATCTGCCTCGTGTTGTTGTTGTTGTTGTTCTTCTTCTTCTTCTTCTTCTTCTTCTTTTTTTTTAGTATATGCCTTGTATGGTATACAATTCCAAGACCTTCTCTCCAGGTGAGGAAGCCAGTTAACATGTTGTTTTTGTATGTACTTTAGGACTGGTTCTTTTGTAGACCCTAGAATATTTAATTGTATTTAATCAATTAATTCAAAAATGTAATTAATTCCAACGTTTACCTGGAAATAGCAAACTTAGATCTTCATTGTAGCATGAATCTTCTCAGAAATGTACAAATGGAACCCAGACTGAACCTCCAACATGTTTTGTGCTAATATCCTGATCAATTTTTTGTCTTTAGGAAATATTTATTATATTCAATTAATTAAAGAGAGAAATTAAAGGGAGATAAATAAAGAATGTCATGGTAGAAGTTTTATTGAGTTGGGCATTAGTCAACCTAGCTTGTTGGATATATAAAAGACAGGGAAAGTATTTAGGTAAGTTTAGGAATAATTGGAATATTTTAAGTTATTTGTTGGAATTGTTTTGGTTGATTGTAACAGTTCTACGATATGCAAAGAAGTATGTGATAAGTTTAACCATTCATGTCTATAAGCCAAATCTTCAAAAAGCCCCATATTGTTAGAGAATTAATGTATTAGATTGCTTCAAAGAGCATTTTAATTAGACCCAGAGAAATCTGAGAAAAAAAATCTATGCTATTCTAAAACCAGCCCACATAATACCTTTGTTTCATTAGGCAGAAGCTAAAATATGGGTGCTATTTTGTTCTGTCTATACAACGCTATTTAGCATTCAAGGCAAGGAGGGCATGTGAAGGATTTATTCTATTTAGTCCCTGTATAAAAAAGGTTATCTGGAAGTTTGGGACAGATTTCATATTTCAACCGAGCTCTGCCGGCATCTAAAGCAACATCTTTACAATGCAAAATACTTGGGTTTGATCCATTGTGCAATTGTACAATTTTTTTCCTCCTGTTTTAATGGATGCGATGGGTAGGAAGTACAAAAGCATAAAATGCCAGCAAGTTTGGAAACTAAATAGTTGATGGCTAAGATCTTATCTTGAAATTTTTCATCGCCTTTGCCATGTGAAGTTTCAAGCAAGAAATACACCTTCTGAATTACTAAAGGATAAGTTTGAGAAAGTCCTTTAGTTGTCTTGGGAAGTGTTGCTACTAAACTAATAAAGTAAAAGACTTTGTTAATCTTTGTGTTAGAATATAGAATAACAGAATTGGAAGGGACCTTGGAGGTCTTCTAGTCCAACCCCCTGCACTACTCCACGTCAGACAACTGGTTGTCCAATCTCTTCTTTAAAACTTCCAGTGTTGGAGCATTTACAACTTATGGAGGCAAGTTGTTCCACTCTATTAATTGTTCTAACTGTCAGGAAATTTCTCCTTAGTTCTAGGTTGCTTCTCTCCTTGATTAGTTTCCACACATTGCTTCTTGTCCTGCCCTCAGGTGCTTTGGAGAATAGCTTGACTCCCTCTTCTTTCTGGCAGTTCCTGAGATATTAGAACACTGCTATCATGTCTTCCCTAGTCCTTCTTTTCATTAGACTATATATACCCAGTTCCTGCAACAGTTCTTCATATGCTTTAGCCTCCAGCCCTCTAATCATCTACAACTGGTATTGTAAAGTTTACTTTATATGTTTATAAAGAAGTTAAATGAAGCCTCAGCCATCTGTGTTTACTTTTCTGGTGCTGAATTTACTCTGCAAAACTCTGAACAACATAGAATTGTTGGGTGTTCAAAATGCTTCATATTCATTATTTTGCATGTAAGCCATTAAACACCCTTTAAGATGGATCACCGTCACTGTTGGGTATCCTAGATTGGAAATAGCCAATCAAAACTTTTGACAACATCATTTCTAAGGCAGGTAGAAGATTGGGAACCTTCTGATTTTCAGTGCACAGCTTTAGCCATTATGGAGTAGGAAAAAATATATATAATGGTGTTAGGGTTATAAAGGCCAGAAATTAACTTGCATCTTCAAGATTTATCAAGCACTCATAGGAGAGGTTTTTTTAACTTATTATTTAAAAAACAAACAGAAAATTCCAAAATACATTGGGACATTATAGAAATGCACAAATAAAAATAATCATGTGAAATTATATTAGTTTACAAATGCGTGGGCAGAATTGCCACCCACCAGCCAAACAAACATAAATTTATCTCCCATCTTCTCTAGCAAAAGGTGGGGGAAAACCATGTTTAATTTGGCTTAATTACACATAATCGCAGTAACAGTCAAAACACACACCTCAACAGTCATTCAGAGAAAGAGATACACAGTTAAGTGACTCACAATCCTGTGTCCAACCCTTTCAATCTTTATTAATACTTTAATTATATTAATCTTGCTGTAATTTACAATGGTTGCTTTTTAAGAATGGGGAAGTGGAGAGAGATTGAATGAAGCATGTTATGATAAAAATAAGTCGATTAGCAAAATGCAAAATAGCTGTGATATGGATAGATAGATAGATAGTGTCATGCCCCTGGTGGAGACTGACTCTGAGGGAGAGGAGGAACAGCCAAAGGGGAGTAGAGGTGTGACTCCAGAGGTTGTGGAGGAGGCTGGGGAAGGGCAGAGGCTGGCTGAGCAATCAGAGGAGGACCCAGGCCCATCCCCTATCCATCCTAGGGCACGCAGGGAGGAGAGGATAAGGGAGAGAGGGCCTTGATCCTCTTCATGGGATGCAGCTGTGATCACTGAATAAGAGTTTGGACTTGCGTACTGGCGAATGCTGGAAACAAAGCGTGTTTTATTTTGGTCTGAAGTTATCTTGGTTGGCGTCCTTCCAACAGACTGTGCCTTGTTATCTCCTTGAATTTGGTAAATACTTCTGTTCCGTTGTGGAAATTTCGTCATTGTAGTTTGTTTGGTTTTTTAATTTTACCTCTATCTGCTCATTAAGTTCACACTGTATTGCTTTCTTTTGAAGACTATTTTTGAGTACGTTTTGTCTCCAACTGAGTATTATTGAACAGTGGGGCCAAGTTGGAGGCATTAAAAGAAATTTATTTACGTTTTGGATTTTGTTACGTTTGTGTTACACTATGGGTCATCACAGATAGATAGATAGATAGATAGATAGATAGATAGATAGATAGATAGATAGATAGATAGATAGAATGTGTGTGTGTGTGTGTGTATTTACATATCACAGCAATTTTGCATATATATAGTCTTCATTTATTTACTTAGGGTTTTATGCAGCAAAATGTGTTCTGTTCTGTTCTGTTCTGTTCCGTTCTGTTCTGTTCTGTTCTGCTCTGTTCCATTCCGCTCCATTCCAGTCCATTCCATTCCATTCTGTTCTATTTATTCCTATTTCCTTTCCTTTCCTTTCCTTCCTACCCCATTCTAAACAGAAAACAAATAAAGAAGAAGAAATGGAAACGTATTATCGAATAAGGTGATACTATTTCAGTTTTTAAAGACAGTATTAAGTGTTGGTTAATTTTTTCATTCCACTGATAATGTCAGCTAAAAGCAGGGAGCAAACATTTAAATTCAAGACCTTAATCCTGTTTAACGTTCATTAAATTTTAAAATATCTGTTTTCAGCCAGCTGAGGGAAGTACTACGTAGTATCCCATGGATAGATACGTTTGCTGCCTCAAGTTGTTTATAAAAATGATAGAGGTTGGATATAAATAAGTGAGTGAAATAAAAAATAAGTAACAAAGATAAATCCTTAGGTTAATATAAGCACAGAAGAGTTGGAAACATCTCAAAAATGAGCTTTGGAACTAAGAGACATAAGGAGGAAGTGAAGGATGAAGGAGCATGGAATACAGGAAGGAATTGCTCATGTTATGACTTTCTACAAATGCTCAAAATGTAGAGTACCAACAGAAAGATGCCAATACCTTAAGGCAAATATGAATTAGTACTCATTTTAATGCTGGAATCCCCCAGAGTCATTCTCCATGAGATGAGCAGAAAATCAATTCAATAAATAAAAATAAATAAATTGTAGAAACCTGATGTAGTAAGTAATGTAGAAGTAATGGAAACTTTGGAAGATGTGGCCATTTACAGAGAAAAAGGTTGTACATAAGATCTCATGGTGGCCCTTTAAAAAAAAAAAGAACGTACAGAAATTCCAGATGGTAATCTTCAGGTCAAATAGAATGAAAGATTTGGTCAAAAATTTGGTTAGAAATTATCTTCAAAGCCAATTCCAACTATTACATTCTATGATTCTTTTTCTGTTCCTAACAGAATTTCATTGTGGTCACCAACAATGATGCATAATGCGTGTGTTTGTGTGTGTATAAATACACTAGATCGATACCCGTGCTTCACTACGAAACTATGTGGTCGGGCTTAGTTTTTGGGGAGGAAAATAAGGGGAAAATTTTTTGCCTCTGTCTACCAGCATCCATTGGTATTCATCTGGCGAGCGTCCTGTCAGTGTGTAAGAGAGTTGAGGGATGTTTGGAAACTGAAGCAGTATTTGCTGTGTCAGCAAGGAGGAGACAGCAAGGAGCTTGGGTGTGGCTTAGCTCAACTGTTCTGTACTAAAGCTGCTTGATGCTGTGAAACTAAAACTGAAACTGAAACTCCTCTCCTCTGCTTGTGTTTTGCCTTTGGAACAGATTTCTTTTCAGGTGGGGAGGGGGAGTAGAACTCCTTAGCATCAGAGCATGTTAATTACTGTATTAAGAAATACTAATGCTCTGATGGTCATTTTGAAAAAACCTTTCTTAGTGAGCACCTAGAAGCCAAGAGGAACATACCTGCCAAATTTCAAGTTTGTAGGCTTTATGGTTCTGGAGATTTTGTGATGATGCATGAGTGGCATTTTGCTTTTATGTATATAGATAAACAACCCCAACACAAGGCCCTCTTCTTAGGCTTGTAAAGTTATTGGCCTTAGGTGTTTTGCAATTTTGCTGCTGTTTTGCAATGGGTAATATTGGTTATATTTTTGTGTTGCTGCTTATTGATAATAGGAATCAATCTTTCTAAGCCAGGACTCTCCAAACTTGGCAACACTAAGACTCGAAGGCTTCAACTCTACAGCTGAAGAATACAGGCTGGAGAATTCTGGGAGTTGAAGTCCACAAGTCATAACATTGCCAAATTTGGAGACCCCTGTTCTAAGCTGTGACTCCCTATGGAAGCAAGAATAGAGAAAGTCCATTGAGTCTTATTTTCACCACAGATGGATTTAGGCATACGGTCAGCAAGCTTAAGGTCCCTGCCATCTGAAGAGACCTTTCACCTTTTGGCAGGAATGGGCTTCAAAAATATCAGCAACCAGTTCTCTGCCTGGTTGCTGAGTGTGCGTGGCCATGGTGGGCGTGGCCTGTACTACGGCCAGGGGGCATTTTTGCTGTCCCTGGGCTCCAGAGGCTTTCTTTGAGCCTTCGGGAGGGCGAAAACAGCCTCTCTGGGTTGGAGGCCCATTTTTTTTACCCTCCCCAGGCTCAGGAGGCTTTCCTCCAGCCTCCGGGAGGGTGAAAACAGCCTCTCTCGGGCTCCGGAGGCCTGTTTCCAGCCTTCCAGAGCCTCCGTGAGGCCCTTTTTTGCCCTCCCTGAGTCTCCATGCAGGCCCTGTACTTACCTGGCATCCAAACAGGCTGTGTGGGGATTCCTGGGAGGGGAGGGGTTGGGTGGGCAGGGCCAGACAGGGGTGGGAATTTGCCGGTTTGCCGAACCACCCCTGCCTTTAAGTCGTTGACGTTCCAGTTTTAGGATAATTTCATCTATGAAAGTTCCCATAAATTAAGTCCTCCTGAATGACCTCCCATGGAACCGACTTGGCAGAAGGACTTGGCCTTCATAAAGCCTGTTCAAGGGAATTGCATTTTGTCCTGCTGAGGGGCTTCAAGCTGTGACTTGCTAGGCCAGACGGTGGTTGTGGTGCAATTTACCTCAGGCTGCCTCAGAAGAACCCACATATATTGAAGCAACCTGACTGTTGTGTTGTTTAGAAGTGGAAGGCAGGATTTATTTGCAAGGCAACTTCAAAGAGACTGTTTTGTCTGGAAGCATGACAAACGGCAATAAATAACTAGCACAGCAGCTGGCCCCAACATGGCAGATAACCTCTGATTCCAGTTCGTAAATAACATTCCCCAGAAATGAGTCCCTGTATAAACATTGTGTTCCTATGTCAAAGAGAGGGCATTAGGGTACATAACCTAAGTTTGCTATAATAGAGGGATAGAATCAGGGGTGGGCTTCAAAAATGTTAGCAAAGGGTTCTCTGCCCGGTTGCTGGGTGGGCGTGGCCATGATGGGCGTGGCCTAGTCAGCCTCCTGCACCACAGCGGGGGGGATGTTTTTGACCTCCCCGAGCTCCGGAGGCTTTCCTCGAGCCTCCGGGAGGGCAAATATGGCCTCCCCAGGCTCCGGAGGACCTCTGGAAGCCAGAAACAGGCCTGTTACTGGCCTTCCCGAACTTCTGGGAGGCCTTTTTTTTCACCCTTTCTGAGCCTCTGCACGCACCCCGCACTTACCTGCATCCAAAACAGGCTGCATGGGGACTCCTAGGAGGGGAGGGAGGGGCAGGGCCAGCCAGTAGTGAGATTTGGGGGTTCTCTGGACTGCACTGAATCTTAGCTAGGGGCTTCTCTCTGCGAAACCCCATCAGCCTGCCCCTGGATATAATCAAGATCACGTGAAGTATTAGTACTGCTTTACAAAGCCTTAGTAAGACTACACTTGGAATATTGCATCCACATTTTGCTCACTGTGAGAGGGATCTTGAAGTCCTAGTGGGCAATCACTCCCTGACCTCCACTGTCTCCTGGAGACTCTTCAGTTTCATGCCAACTGCATCAATGATGCTATCCAACCATCTTATCTTCTGCCGTCCCCTTCTCCTTTTGCCTCCCATCTTTCCCAACACCTGGGTCTTCTCTAAGGAGTCCTCTTCTTCTCATTTGGTGGCTGAAGTATCTGAGCTTCAGCTTCACTGTGTGTCCTTCCAATGAACAATCAGGGTTCGACTTCCTTTAGTTGAGAGCTCCCTGCAAACAAATAGAGAAAGAGTCTAGAGTCTGAAAGAAAAAACAACAACTGTTCAGTACCAAGTGACTCATCTATCTGGAATCTCTAGGAGACAGACAAATGGATCTCCTACAGTGGCAGCTGGGAGGCTAAGAAAACATTCTGAAAAGAGACTGAACATGAAAGCGGATTAGAGAGAAGGGAAGAAAACTCTACTGCAGCATTGAAAGAGCAGAGATAGACATAAAAGCAGACTGCATTAAGCTAAGAGATATTACAGATACATGATAGATGATAGGAGTGATAGATAGATAGATAGATAGATA